>JAZAYU010000169.1:725824-1134704 GCA_038501625.1 Corbicula japonica
CTGGTTTCCAATCTCAGCTTTATAACCTTCAGCCCAGATTGTGATGGACACGCTTCTTCGAACAAAATTGAAAATAACGTTAAGGTGGTATCATTTGTCACAATATTCTGTTAAAGTAGGGGGGAGTGTGGTGACCTATTTTCATAAAATTCATGTTATTTAATAATTATAAATCTTCTTATTACTTCAGATATCAATTATAGGTCATTTAAATGTTACAGGTCAATCAGGAATTATAAAAAAATTAGAAATATGAAACAATTTCTCTCACTGAGTGTAGCCTTATTGCCGGGAGTCCAAACTTCCAAATTATCCAACATAGTATTAAACTACAGTCACAGGAAGGTTGTCTATATCAAGGGTAACAATGTCTTAGAATTTAGTTCGATAAACTTTACTAGAACAATAGTTATAAACAATGCAAACATGAATGTCATATTTTCCTTTTGTAGTCACTTGGAGAAACATATTTTGCTATTGTTCTAGTACAGTTTATTGAACTAAATTCTAAGACATTGTTACCCTTGATAAAGAAAACCTTCCTGTGACTGTAGTTTAATACTATGGTGGATAATTTTGAAGTTTGGACTCCCGGCAATAAGGCTACACTCAGTGAGAGAATTTGTTTCATATTTCTAATTTTTTATAATTCCTGATTGACCTGTAACATTTATATGCCCTATAATTGATATCTGAAGTTATAAGAAGATTTATAATTATTAAATAACATGAATTTTATGAAAATAGGTCACAACACTCCCCCCTACTTTAACAGTATATTGTGACAAATGATATCCCCTTAAGTACAATACAAGTATACGCAGTTGTGTATTCAGAGATCGGTTTCCATTATTTCCTTATTTATAGTCAGTCTTACGGTCTTTTAAATTTCATTAAATAGTTTTTCCTTTCTTTTACAGTTGTGTACACTCATTAGAAAGTGCCCGTCCTCTTTTTTGACTATACCTTTTAGGGTACAGTAACTTTGGAAGGTATCCGGATATCGCGGATAACGGAAGATCACGATAATGGCAGATCAACAGGAAAGAGAAGTGTATGAGAGAGCTTAGTAATTCCGTAAGCATGTTATCCGATTCTGTTGCAGTTGGTAGCATATCCTTACTAAAATACCCTGACATTTAGAATTGGCCGTTAGATATAGTTCAAAACAGGAAAAATTTTAAGCCGTACCAATGATTTCTACAGAAATGTACGTTTAATGCTCATTAAATTATATCTTAACATTGTTTGTATAAGAAACTATAGTAACACAAAATCACAATCATCGGCAAAACGCTCCCCCGCCCCCCCCCCCCTCCCCCTTGAGTCAGTAGCATAAATATTTTCCTTAATAAACGTATTTTTGAGAGGCTCCCAAAACAATTGGATAATATAGATTGTCTCATTCGGGGCGCGTAACGGGAAAGGTACCTTCGGACAGTTGACGTCAATCCTTGAAATGACGTCATAAAGTTGAGCAGACGACATTATTTATTATGCATTTCGTGTTTAAAATATCATTTTATTGTCAAAAATGTGTAAGAAAAGCACTTGTTAGTTATGAGAAATTTATAGATAGTTGTAAGTTCTTTCTAAATATAGTAACAACTAAAATGTCACAAAATATGACCGGAGGTACCTTTTCTCGTGACGTGCCCCATTTGATAATCGAAAATTCACATAATTATCTAATGCATTGTCATTTTGCTTTAATTTTTAAAAATCAGATAACAATCGACCAAATCTATTTTAAATCAACTGAAAATAATAATATAAGCTTTAAAAGTGGATGCTTGTTCAATATATTCTGGTAATAAGCGCCTTTGTTTATTAGAGTGATTTTAATGATACTTACTAAACAAGAGGGCCATGATGGCCCTATATCGCTCACCCGAGTACAAAAGTACTCTCAGCTTGTGGTTTCAGACAAGAAGATTTTTAAAGTTTTTCCTATACAAGTCTATATAAAATGAAGTGACCCCTGGGGCGGGGCCAATTTTGACCCCAGGGAAATAATTTGAACAATCTTTGTAGAGTTCCACTAGAGGGTGCTAAATCCCAAATATCTAAGCTCTAGGCCTTGTGATTTCAGACAAGAAGATTTTTAAAGTTTTTCCTATATAAGTCTATGCAATATGAAGTGACCCCTAGAGCGGGGCCAATTTTGACCCCAGGGAAATAATTTGAACAAACTTTGTAGAGTTCCACTAGAGGATACTAAATGCCAAATATCTAAGCTCTAGGCCTTGTGGTTTCAGACAAGAAGATTTTTATAGTTTTTCCTATATAAGTCTATGTAAAATCAAGTGACCCCTGGGGCGGGGCCAATTTTGACCCCAGGGCTATAATTTGAACAATCTTGGTAGAGGACCACCAGGTGATGCTACACAGCAAATATCAAAGTTCTAGGCCTTACGGTTTCAGAGAAGAAGATGTTTTAAAATTTCATGTTCAAAATCTATTTTTAACCTCTGTGACCTAGATAGGCAATGGACTGGAACCATTTGAACAATTTTGGTAAAGCTTCATGCAGGTAACATTCCTGCCAAGTTTCAGCAAGATTGGCCCAGGAGTTCAGGAGAAGAAGTCGTTTGAAGAAAAAGTTGACGACGCACGCTCGGACGGACGGACGACGGACATCAGGCGATCACAAAAGCTCACCATGAGCACTTCGTGCTGTGACGCTACGTGCTGCGGTTTTCTCAGTTTCAATGCCCTGTTAACGTTATTCCTGAAGCCAGTCTCCGCTGGCTAACAAAAATTATAAAAATAGCACATTAAATGTAAAGAGCGCTTTAGCGCTACGACGGTTAGGGAAATGTGGTATACACCAATTATAAATAAATAATAATTTCTCAAAGATGTTGTTTTATTGTTGTAGAGTTATATTAAAAATATAAATAATTATTTAACCTTTATATATTTTTCTGAAAAAAATTGTTTGATATTTTATATGCTTCATCGAAAATTTACTTCTGTTCCAACTAATTACCTTTGAATATTTAAAGGGAAGTAATAGCCCTGTTGGACTAGTACGGTAGATGGTTTTACGGTAGAACGGTTAGAAACGCATAGTCTATAATTTCTGTCGTTCTATGTAAACTCACCCTAAACGGATCCCTCGACATCATAATGTTGCATTAATGTTTACAATATTATATTTGAAAAATAGTATACGAAATGATAAACGTAGGGGTGTAGGGGTATCAATCACATAAAGGGAGGTAATAAATTGATTTTTATTATACATAGTGATTAAACTACTGCAGTCTTTTAATCCATTTTGTAAAATTACTAAATAACCATTAATAAGAAAAGTTTATAATTAAGGATTATTTCTCATTTTGCAAAACATAACTTTAAAATTGGTTGTTTTGTAATTAAATGTAGTGTTCAGACTGACTTGGCTGAGTGGTAGAACCACCGACTTAGCAAAGTCTAAGCTGGTAATATTTCGACTCGGTTACTCTAGCGCAAGCTTCAGCCAGACCGAGAAAATATCTGAAAACTGTATCATTCTACTACTACAGGACCTCATGGGGTAAATGAGATGAACACTTGATCTTATCAATGTGTGAAACAATCTCACTTAAGTCCGATCTAACATAATGTTAGATCTGATGACGGCCCGCAGATACCGTACATAAGCTTTAGCGGTTTTTCCCGATTACTGTTTTAGAAATTGTCAACGAAGGAAGCAAGATTTATAACGCTCGCAAAATGATCTGAATGTCATTTTATTAGAAATGAATGCAATACTACATAAACACATATATCTTCAGCAAAATATGTCTTACGCAGGCTGTCAACACTTTCCATGGTTTAGAATATAATGTTTACTTTCACTTTTGCGATTTTGTAGGCGACAATCTGATTGGTTCAAAGAGTTAGTGATAAAAGCACGTTTTAGTTACTCGTCGTCAGATCCTGATAGCGTAGCGGTTTTCAGGAGATGATTTTAATGAGATTGTGTGTGAAACATCAGAACCAATATTTCTTATCAAGAGTGAACATGTGTATTTCCTTCAGTCTATTACTTCTGGATATTATATTATTTCTAATTAGTTTGTGTCTTTCATTATCGTTAATCATTATTTAACTTGAAGAGTGAAAACAATTGTAATTTTAATTAAAAGACCATCAGATCAGTGATTTTGGAATTAATTATTCGACACAAATACCAGCAATTAGAAGAACAGGCAAGAAGAGAGGCCGAGCGGTAATCGACCATGGGAAATGGAAGATACCGTCTCAAGAAGGCCAGCAGACGTATCTGGTACCTCGGGTGATCAGACCGTCTGTGACCCCGCCATGGTTGAGGACAATAGGTCCCGCATGACCGTGGCAAACTCTCAGTCATCTGAGAGTTGGGTCTTGATTCCATTTCGCACGGCTGGCAAACTTGGATACGGCATTGGACATGTCATGACTAACAAGAAACCAACAAGTGAAAATAACTGGATTTAAATTTGACATGCAATCACTGACAGCACAGGGCCGAGCGTGGGTTCGACCATGGGAAATGGACGATACCCTCTCACAGAAAGCCTTCAGACGTATCTGATACAGCGGGTGATCTGACTGTCTGTGACTTCACCCAAGTCGAGGACAATAGGTCATGCAAGACAGTGTTAAACTCTCCGTCGTCAGAGAGTTGAGTCTTGATTTCGTTTCGGATGTTCGGCGAATATGGCATTGAATAATTACAGGCATATGAGGATGCTAGAGATTTCTGAGATTAAGTAAAGAAATTTAAATATATTAAGTCTCTGCGGCATGGCTGAGAGGCCATTTTAGTTGAGAATTTTATTCAAAGACTTTGGCTGTCAGTGTATTTAAATCCTAATGATCATTTAGGTCTGAACTCCGGCATTCCTAAATGCTAACTTGGTATTGATTAGCTGCCAAATCACAAGGTATGAATGTGGTCGTTCTGAGATACAAGCAAACGCGCTGGGCAAAGGTAAGTGATTAGCATGTTTTTATCTAGTAAGACATTTTCACTAAGGCCGCAGTGCTCTTGTTTCAAAGGCAGAACAGACATAAGACATTTTCATCCATACAGCAATCCGAGAGGTCCGCTGTCACTGGAGTGTTCAGAACATGCCCGACTGGTTCGGTATGTGCAGTTTTATTTCCAGTGTGGTCTGGAATGTTGATTTCGCCAACTTTCAGTTGGTTGCTTGTAACCTGTGAACAACGCTGACAATGGTTGTTTACTACACTATATCCAGCGTGTGTCCGGATGTCTATACTATGAGCTGTGGTCCCAGGTTGGTGATGTTCGGCTGTTTGAGAACAGTCTAGCAGCCTTGTAGGTTAACAATGCCGTCCCTTGACTTCCTTTTAGTGCCCTTAAAACGGGAATCAACCACATCAGTCAAATTTATGCGTTATCATGTTCTTGTAAAACTATTTACGAATGAAAAGTTTGTGAGTAGAAAACGTGTCTGCAAAAACATAAAACAACAGTTGAACAATGTTTTGTCTGTAGTTTCGGTGACTTTATCAGACGCGTCAATGACAAGAACACCAGTAGCACAATGTTTTGTCTGTTATTTTAATTATCAGACAAGTCAATGACAGAAACAACAGAAGCGCAATGTTTTTTTTCTGTTATTTAACGTATTTCAGTTATAAGATGCGTCAATGAGAGAAACAACAGTACCAAAATGTTTTGTCTGCAATTTGGGTTATCATACGTGTCAGTGACAGGAACAAAATCAGCACATATTTTGTCTCTAATGTTTGTTTATTAGACAAGTCAATGACAGAAACATCATAAGCACAATGTTTGTCTGTAATATTGATTATCAGACGAGTCAATGACAAGAACAACAGTAGCACAATGATCTGTCTGTTATTTCGATTATCAGATGAGTCAATAACAGTAACAACAGTAACTAGAGGTTTTGTCAGTAAGTTCGATTATTAGACGACTGGTCAGTAATTTCGATTATTAGAAAATTTAATGACAGAAACAACAGTAGCAAAATGTTTGTCTGTTATCTTGATTAGCAGATGATTAAATGACAGAAATAAAAATAACAAAAGAAGTTTTTGTCTGTAATTCTGATTATCAGACGAGTCAATGACAGAAACAACAGTAGCACAATGTTTTGTCTGAATTTTCTATTTTCGGGCAGGTTCATAAGAACAACAACAGTACCACAGTGTATTTTGTCTGTATTTTCACTTATCAGACCTTGTATTGTTCTCTGTCAAAGCCAGGTGGTTGGCCAAAAAGGGAGAGTAGAGTTAAGTTAACTAACACCATTATGGAAGCTTACATAATAGCAAATCAGTTATAGTAAAAATACCACATTGCACAACAATGCATTTAAGGAAAGCATTGGTTAAATTTTCCAGAAACAAATAATTGTTTAGAAAGAAAATTTATCAGACCTTTTTAAAAGTTCTAAATTCATTTATAGTACTTCAGGGTGGCAAAAGAAGAACTATGAATCCTGTTACCTTGGATACCCGTGTACCAGCTACGTACACTGTGTATAAATTGACATTATCATTATTTAATAGTTATACCATTTAAATTATTTGGTCCAGTTCTCTTGTTAACTCAAGTGAATGTTTCTAAATCTTGTCAACTCTGTCAAGAACAAATAATAATAATGAAACAATGGATCGTATGCATACTTTCGTTTGCTTATGATCTTGGGGGAAAAAAAAGAAGAAATAAAGATCAGCAACACCCTCATAATAAAGAAAAAAAACGAGAAGAGGAGGTACCGAGACTTGTAATATTTGTAACGTACCTCATATTAACTTGACAAATAAGTATTTCAAATCCAGCACAGATTGTTCATGTGCCTGTAATATATGGGATTTAAGCTTCATAGTTAAAGTGTTTTAATACATGTACTGACAGCATGGTGTGGCGGTCAAGTATTAATGTTGTTTGGAAGTATTATATTGCAATACATTAGTTTTTTTCATAACGTTTATTTCGCTTAAACAATATTGGTCCAATTGATTTCAAGACAAAGCTTGATTTATCTTCCTTTTATTTGTGCATTATCTGTTTCTCGATTAACAACTGAGTTTGTTTTGTTTATTAAAAAAATCAGCACCATAGGCCAAAGACATGAAAGGTGCTTTGTTAGTTTCGAGAATAGCCTTAAATACACACGGCAAGATTGACAATCGTTCGTTGCAAATAATTAAAACAGCAGATACATTTGGTTAATCAAAGTTTGAAACTTTATTTCAAACAAATAGGTATTTTAATATAAAATACCATACATGATTAAGGAACCTCATATATTACCATCTTGGTCGTAAGTGACATCTAAAATCAATTGTGATATAACATATCACACATGATTAAGTAATCTTGTTTATTATGATCTTGGTTGTTAGCGATATCATTAAAAACAATATGAACTATGTTGATTCATTGAATGCAGTATTACATTCCACAGACCGGTTACCTGACCGTTGTTTTGTTGTTGTTTTTCCGTAAGGATTTTAACTGCAGTTAGCCCGTACTTGTCTTTTACGGAAAATTCCTCACCAGTCTTAAAAAAGTATTGATTTACTTTCATAGACCGACTATATATGTAACCATTCAAGGGGGGAAACAACAAAACGCAACAACAGAAAAAGTTTCATGTAGAAATAAAGTTAAACAACTGATAACGAAATAACAAGGAAAGAAAGTTATGCAGTTGTAGTTCTTAAATTTTCTAAGAAGTAGAGAATACGTTTTATTGAATTTGGTTCAACCATTGCATAGTGGGGGTGAAATGTTGGAGTGGGTGTTCTGGAAACAAGTAACCAGTTATCATGCACTATAATTCACGAGTTAAACGTCTCGGAATCAGTTTTAATGGTTGAACATTGTTGCAAGTGGATTATAGGCAAACAATTACCTTCATACCTGTGTATATATAAAATGCATTATTATGGGAAAGCGATGCCCAGAAGTAAAGTTTACATCATAAGAAACTTTCTAGTGGGTTAAGTTGTTTGCATAGCCAGATTAAATAAACTGAAATTTCTCATTCTGAAGTGTCGCGCTTGGTCTATAAACAAACATCATATGGCCAGGAATTACTCTGTTTATACTAGTGTTGATTACTGACAGAGATCTTTTGGATGTATATAACTTAGAATTAGGAGCTTGTTTGTTTGAATCAAACCATACCCATCTGTTACATTAATTAGAGTTTCAAATTATACTATAATAGTTTAAGATATGGCACTGTACATAGCAAATATAAGACATTCCAGATGTAGATGGGCAGTTAAAAGCCTGCTGTCCGTAAGCACATATTTGCAGGTGTTTTAAGATCCCACTAGATGATAGGGAAATATTTACCACTGTGCTAAGTGCTAAGTCTACATCCTGCAGTGCAGTCAATAATTATTCAATAATATGTTTGTAACAGTTGGATGGAAAAGGGCATTTATGTAATGAAGTATTATGACAGGTCATTACTAATGAACTTTCACGTGCATATAGCAATACAACTTTGTATCTAGAAAATAAATTAAACATCATATTAATAAAAGGTATGATGTAAGCAATGGGATTGCTTGATAAACAACTCATGGCTGAATATAATTTTAATACAGTCATGGGCTCTAAATTCTCATTTACCCCATGTGGTCCAGTAGTAGTAGAATTATAAAATTAAACGAGACTTACCTGTAAGGTGAAGTTCAATTATAATTCTACTGCTACTGGACCACGGAGTTAATGCCCACCCTAATACTCCCTCCTTAAGAAGTTAATCCATGCCTGTATTACTGTACTCTAAAGACTGATGTTTCACACATTGATAAGATCAAGTGTTCATCTCATTAACCCCGAGGTCCAGTAGCAGTAGAATTATAATTGAACTTCACCTTACAGGTAAGTCTCGTTTAATTTAATAATTCTAACCCAGGTTAAAAATTCAGTGGACTGGCTCATGTGTGAAATGTTATAATGGCATCAGTTTAGTGATACCAAGATACTTGACTTCTATCAGGTACTTTAGTTTTGTGTTTTATCTTCCAGCGCAGATGGATGTGTAGAGATCAGAATATGCAATAGTCTCAATCATTCAGACGCTCTGATTTCGCAAAGGCGATCAGTACGTCTGAAGACATTGTTCGTTAAAAAACCAGACACTCTAAAACGAGGCTTGTAATTAGGACATAAGTATGGAACGCCGTTGTTGTCTTGTGAAAATTGTTTTTTAGACTGTCGCTCTGCCAGCTTGAAAACAAAAAGACATATCATACGGCGACACGCATTTTTTAACTGTATTATTGCGCCCACAGGCGTGTTTAGTAAGCTTGGTTCTGCGGTTACCACGAGATCTGATGAAAAGTTTAAACAGATGTTACAAGCACAATAGCTATCTTATGCAACCTTAGAAATATTTTAGAATGAAATCATTTCAATAAGAAGATCACATTTTTCACTAAATGTGGACCTTTTTGGATCAAAATTACGTCTGTAGTGAAAAACTTTGCCCTACAACCATTTTTTGCATTTTCTTTGGCATACCCTAATGGCGATCTTAGAAACATTTAACAGTGAAATCGCTTAGTTTTAATTTTTTAAATGTCAATAATTTCCCAATTTCGAAAAGACAAAAGTGTTAAGACAATTTAGAACAGTACAAGGCTTGAAAATCCCTAAAATTCTTTTTGCGGTCAAACACAAATACGAAGCATCGCAAAACAAAATGAGTTCAAATGCCCACATGTTCAAAATGATACTGACAATACCAAAGATTCTTTTAAAGAACTTCAATAAATACAGAGAGAAATCAACAATTTCTTGTCATCCATTTTCGCAACCATGAAATTAACGGCCAAAACACACATTTACAAATACCTATTACTGTATACATGTGTTAGTCAAGGTGATCTTAGATTTTGTTGTAAATAACTCATTAATCAGGAATTCATTTAAATTGATGTTTAGTGTTGCTTTGTTTTTGTGTTTGACTGCAGAATTAGGGATTTATATAGGTCAAACTATTTTTCTTTACCGTTCAAACTTTTCTTAGCGTATAAACTATAAACATACATTATAAGATTTATTTATGCAAAGTTTTACGGAACTGCATTTTTCCGTTTGAGAGATTTTGATATTCTTCCCTTTTTAACAATAACCGTACAATGACAACTGCCATACCATACATCGTGACAGTCTAAAACCATTATCACGAAGAGGCAGCAACGGCGTACCATATATTTGCATTCATTTATGTAAAATGGGGTAGGCAAGTACTAAGCGTCCTTTGGTTTATCAACCATATGATTTTGTAGCTCGATATCATATTACCAAACTTTCACTTTGCCCAGTGTGGGAGGAATACGGTTAAAGCACTGTTAACAAATTTCATTAGAAATCGCGATTGATTTTGGATTTGTTTACCATACAAAAGCGCCACCTGTCGGTTAGACTTTTTCTATAGCGATGTCTCTAGACGTTCGTCAGAGCAGTGTGACACTGATCAATGACAGAACGTCTAGATGATCTAGACTAAATATGCAATTAAACAATAACATTTACAATGTCAGTAAAATTGTAAATAAATGGTTATGATATAAAATCGTCTAGCTGGGATGACTATGGTTTGAGAAAAAGGAGTTGTTGTAGTAGTAGCTATAAAACTGGTAGTATTTACATTTGTACTCGGCGTGGTAGCTCGTCGCCGCCATCATCACCGTAAATGTGCGTAGTAGTAGTAGTAGTAGTAGTAGTAGTAGTACTAGTAGTAGTAGTAGTGTAAGTAGTAGCAGTAGTAGTAGTAGTAGAAGTAGTGGTAGTGGTGGTAGTAGTAGTAGTAGGATATTGTTAGTGGTAGTATAATTATTGTTATGTTGTTGTTTTGTTGTTGTGGTTGTAAAAGGTATTGTCCAACAACATTGACCTGGCACTCTTGAATTTGACCCTGTAGTCGGTATATTTCGTAAACTTTACGATCTAAATTTAAATCGATATGTTATGTATAACCTATTTTAATAAGGTACAAAATGTAAGAAGCCCGCTTAGCGCGGTCGGTAAAAGTGTTAAAATTCGAGAATAAAGACGTAAACTTGTGGGTTCATATTAATGTTTTAGCCACTTTTGTTTGTTTTATTTTAATTTTAAAATTTCCATTCTTTTAAAACTCGTATAGACTGTTATTTTTCTGTGTAAACTACCGGTGTAGTGTGAAGTATTTTATAACTGAATATTTTGCGTGTATCGGCTAAAGTAAAATGCATTGATAGCCGCCTATACGGTTGCATAATGTCACAAATAAAATTGTAGAAAAACACTTTTCAAAGGGTATTCTAAAACCAGATGTACGAGTAGTAAAACGATTTCAAAAGATTTTTTTACAAGTAAAAGAAAAAATGTGTATTTTTATAAAATAATGTTTGTAAGGATTCGAACCAGAGACCATCAGATTCGTAGTCCGGCATGTAAACCAATACACCACAACTCACTGACGTTCGGGGTGAACAATTATATCAATTTGTTCCCTGGTTACATGTATGTACCAGTGTTTTTCCTATGACCTTTACGAAATTTAATGAGGTGCCAGGTCAATATTGTTGGACAATATAGTCCGATTTTATGCATTGAGCCGTGAATGCACTTTTGTATTTATAGAATTTTGGAATATTCCACAAAAAAGGGAAGTTAGATATTCCCATCATAGCTCAGATTCTTAAAAATGTACAGCCATGTAACAAAGTGCTTGCCGTGGCAGTAGCGCTTCTGATTTATGATAAAATGGCATAACGGTTGTGTGTTCGAATCCCGTAAAAGAATGATTTTTTTCTTTTGAATGTCATTTCTTTCAATACATTAATGTTGACACAGACAGAAAATACAGATATACAGATATACACAGTTGTGTATTCAGAGATCGGTTTCCATTATTTCCTGATTTATAGTCAGTCTTACGGTCTTTTTAATTTCATTAAATATTTTTTCCTTTCTTTTACAGTTGTGTACACTCATTAGAAAGTGCCCGGCCTCTTTTCTGACTATGCCTATTAGGGTATAGTAACTTTGGAAGGTATCCGGATAAATGACGATAATAGCAGGAAATAGAAGTGTATGAGAGCTTAGTTATTCCGTAAACATGATATCCGATTCTGTTGCAATTGGTAGCGATCAAGCAACGTCACAGCCTTACTAAAATACCCTTACATTTAGAATTGGTCGTTAGATATAGTTTAAAACAGGAAAATTATTAAGCCGTACCAATAATTTCTAAAGAAATATACGTTTAATGCTCATTAAATTATATCTTAACATTGTTTGTATAAGAAACTATAGTAACACAAAATCAAAATCATCGGCAATACGCTCCCCACCCCCTTGAGTCAGTAGCATAAATATTTTCCTTAATAAACGTATTTTTATGAGGCTCCGGAAACAATCTGGATAATATAGATTGTCTCATTTGATAATCGAAAATTCACATAATTATCTAATGCATTGTCATTTTGCTTTTAATTTCTAAAAATCAGATAACATTAATATTCTTTAATAATTTTATTGTAATAATATGTATCCATTTTAACTATCAACTATGGTCATAAAAAAAGAAACATTTGTAACTTTTCATTCTATGTTTGACCTTTTGACCATGGCCTTCTTCAAACTAAACGTGTTTCTTCAATTCTAATATGACATATGGTATAATGATGCTTTTACCAAAGTAATGCTCTTTTCTTAATAAAATTTTTGTATAACCTTTATACATATTCATACTTTGGAATTGAATAAAACAAAACAAAACACGATAATGATGAAAAAAGATAAAACGGAACTTTGAAAAAGCCATCGAACGCGACAAATATGAAAATATTGCAGGCTCGGTTTGATTGAGGCTGTTCATGGGCAGTAATGGAAATGCATATTACTGACCACGCCGCCTAGCCCGGGTTGAGCGCAACTCAATATTTACACGAATAAACAGTACAATTTTGATCCATATCAAACGATGGTGTGCAGACGGCGATGAATCTTCAATGCGGTATTTTCTTATTAATTCCATTCCATGTTCAGCGGCGTATGGTCCCCAGATAAAAGAATGAGTTTGCTCTAAACGAGAAAACAATGTGCGGAAATTAAAATAGAATTTTAACATGGGATCTTGGAATATAAATCCTGCATATCACAGACAAAACCGGTATAGCGTAATTTTAACACGGCCGTAATAATAACACGTTTTCTAAGGTTTTGATGGTCTCATTTAAAACTTAATTGTTTTATTACGGGAAAGTAAATTTGCACGAAAATTCGTCTATGACAACATTAAATATTGATTAAATGTTTTCAAAATTCTATTGCATTCGAAATAATTGTTCCTATGAAATATCTGGTTGTCAAATTCGGGAATATCCGCGATTTTGCGTTCAAAAATGGGCTTCGTAAAAAAACCTACCACGCATTGTTTGAGAAATAAATTCATAAAACAAAATGCGGAAAACTATAAAAAAAATTCATTCTTCATAGTAATTCAGTGCTGATGCAATATCATTCCTTTTAAACATATGTTTAAAGCTTAAAAATTGTCACATATTTTTCCGTAATGGCGTCATTTCCGTCCGTTCGTTATAATAACTGGAAGTTACATCGTTTAGACTTATTTAACATTCATTTACACTAAAAGGTCTTTTGGTTAAACAAATTAAAGTATAGGTATCAAAATATTACTACTAAATAAGATAAAAATAGGTGTCTGATGCCACTCAACAGTTTTCATAACGGTCATTTACACCTGCGGACATCGGAAGAAAATTCACTTCCGGGATTTTATTGTTTGTTTTCTTATTTTGCTTTCTTAATTTTAATCTGCTAATTTTACTCTGCTTAACTGTAACAAGAACATTTAAATCAGAGATATGTTGATTTAAAACTATAAAATGTCAATCTTTATAATAATAACAATTTACACAAAAAATGTTAAAGGTGGATAAACATGAATTTTCATAAATCATGAATTCATCAGAAACATGTTCAAATCTAGAAAAATCAAGAAAGATTGCAAGAATATTGCAATTGTACTTGTTGTTAAAATAAAACAAAAAATATCTGATAAAAAAAGTTTTAAACTGTTATCTCGGTTGTTCATATATGTAAATATTTAATCGTCAGCTTTAGCTATGGTGTTGACCATGAGCAATGCAAGTTACAAGTTTATATTCAATGATGTTTTCGATAATGGGGCTGATATAAGATTTCTAGAATGGGGGATTGTTTGCAGTAGTTTAGGCTGGTTACATGATAATTTCCAACTTTCGGACCAAAATCCGCATTAAAATTAAATATTGCTACCCACAATAGGGTCAGAGCAACCTGCTGAACCTCTTCAGGATCCACCGCTGAGACACAATAGGGTGTACATGTTTTTACAAAATCCCCTGGCACTTTAACAAACCAAGTTTTAACATTTAGCAATGATATGCTTGCTGATATTCATCCTTTTGGGAGTGGGTGAGAACTATTGTCATTAGAGACATTTAAGAAGTATTTCTGAATTCTAGGGATCCAACTCATAACTTCATGACTGCCATGCCATGCCAAGGATTTTTTCACCACCATTGTGTTACCATAATTGTGTAAAATTGCACTGAACAGAGCATGTACAACATTTAATGGTTATACATTAAACTATAGTTTATGGTAAACCACAGAAGTGTGCTTGGAAATATGATTTTAAAATTTATCCTCAGGGATTCATCTAGCTGCTGAATCTCTAGAGGTTTTTTTTTATTTTTATAGGGACCCGGATTTGGATTCTGTCAATCAATTGCCAACACAAACCTAATTCCAGGGAAAAATGATACTGAAAAACTTCAGTTAATATTGTAGTGGTCAAAATAGGCATTTGGGAAATTGTAAGAGTCAAAGGGTCATCTCCCAGTTCATATGGAACATCTGATTCTAAATAGAAAATAATTTTTTGGTCCCAGAAGTCATTCACATGTTTAACCCTTTCCTGTATAGATACACCTTTATTGCTAGGGCAAACAGTTTAGATCAGATCAGCCGGCACATCCATGCCATCTGATCTGGATCTAAACTGTTCGCTTATTGATTCATAAGGTTATTTCTGACAAAAATGCGACCAGTGCAGATCACTGAATGCAGTTAAACCCAACAATACTGCTTTCTGAGAGTATATATAAAAAGATGTGTTGCAATCATTTTCAGTGATTCCTATGATGGGTATCTTCTTAATATTTAAGTCAGTTATCTACAAATGCATAGAATCATATTAAAACCACCAGAATTTTATTAATACTATACCTCTTCAACTAACAGTGTAATGAGCCAGTGCCATAGGCAGGATTTCCATAATGGAGCTTGTTAAATGGGCAGTCTTATGGTAGTTACATGATAATTTCTTACTTTCTGTCCTAAATTCTTTGGGAACATTAATTATAAAATATTGCTGCCGACACAGCCCCACTGAACCCCCTCTGGATCTGCCCTTGAATGTGCCTCATAAAAATGTAGACTTGATGCCAAACATGTTTAATTTAAAATATCAATACATTTTATATTCAATACTGTATCCTACATCAACATATATTAAACAGAGACTGAACCATATTAAATAAGAAGAGTGGTCTAGGAGTAAAGTGTTTTACTCAAGATCCTGTGGGTTTAATGCTACCATCAATGAGATATGTCTGCAGTTTCCCATACATGCCAGGTATCGAAAAAAAATTAAGTGAGACTGGTGTCATTTTTAAGTGAGATTTGAGCAAAAATAAGTGAGATTTTCTAAAGCGTGTTGAAACATGGTATATTTTAAATGTTCTTATGTACCTTTACCTTTTTTTTTATAAAAAGTGAAGTCAACAGTCAGTTACATTACTTTAATGAAGTAACAAGACAATTAAACACATTTTTTTAAATCAAATAAAATATTTGTGACAAAAATCTTTATGCCACATTTATTTTTAAAATGTCCACTGAAAGTTCAAACTATTCAAGCCATTAGTTATCCACTAAATGCAATTACGATTACTGACTTGGCATTTATGAAGAAAGTCTAGAGTTGCATAAAAATTATTCTTGTAGCTTTACATAAAGGGAAAAAAGGGTCCAAAAATTTGACAAATCTTGTTTTTATTCACCTTAGATTAATGCTTCAACATGCCAATTAAAACCAAAACTCTTCACAATTAACACCTTCAAAATAATGCCCTTAGACGTTTACCCATCCGTAGCCGAAAACTGTAACACTTGCATTGAAATTGTACCCCAGCTGAGACATAAAGATGTTTGAGTAAACATATCAATTAATCAGAAAAGATAATTGAATAACACCTTATCTAACATAGGATGTTAATCCATTGCCCCAGGGTAATTGCAGCAGAGGAAATAAACAAAATGTCATAATTTCCAATAATCACTGTCAATCAAGCGCTTTCATTTCGGCGATCCTCGGACTTTTTGGAGACATTGAAATGTGCACTGCAGATGACATTTTTTTTTAAGAGAAATTAACAAAAATACGTGAGTTTTTTGTTTTTATCCGTTAGACCGTGAGGGTGGGTGAAATTCCGTGAGTTTTTACCTCACGGCGTGAGACTTGGCATGTATGGTTTCCCCAATCCACATTGGGCGCAAGTGTTGGTTTGCAACCCAGGAAACAATCATCGAGCATGATTAATATTAGTTGGAAAAACTTGTTTCATAATCAATGTTAAAAAATAAGTTTAAACTAAACCATATTAAACTTTGGTAAAAATAATCTACATTTGATTTTAAGCATATGTTAAAAGTTTCAAGTCATTATTTAGAAAAGTTCTCAAGAAACACAATATAAAAACTGTTCATTTAAACACAAATGTTTATTCCCAACGTTTCAGGGGGATAAACCCCCCTTCTTCAAGGGGCTTTTACATAGAAACACTAAATGTTTACATATCACTTTCTAAATGCAACTTCAGCGACGTTACACATTAATGACGTCACTGACGTCATACATTTTGGCGTCAAAATTAAACACATGTAATATTATATAAGTGGAGGCCATTAGTCACACAATTTACATATCTATATAATAATAATAATAACAATAATAATAATAACAAATAATAATATTAAATTATAAAATAACAATAATAATTATTATTATTATTATTATCATCACCATCATACCAATTATCATACTAATAATAATAATATAAAGGTGTATATATAATAATTATTATAACAGTAATAATAACAACAACAATAATAATAATACTACTACTACTAATAATAATAGCAATAATAATAATAAAATAATATTAATTTTGATATAGTGAACAAATCTCGGATAAATGAGTGAGAGCACGAGTGTGTAAGTGAGCGATTGAGTGAGTAAGTGAGTGGTTGAGTGTGAGTGAGCGTGTGTGTGAGTGAGTGAGTAAGTAAGTGGTTGAGTGTGTGAGCGAGTGAGTAGTGAGTGAGTGAGTGAGTGCATGTTAAGTTACTTGAGTGCAGGCTTATAAATAGTTGTAAATCATTAGAAATCCTCATATTTCTAGAATCACATAAATAAATTGTGTTTATAAATATAAGTATTAGTACAGTTATTTAAATTATCAATTGAGTCTTTTTCTGGAAGTCATCACATTGGCATCATCGAAATTTATGTGTTCATTGTAGCTTACTTCGTTTTAATATTCAAACCGAAGGGAGTATATGTCTGTAACTTGTTGATCCAGAACTCTTCTCTTATGCGTCTGAAGATAGTATTATGTTCACGCACTGCTTCTATAATGTTGAACTGTATGTCGTAGGTTGAGTGACCCTCGGAATTAAATTTTAATTTCATAAAAATTTAATTATGGACTCAGCAATATAAAAAATATGTCATGATCACCTAGAATACATGTTTGAAGTTTCAAGTAAATGTCTTTAATACTGTAGAAGAAACCCCCTTTCTACAAATAATGAACTGGGCAAAATGAAAAATATTTTTAATGTCACCAACATGTTTACACTTGATGTAGAACATAGGTTGAACCTTTATTTCCATGGGATTTGGTTGTTATCCAATGGGCGAACAGTGTAGACCCATGTGTATCAAACACCTGAAATCAGTTAAAATGCACTTTAACTTAAATTCCACTGAAACCATTATTTACAACTATTTAATTACAGTACACATTGCATAGATTAACTCTCTAAGTGGAAAATATTTTCATCAACGATGCAAATTTCGGTTTTCATAACATCATTAGTACACAATGTTAACTAACCCCAACAGACTTAATAATTATCACTGATTGTTCAACCCTTCACTGATATCCCATGAGCAAACAGTGTAGATCCAGATCATCTCACACAACTGTGCCATCTGAGCATGATCTACAATGTTCAATTTTCATTCATGAGATTATTTCTTACCAAGAAGCAAACAGTGTAGATCCTGGTCAGAATTGTCACAGTTGATATAGATCTACAATGTTTTCACATGTGATATGAAATTTACAAGGTTGTAGATTGTGATAAAATGGAATAAGAAGGAACATCTTAACAGATCCTGGCAAAAACATTAACCATTTCTTATGGGTGCTATAACTGTAAGTGCTGAGATATGTGATAAGATCATTCCTAATCACTAAGATTTCTAAACTATTGAGAGAACAGGACACCATTGCTAGGGGGATGCTGTGTGGCCAGTGATTAATGTATTTAGCTGAAAATCACAGGCTCTCACTGCTCAGGGTATAAGTCCTCCTGAAGTCAGAATCTTTTGTTACAAGAGCTATCAGCTTTAGGTTATTCTTCCTTGGTCTATAATGCTGGAGGAATCTTGATCCTTCTTTAACCAGAATAACCTGGAATTCCACACCAAGATTTTCACTTGTAGGGGGCAGGGCAGTTCCAATGTTATTACTCTAAGTATGGAAACCAAGCTCAGACCTCAGGTTGCGCACTGGTTAATATTGAGATTTTACCAGTCAGATTGCTGAGATCTGAGACTAGTCTTCCATGCTCAGTTTTATATCTAAAAGCAATTAAATCAATGGCATGGCAATTCCTCATCAGCTTAGCTTAGGTGGGACTATACACTTTTGTACATCTTCCAAACAATTTGAAAAACTGTTGTTTTATCATTTAATCCCCTTTTTTAGTGCTTAGCACAGATACATTTTGTTACATTTATGACCAGTGTAGACCCTAGTCATCCTGTATATTTGTAGAGTCTAATCAGTTTACACCAATCAATATTCAGTTAAAAATTTTCAGTAAAATGCTACTATGAACAATAATTAATTATTTATTTAATGTACTTGGTTTGGACTGATAATTCAATTTGTATTGAATTGCACCAGTTGTTTTTATTTGCATTTGCATTCTACTTATTAGAATGAGAAATGTGCAGAATGATTTAAAATTTAAGGCATTAGACGGAACATTCTAGGTTGTTATACTCATTGAAATAGTTCGATTCATATTTTATAATTCCACCTCTTTTCTCAATAATTAATAGCCTTCCTAAATGTATCTCAGACTTTTTTTATTAATTATCTTAAAAGTTAAGGTCATTTTTCATTAAACTAAAGTCATAAGCCTGATTTCATAAAAAAAATCAAATTTTTTCATGACCTATTCATAATACCCACATGTGTAAAATATATATTGAACAATTACAACCTAACTCCAAAAAATGTATCATTTTATTTTTAATGTTTTTTTTATATGTTATGGTTACATTTCCTCCCATTTACCTATTTTAAATTTTAAGTGTAAATCCTGATCAGCTGGCACACCTGTGAATTTTCATTGTATACATTTTCTTTCCTTAAACCAACATTTTAAACAATCTGTAAACCATCAGATGTACTGTTTTACTTAAATTTAAAAACAATACTTTATTGTCCAAGAAAGCTTTAATTAAACCAAACTTTTTGTGCAAGTTGATATAATATTATAGCAATTAACTATAGGTGCCCTTTCCAATTGTTATTTCTTTATCTCTGCAGATACCTGATAAGTATCAGAATACACAGGTGCAGTATGGCCCTTATCAGTGCCCTGCTGTGTTTATTTGTCACAGCAAGTATCCAAATACTGGTAATTCACCTGAGTGGTGTCAACAGAATTTTGAAAATGTACTGACAGATTTAATTCACCACTATTTTCTTTCTTTTAGAAGATTATGCTCATAAGACTTAAGTGTGAAATTCAATAAAAAATCAACACTATAAGAAAAGTTAATTTAAACATTTATATCACTGAGAATTTGTTGCTAAATGTACCAATTTCTATAACTGCTTCACATGTTTTATCTTCAAACTGGGATATAAATTTTACCAAGCAATAAACACATTTGTAAATCTGCTATTGCAATGTATTTCTCTCAACAATATAGAGTGTTTGAATGGGCTATTTTTAATGAAACAACAGTTACTGCCTTTTTTTGAAGTCTAGATAATCATTACATTAATGCATCTTAGTTTTTAAAAAATATGGCCCTATACAGGAATTTATGAATAAAGAATTCTGGAAATAAAGTGCCCAACTTAAATGTCCAAAACTATAAAGTGAATTGAACAAATCATTGCTGAGGAATTTAAGCATTAATGTCAATTGTAAATGTAACTGATAACTAGACAGTCACACAAGAAAAGTTTTACAAATCTCATACTGTTTTTTTTTCTATTTATGAGTAATATTACTGGTCTATTGTATTTGTTATAAGTACGGATAAAACAATGATGATTATAATCGAAAATCAATCGTTTCTAGGAGAGATTTTAGATAATCGAGTACGAAGTTTAATAATCAATCATTGGTTTGCTGTTCTTTAAGAGGATCACAAGGGAGATCACTGTATCAGAGCAAAAACAGTGTTGGATGTAATTATAACAGTGTTGTTTTGGTTTTAAATAAGCTTTTGATTATTCTCCCACTAAGTTATTCAAGAAAAAGACTCCTTTACCTGCAGCCTACATCCTATGCTCATATCAAATACGTTTACAAATAACAGTAGAAAGTGTGGTTTCCGTAATCAGAAAATACACCGATATCTTTTTATGATTATACAGTAGTTCTATACAGGGCCCTCATTTTACGATTTGTAGGGACCGAATCTTGACCCCATTCCCCTTTCCAATTAATTTTTTTTCCTTATTTCTATAACAATATAATAATTACAAATAATGAGTATTTTTGTTGGTAGAATATTCTTCATTAAATGTGTACAATGTTATTGTAAATGCTTCTTTTATATAATCCACAATTGATGGAAAAGGGTTGTTCTATTATTTCTGATGATGATTTTTGAACATTTTAGAAACCCTAGTTATAAGACCTTTTGGGTTTCAATAATAGTGGCTATCTCATGGCTGTCTACTTATCCATAACCAGTTATACTGTACTATAGTCTGATTTTACGCGTTGAGCCATGAATGCACTTTTGTATTTATAGATTTTTGGAATATTCCTCAAAATAGGGATGTAAGATTTTCCTATCATATCTTAAAATGTTGAAATTGAAAGACATGTAACAAAAAGGTTTCATAGACATGGCAGTAACGCTTCTGATTTCTGATAATGTGTCGTAAGGGTTGTGAGTTCAAATCCTGTGAGAGGATCTTATTTTTAATGCCATTCTTTTCATTACAAAGATGTTGACACCGACAAAAGTGCTATAAAAACCGTGCAAATGTCGAGTAAGCTTTCATCAAGTAAGTTGATAAATGTCGCGATCGAAGCTTACACAAAATACAGTTTTCGGACGATGCCAACACATTCTACAAAATTGCTTTGAAAAGAGGAGAATGTTATGAACGTTCCTTTAACTACAATTGTTTACAGAAAGTCAGGATTCAGAACTGTCAGTGCCCCATCAGTATCATTTTATTTCTCGAATGTTAACATTCAAATTGTTTTTTTTGTGTTGCTTCCTTTTTGTGATAAATTGCAAATAGAATTCAGAGATTTGTTAGGTCTAACTATTCGCAACTGTTCTAACTTTTCTTTACATATGAAAATTAATCATACACTTATAGCATTTATATGTGCAAAATTTGATGGTACTGCATTGTGCTGTTTGAGATATTTTTATATTTTTTCTTTTTTGTTTATGGCAAAGCAAAGGCAAAACGCGAAATACCTTAACATAATTAAATCAGTTTTTTTCAGATGAGCACATAAACAGAACTTACTTATTTAATTTTGTACTGGTTAAATGAAACTAAGACAGACAGTTATTTTTCATAACCAGCTTTGTTTTCTGTTTACTAAGATTTCACAATATAAAACCAACATGCTTCCATTTAGATAATATTTAATTGTGCATAGCAGAATCCTGTTATCAAAGTAAACATGTTTAATATTAATATAAGTAGGTTTTTTCTTTACTATAAAACTATGATTATTTTTCAGGTATATCTGTGAATTCATCACACAAGCTAAAAATTCTTAAATTTTTAACAGGCATTCACACCATGGGGCCTTCCTTGTAGCACAAATCTGGATGGGTTTCAGTCGAGTTGTATTCCCTTAACAGTTTAGACTGTGCATGCATGTATCTATTGTCAATTTTTCCATTAAATCTATCTATGCTGCATGCACACTAGTCCCTGTGAGTAAGCCATCCTGGGTTGGGTATTGGTCTGATTGTAGAGTTTTTCATATCCTGTGACATTAGGTGTTTCGAATGCAGTGCCAAGTCCAGCTCCCCAACAGTAGCAGGTTCAGCAACCAGTCTGTAATAGACAATTAAATAAACTAAATACTATGAAATTCAAATGAAAAATTTTGATAAAATGTGTAAGTCAGGTGACCTATGCTACATAATTTCAAAATTTGTCATGTTTTCGGATATTCCATGTCGCGGAAACTGAACATACTTTGATAATCTCCCTGTTTCATACCTGTAGGCCCTATGTGATGTTAAAGCTACCTTAATTGCACAACATGTAATTAAATAATAGAAATAAATTGCATTACGATACTCACCGCTTTTGAATGTTCAATCAATCACATCAGAAATAATTATTTAATTCCTTAAATTGCGTTCTGTTGACAGCTATGACGTCATAATCGTCTAAAAGCTTGTTATTCCGTTCCAGACGGATAATTGAGCTCCACAGTTGTTTAACCACCGATACCGAATAATGCACTGATATAAAAATTCAAAACATTCAAAACAAAGATCCTAAAGCCTTTTTGACGTAGCTGAAGATGAATAATCACAAACATAAAATATAGGTATAATGATATCAGGGGCGGATCCAGGATTTCGGCAAGGGGGTTCTGAAACACACGGCGACCAATAATTTTTAACAGCGTTAACTTATAACTGAGCTTGAACATCACTCCGTCAGACAATAACAAGGGGTCATAGCCATTCAAAAGAATCTGTAAGAGGCGTAACTAATCTATGGGGTCCGGAGGGAATGCTCCCGTGAAAATGTTGAAAATTTATATGCCGAATCCTGTATATTTTGGGGAGTTTTTCAACTTTATAATGAATAGCTACGCACTTGCAATTTAAGTAGCACTTAAATAATTAAAAGCGGACATGTTTAAGCTTTTATTTTAACAACTACATATCGAATTACGGTACAAAACTGAATGAAACATAATAGTCTAAATAGTCTTCATAAACCGTGTGAATATTACGGCCCAGAAATAAAGTTATTACTCATCAAATATAGGCTTCTTCTACACACTTGTATGCTCGAGATATTTTTAAATCCTATTAATAAATTAAGAACAGTTGATTAGTAGTCAATATAATCATCATTGCTACCATTTCTAATAAACACTTTAACTTGATGTAAATTAAGAGCGTTTTTTGAACAAAATAGAAATAGCTACGCACCTGTTAAAAGAGCATGCATGGATGATAGCGGACTTGTTAAAGCTTCATTTTGACATCAACCAATTGATGTTTAACAACAAACTTAATGCAACAGTGATTCTCACGCCGTATAAAACCTTATGAATATACTTTTTTTCTTTGTTTTTGCAGTTTTTTCAACTAAATAAAAGAATATTTACGCAAAGCAATTTAATGAGCAATTATATAATAAAAAGCGGACATGTTTAAGCTTCAATTTGACATCAACATATCGAATTTTGATACGAAACTGAATGCACTAGTGTGATTCGCACGGGGTATGTGAAGCGTGTGAATATTACGGCAAAGGGAAATAAAGTCATTATGCAGTTTTTTAACAAAATAAAAAAAACAACGCACCAGCAATGTAAAAAGTGCATTTATGATTGACAGCGGGCTTGGTAAAGCTCCGTTTTGACACCAACCAATCGATGTTTAACAACAAACTTAATGCAACAGTGTGATTCTCACGCCGTATAAAACCTTATAAAAATATGATATTTTCCTTGTTTTGGCAGTTTTCAGCTAAATAAAAGAATAGCTACGCACTTGCAATACAATCAGCACTTAAACATTAAAAAGCGGACATGTTTAAGCTTCTATTTGACATCAACATATAGAATTTTGATACGAAACTGAATAACACTAGTGTGATTCTCACGGGTATGTAAAGCGTGTGAATAGTACGGCCCAGCGAAATAAAGCTTTTAACAAAATAGAAAAAGCTACGCACCTGCAATGTTAAAAGTGCATGTATGGATGATAGAGGTCTTGTTGAAGCTCCATTTTGAGACCAACTAATCGATGTTTTACAACAAGCTTAATGCAACAGTGTGATTCTCATGCCGCATAAAACCCGTATGAATATACTATATTTTCCAAGTTTTGGCAGTTTTTTAACTACATAAAAGAATAGCTACGCACTTGCAATTTAATGAGCACTTATATAATATAAAGCTGACATGTTTAAGCTTCAATTTGACATCAACATATCGAACTTTGATACGAAAATGAATGCACTAGTCTAGTGTGATCCTCACGGTGTATTTAAAGCGTGTGAATATTACGGCACAGCGAAATAAAGTTTTTAACAAAATAGAAATAGCTACGCACCTGCAATTTTAAAAGTGCATGTATGGATGATAGCTGTCTTGTTAAAGCTCCATGTTGACACTAACCAATCGATGTTTAACAACAAACTTAATGCAACAGTGTGATTCTCACGCCGCATAAAACCCGTATGAATATACTATATTTTCCAAGTTTTGGCAGTTTTTCAACTACATAAAAGAATAGCTACGCACTTGCAATTTAATGAGCACTTATATATTAAATAGCGGACATGTTTAAGCTTCAATTTGACATCAACATATCGAATTTTGATACGAAAATGAATGCACTAGTGTGATTCTCACGGTGTATGTAAAGCGTGTGAATATTACGGCACAGCGAAATAAAGTTTTTAACAAAATATAAATAGCTACGCACCTTCAGTGTAAAAAGTGCATGTTTGGATGATAGCGGTCTTGTTAAAGCTTCATTTTGACACCAACCAATCGATGTTTAACAACAAACTTAATGCAGCAGTGTGATTCTCACGCCGCATAAAACCCCCATGAATATACTATATTTCCACGTTTTGGCAGTTTTTTCAACTAAATAAAAGAATAGCTACGCACTTGCCATACAATGAGCACTTATATATTAAAAAGCGGACATATTTAAGCTTCAATTTAGACATCAACATATCGAATCTTGATACGAAAATGAATAACACTAGTGTGATTCTCACGGTGTATTTAAAGCGTGTGAATATTACGGCACAGCGAAATAAAGTTTTTAACAAAATAGAAAAAGCTACGCACCTGCAATGTTAAAAGTGCAGGTATGGATGATAGCGATCTTGTTAAAGCTTCATTTTGACACTAACCAATCGATGTTTAACAACAAACTTAATGCAGCAGTGTTATTCTCACGCCGCATAAAACCCCTATGAATATACTATATTTTCCTTGTTTTGGCAGTTTTTCAACTACAAAAAAAATAGCTACGCAACTGATATATAATGAGCACTTATATAATAACGGCGGACATGTTTCAGCTTCAATTCGACTTCAACATATCGAATTTTGATACGAAACTATGCAATAGTGTGATTCTCAGGGTGTATGTAAAGCGTGTGAATATTTCGGCCCAGCGAAATAAAGTTTTTAACAAAATAGAAATAGCTACGCCCCTGTAATGTAAAAAGTGCATGTATGGTTGATAGCGGGCTTGTTAAAGCTTCATTTTGACACCAAACAATCGATGTTTAACAACAAACTTTATGCAACAGTGTGATTCTCACGCCGTATTGAAACCGTATGAAAATATATATTTTCCTTATTTTTTGGTAGGTTTTTAACTAAACAAAATAATAGCTACGCACTTGCAATCTAAATGGCACTTATATCATTAAAAGCGGACATGTTTAAGCTTCAATTTGACACCAACAGATTGAATTTTGAAACAAAATTGAATGCACATGTGTGATTTTCACGCGGTATGTCAACCGTGTGAATATTACGGCACCCGCGTAATAATCACACGCGTGGTAATATTACCACGCGTGTGAAAATTACGCGACACCGGTACTCTTAATATGTTAAATTGTACCGTACTTGTCAAATAGGTCTTGGGATAGAAGATTATGTTCACGACCAATTATTCTTTAAATCAATTGAGAGTTATGAGAATATGAGTTTTGAAAGTGGATACTTTTTTTTTGTTCAGTGCATTTTGGTTATTTATAAGCGCCTGTATTGATAACTATTTAAAAACAATTCATTTGATTGATTGACTGATTTATCCCGCTTTTATGATTGGTTTTGGAACTATGTTTTGGCGTTGTGTGATGCAGTTTTCTCAGTTTCCGTGCACTGTTATTGTCAATATTAAAACCAGCTTAAGCTGGTTAATAAAAATTTAAGAAACTTAGATACATTGAGCGCATTAGCGCTGCGACGTTAGCGAAAGTTGGCGTACTAAAACTATAAATTAAAATTACATTCTCATTAACGATGACTAATTAATGGAGAAATTCTTTAGAATTACGAATTTTATATTATTCTTTCGTATATTTTTCGCAAAAAATTGTTTTTGTTATTTAAACAATTAATTAAAAGTGCACATCTGTTTGAATGAATAAAGGGAAGTAATTACACCGTTGCACAGGTAAGCTAACGCGAGAGCGAGGTTATATTCTTGAGGTGATTAAACAATATTCGAATATGTATTGGCTGGAATAGTGACTAACTTAGATATCTTACGTTTAGGAAAGGGAACGGACTATGAGTTGAACTAATAAACATAGAAGTACGTTACAAATAATATAATTCATTTATTTAGTTATTATTTCACTTTATTATTATACGTTTTCTTCGTACAAACTATTACAACAAACACTTTAATAGGATTGGTAGAAAACAAACTAGTTATTTATTCGAAACGGCATATGATAAATTTTCAAAATCAAAACAATACACTAGTTGGAGATCTCTGTGTTCTTCGCTTAATGTACTGCGCCTTTTGCCCATGATACTGACAGCGATACCTAAGGTCCTTTGGTCTAAAAAAATGTTTATAATGTGAGTTATTTGTAAAAGAGTGTTTGAACTTCAATATCCTGGTCGCGAAAATGTATGACATAAAGTTAAAAATGTTGATTTCTCTCTTCACAATTGAAAGATCTTTTCAATGACCTTAGATATTGGTGTCAGTATCATTTCACGCATGTTGACATTTGAATTAATGTTTTGTGTTGCTTCCTTTTTGTGATAAATTGCAAATAGAGTTTTAGGGATTTGTTAGGTCTAACTATTTTTCTCTACTGTTCTAACTTTTCTTAATGTATGTAAAATAATCATACACTTATAGCATTTATTTGTGCAGTTTGATGGAAGTGCATTGTGCCGTTTGAGAGATTGTTATATTTTCTTTTTTCTCTATGGCAAAGCAATCGAGAGGTGGGCAGCACCTTGTATTATAGTCTGTGATACATTGCACATTTAAAATCTCGTCGATACGTGTAAGAAATTTTCAGTTTACTGATCGATCTGAGTTTTTCAACACCTTATACCGATCCAAAATTAAATAAATATAACTATAGAATATCACATTTTCAGAACATTTCGGAAGGATTAAATGTACTGATATTAGTCGTTTCAAACGTAAAAATTGTTTTCCCGTGCTGGGCAAAAAACTGCAACGGCGGTGAATCAAACCCGTGATGCCCGAGGGTGGCAGGCGAGCATTCTACCACTGAACCACCGATGCCCGTATGCTGTGAAGATTTAATTTTCTCACTTACTAGACAGAAAAATCTCTATTTTAGCCGTGTCAGATTTCCTTATCTCGCATGGCCTTGTCTAACACTCCGCGTGCTCGCGTACTTTCGTATTATTGCGCATCATATTAATTGAGCACTTTCATTATTGATTTAGACTACGTCATGATGCTTATTTCTACGTCATAAATTTGTAAAGTGACGTAATTAAACGAATGTTTACTTTTTCAAATAGAGCAATCTGTTGATTTTGTTTGATCAGGATTTTGTTCAAAAATCATTTGGAAAGGATACACTCGGAGGTTGCTAAATTCCTAACGCTGGAACTTGGAAGTGTTTATCGTGGTATGAGTCTGAAATTGGTACTTTTTAAAGTGTTTCATTCTTATACCGCTGTTGCGAGCTTCGTTAAACATAAGGATCTATGAATAAAGTGAATGGAAAATAAAATAGGAAATATACTGCTGTTAAATCGGGATATTTCAACTGGTATGTACAATTCATTTTTTTAAAATTTCAAATTGTGACGAAATCACGGACAACCTTACAAATCGCAGATCTGTTATCCGTTTTCAACGAATGAACCAGCTGTTTTCATGCAATGAAAAAACGATTCTTTTCATTTCTTTTATTTGTAACGATATTGTTGAAGGCCTCCATGTTAGGGGTGTTTAACTTTGACAGGACTGTGTATTCGTGGCTGATTTACCATTCCTACTGGAAGTTACGCGAAAGAAATAGTTCTCTAAAATTCTTGCGTTTTTTTTTATTTTTGAAGAATTTTGTTTGAATCTTTAAGAAGTAAGTGAGAAAAATAATCAATCATTGGTATTCGGCGAAGATCGCGGTATCCCAACCCTCGGGCAATGCTTTCCAGACGGAAACTCGGCACAGCCTCGTTTCCGTCTGGAAAGCATTACCCTCGGGTTGAGATACCTTGATCTTCGCCGAATACCAATGATAGATTCTCTTTATCTGTTTAAATCGATCATTAATGGTCACTTCACCGTAACCCTTTATCATAGACATGATAATATTTATTAATTTTCTTTCTTTGACATAAATTTACACTAAATTTTAGAAAACTACAATCAAATAAAATTATAAAACATTTTATTTCCGGTTTGATAATTTCCCTTTTACGACCATATTCTAATTTTGCAATTTTTTGATTTTATATTTACTACATTTGTGTACGTGTAAACAAAATATGGTATTATCGCAAATTCTGTCGAATATGGACATGTTAAGCCGAAACCACAGATATCAGTGTCTACGAAACAATTTAAGAACATCTGAAAGGCAATTTACAATGATCGAGTTTATCTAGTTTATTAAGTGTATGATTTAAAGATGGGAGATTTTTTAAGTGTTATATTGCCTAAGGCTGAACAACTTTGACGTTACGTGAATGTGGAAGTCAACGATCGATTTGAATAGAAATTTAACATACGAAAAAGTGAGCATCGGTGGTTCAGTGGTAGAATGCTCGCCTGCCACGCGGGCGGCCCGGGTTCGATTCCCGGCCGATGCAATCTTTTGACTGTTTCGGTGAAGAATATTACGTTCGAGACATAGAAATAGTCAGTGAAGATTTTCAAAATGCTTCTGGTATATGTGATACATTTATATTACACGAGTAGTTGTATTTATTTATTATTTATGAATAGTAAATATGTTAGTATTATATTTTTTTCTATTTTATTACCCTCTTCAAATTAACTCTCGAAGAAATTTGATTGTCTTTATAAAAAAGTCTGCTGTTTAAATTCTTGACCAGGTCAACATGCTACCGAGATACTTGTTAAAATGCGAAGCGAAGGAAGGCACTGTTTGAGAATCGCAATCGAACAAATCGTTGGCTGAAAGATAGAGGCATCACAGACAGAAAGATAGCAAATTCTAACTTTGGTACTGAGAATGATCTAGGGTTTCATAATCGGTCAAAAATCATAATCGATCATCGGAAATAATCGAACAACCTTTTTCGATCAATCATCGATTTAAAAATCGAAATCTAAATCGAAATTTAAAAATCGAAGCATTTACAATAACAATGTACATGCTTTAATAAAGAAGAATTTTATTTATTGAAATTCTTTTATTATAATGCATATTTTTTTTCTATTTTGCAAAAAGACCCAACCAATTTCAAAATGATATTGTAAAGAATCTTCTGCTTAAAACATGCAAAACAGACAAGATATTCTTTAGAAGGGAATTAGTTTAAAAATAGAAAAACATTAATTCGGGACAGGAATGGGGTCAAAATTCGGTCCCTGTGAGCCCTGTATAGAACTACTGTATTATCACAAAAGGATATCGGTGTATTCTCTGGTACATGAAACACACTTCCAGCCAACAGGCTGCTTGTATTGTAATTTGTAACCGTATCTGATATGAGCATAGGGTGTAGGCTGCAGGTACAGGAGTATTTTCTTGAAATACTTAGTGGGAGAACATATTCCAAAGCTTATTTAAAGCCAAAGTATCATTGTCATATATCAAACAATGTTTCTGTTCTGAAACAGTGATCTCCCTTGTAAGCTGCTTAAAGAACAGCAAACCGATGATCGATTATTAAACCTCGTAATCGATTATCGAAAATTGATCCTAAAAACGTTCGATTTTCGATTATAATCGATCATTGTTTAATCCCTATGAGAATCGATGTAATATCAACAGGTTTTGATATCTTGAAAAATAAGTTGAAACAAATTGTAGAAGGGGCTGTTTTGAACACAACTGAGCGTTTCCGTATTTCGAAACTTCTTAACATTAAAGCAAATAGAAAGCGATACTAGATTATTAAAGATGAAAACACATGCCTATGTTAATCAAGAACAAAAAAGAAAGATAAAAAATTGATTTAATATTTACTTTAATATGTGAATCAATACAAAACACTGCATCGGGTAATAAAGAAGAAAATCAGTGTTCACGACATTCCCATTTTTTCGGATGTGCACAACACTCATTTTCAAACTGCAGGAAACTGAGTCAGCAGCCCGATTATGGATCCAAACAAATATTCATACGTGCCGCTAAATTACATGACATTGACCAAATAACAAAATATTTATTTTAAATGCCGTCCACATATAACACATCTGTGTTGTACTTTTCATGTTAAACCAACTGAGAATATTGAGAATATAAGCTTAAAAAGTTGATGTTTGTTCAGTAATTCTGGTAATAAGCGCCTTTGTTAGAGTAACTTTAATGATACTTACTAAAAACAATTCATTTGAATGATTGCCTTAACTGATTTATCCCGTTTTCGATCATTGGTTTGGGAACTATCGGACGTTACTTGATGCGATTTTCTCAGTTTCGATGCCCTGTTAATGGTTGCATTAAGGTAAATAACTCAGTATTCCTCCGTGGTCCATTCGAATGAAGTCCGTTTCAATATATGCTATTTTTTCTCTTCATCCGGGGGCCTCTTAACCGTTAGAAATCGACCTGTTTGTGACTTGTTTGCAGGAATAACATGTCAGGAAAATAAATGAAAGCAATTTCATGCCTTTATCTCGTTTGGTAGAGGCGCACTAGTTCCGGAAGAGCGGATGTATATATTTGGCACCGTATTTGCGATACCGCGTTTAAAATAGGGTCTGTTCGGTTAGAGATCAGTAATTTTCTTACAAGTAAGTTACCCCACCACCCCCATTTGCTGTGTTTTTTTGAATAGATGAAATGTAGATATTCATAGTCATATATGGTTGTCTAGAAATGAAGATGATAGAAATCATGTTAAATGTGCATTGAATATTGGGCATTTAACATTGAGGTCTATGGGAATTGGATTTACCTTGGTTCAGCCTAATGTCATTAACTGAAGCCAGCCTCCGCTGGCAAACAAAAACTATAAAAATAGCACATTAAATGTCAAGAGCGCTTTAGCGCTACGACGGTTAGCGAAATGTGGTCTACACGAATTATAAAAAATAATAATTTCTCAAAGGTGTTGTTTTATTATTGCAGAGTTATATTAAAAGTATAAATGATTATTTAATCTTTCTTATATTTTCTTAAAAAAATGTTTTATATTTTGTATGTTTAATAGAAAATGTACTTCTGTTCAAAACTAATTACCTTTGAATGTGTAAAGGGAAGTAATAGCCCTTTTGGACTAGTGCGGTAGACGGTTATACGGTAACTAGTACGGTTAGAATCGCAGTCTATAATTTCCGTCGTTATATTTAAACATACCCTAAACGTGTTTTATAACATTTATCACTCGAAATACTAATGTTTCATTAATATTTACAATCTCATATTTGAAAAAAAGTACACGAAATGATAAATATCCCCAAATGCCGTTGACATTTTTCAATCCCGGTGTCGTTAGTCAGTTAATTGTAAAAGGCAGTGGTCTATATAAACATAATTATACACGTCTGCTTTGTCTTGAAAACATAATTTTATTATCCTAGTTTATTTAACACAATCACTGCAAGTTCGTAGGGTTTGGTATGGCACGCCAATGCTGTCTTATGCATAAGAAAAATAAATTGTGTTGCAAAAACAGTTCATCGCGATGGAAATTTGGCATATCGTGATGTCTGTTTAATAGATCGTGTTGCAACCATAACATATCGTGATGTGTACTTCATATGTCGTGATGTAAGTTGTATATTTCGTGATGCAAACTTCATACGTCGTGATGTGAGTAAATAATATCGTGTTGCAAATATGGTATATCGTGATGTGAACTTAATGTGTCGTGATGTAAGTTGTATATGTCGTGATGCGAACATTCAATGTTGTGATGTGAGTTCAATACATCGTGTTGCAAATATGGTATATTGTGATGTGAACTTCATACGTCGTGATGGAAGTTGTATATGACGTGATGGTAGTTTCATAAATCGTAATGCGAAAATTAAATGCCGTGATGTGAGTTTAATATATCGTGATGTCAGTTTTATATGTTGTGATGTGAGTGTGATAAATCGTCTTGCAATCATTGTATATTGTTATGTGAATTTTATGTGTCGTGATGGCATTTTTATATATCGTGACACGAGTTTAATACATCGTTTTGCAACCATTGTATATCGTGATGCCAGTTTTATATGTTGTATTGTGAATTTATAAATCGTGGTTTAACCATTGTATTTCGTGATACGAGATTCTAGTTCGTGGTGTGCATATTGCTTGCCGTTATGCAAAGCTAGTAGATCTATATCGTGATGCGAATACTTTATGTCGTTAGGAGGATAAATCAATGGGGTGTTTACAGGTCACTTTTTCAAACATAGAAAAACACGAAATTAGTCCAAGTGAATTTAAGATATCCTCCATTTTAGTACTTTTCACAAAGTTGATCAAAATCAAAATGAAATCACGTGTTTACCCCCGATAGATTTTCCGCATAACGACATAAAAAGTTCGCATCACGATATACGATATTTGCAACACGATGTATTAAACTCACATCACGACGTATGAAGTTGGCATCACGATATACCATATATCGTTCGCATCACGACATATACAACTAACATCACGACACATGAAGTTCACATCACGATATACCATATTTGCAACACGGTGTATTAAACTCACATCACGACGTATGAAGTTCGCATCACGATATACCATATATCGTTCGCATCACGACATATACAACTAACATCACGACACATGAAGTTCACATCACGATATACCATATTTGCAACACGATGTATTGAACTCACATCACACCATTAAATGTTCGCATCACGACATATACAACTTACATCACGACACATGAAGTTCACATCACGATATACCATATTTGCAACACGATATTATTAACTCACATCACGACGTATGAAGTTTGAATCACGAAATATACAACTTACATCACGACATATGAAGTTCACATCACGATATGTTATGGTTGCTTCACGATCTATTAAACAGACATCACGATATGCCAAATTTCCATCGCGATGAACTGTTTTTGCAACACGATTTAAATGGACGCAACACAATTTATTTTTCTTATGTATAAGACAGCATTGGCGTGCCATAGTTTGGGCCATTTCTTTTCGTGTATTTCAGTGATGGTATGAACTGTAAGAATTTTTAAACCTAATTTGCATACAACCACATATCGATGAAATGAAGAAACACTGGAAATGCAGTTACATGGATCAAATCAGATATGTGATACTTTTAAAGCCGTTTTAAGCTGGTAACTAATAACGAGATAACCCATAACAAGCACGAAGTATCTTGTGACAATCACATAAAGGGAGATAATAACACTATTTTTGTTCTACATAGTGATTAAACTGCTGCAGCCTGTTAGTGAGTTTTGTAAAATACCAGAATATGTATTTATAAGAAACATTTTTAATCAAGGATTTGTTCTTATTTAGAAAAAAACAACTTTATTATTGGTTGCTTTGTAATTAAATTTATTGGTCAGACTGACTTGTCCGAGTGGTAGAACCACCGACTTAGCAAAGCCTAAGCTGGTAATGTTTCGACTCGGTGATTCTATGGCGCAAGCTGTAGTTAAACCGATAAATCATTCCAAAAACTCAAAGAGTCTAACTTAGAGTGCCTGTCCAATAGTCTAGATCCAGATCAGCAGGCATGTGCAGTCTGCTTTTAATCTAAATGGCTTAATTTTTGGTCAGAAATAAAATAATGAATGGAAAAAGCAAACAGTGTAGATTCTGAGTAGACGGCACTGCTATAACGCCTGATGGGTCTACACTCCGTTTACGGATAACAGCCATATCACGGGGAAAACAGAGTTAACCAATGACAGATTACAAACTGCTTTTTCCGAATGTTATCATTAATTAAACAAAAAAAAGATTTCGTTAATAAGCTAAACACGCAAGAATTTGCATGTACGGCAAAACAAAATCTTTAATTGGTAATTCATAAAAAGGGTTACAATTAAAACTACATATTCCTCCATTTTGCAGTAATATGAATGAATAAGCATCGTGACGACCTTTACTTTATTAAAATTATGTAAATAATCTGTACTATAGAAAGGATCTATTTCATACTTACATGTAACTATTTCAAATTTGTTGTAGTTGTAGTCACGGGTGGTGTTAGTAGAAGTATTATTGATGTTGTTGTTGTTGTTGCTTTTGTTGTTGCTGTTGATGATGTTGCTGCTGTTGTAATAGGAGTTATTATATTCGTAGTTAAAGTGATATATTACTTTAGTAGCAGCAATGAAAGTAGAAATACTAGAATGTATTTTTGTTGTGTTTCATTTCAGATATATCCCAGAAAGTAAGCATTAGTCACCGTAGGTCATCGACAAACATGGCTGCGCTGAGTGGGTGGGGGAGGCGATGGAAGAAAATCTAAAAATCATTTCAAGATATCCTAAAGGTATCGCAGATAAATATATGTCCAAGATTGGCCGGAATTTGCACATCTCAAATAAAGCGATGACGTCATTTGCTGATTGTGACAGCAGCAGACGTCAATTACTTTATGGCATCACAGGGTCTTATCAAATCAATCGACGAGAAACTACGTCCAAAATATAAAGATAATAAAAGTAATTTATTATGATCTCGGATTGTCCAAAGGCCACCGACACCAGGGCTGAAGGTTATAAAGCTGAGATTGGAAACCAGTCTCAAATCTCAATAATCTGATTGGCTGAAATGGCGACTGGTCGCCATTTCAGCCAATCAGATGCTTGAGATTTGAGACTGGTTTCCATGCTCAGTTTTATAACCTTGGCACCGGTAAATGTCTATTATTTTGTTGGTTGATACTTGTTCCGTTTTTAATTGTATTACATATCAACATACTTCATAGATTTCCAATTTCAAAAATGGCATTGAAGCATAAAACAATTCTAAAAAATATGTAACAACTTAATATTTTCATCACCTGTATGGACGACCTTGGTGGGACAGTGCTTGCTAAGTACTCTTATTGTATTCAAATTAGCGCAGTGTCTCGCTCTTTTAAAATGATCCACGGTAAAATGTACATTCGTTCATATTTTGTGGCTTTTGTTACAGTTTCGACAATAAAATGTTGTTGTTGTTTTTTACCGCGAAATACACATTCCCCGCAGTGATATTACTATCCGGGTTGAGCGCAACTCAATATTTAAACCGTACAATTTTGACCCATATCAAACGATGGTATGCAGACGGCGGTGATAATGGAACCTTCAATGCGGTATTTTCTTATTAATACCATTCCATGTTCAGCGGCGTATGGTCCCCAGATAAAAGAATGAGTTTACCCTAAACGAGAAAACAATTAGCGGAACTTAAAATATAATTTTTACACGGTATCTTGGAATATAAATCCTGCATATCACAGACAAAACCGGTACTCTTAATATATTAAATTGTACCGTACTTGTCAAATAGGTCTTGGGATAGAAGATTATGTTCACGACCAATTATTCTTTAAATCAACTGAGAATTATGAGAATATGACTTTTGAAAGTGGATACTTTTCATTTTTGTTCAGTGTATTTTGGTTATTTATAAGCGCCTTTATTGATATCTATTTAAAAACAATCCATTTGATTGATTGACTGATTTAACCCGCATTTATGATTGGTTTTGAATCTATGTTTTGGCGTTGTGTGATGCAGTTTTCTCGGTTTCCGTGCACAGTTATTGTCATTACTGAAGCCAGCCAGCTTCAGCTGGTTAATAAAAATTTAAGAAACTTAGATACATTGAGCGCATTAGCGCTGCGACGTTAGCGAAAGTTGGCGTACTAAAACTATAAATTAAAATTACATTCTCATTAACGATGACTAATTAATGGAGAAATTCTTTAGAATTACGAATTTTATATTATTCTTTCTTATATTTTTCGCAAAAAATTGTTTTTGTTATTTAAACAATTAATTAAAAGTGTACATCTGTTCCAACTAAGTACGTTTGAATGAATAAAGGGAAGTAATAACACCGTTGCACAGGTAAGCTAACGCGAGAGCGAGGTTATATTCTTGAGGTGATTAAACAATATTCGAATTTGTATTGGCTGGAATAGTGACTAACTTAGATATCTTACGTTTAGGAAAGGGAATGAGTTTAACTAATAAACATAGAAGTACGTTACAAATAATATAATTCATTTATTTAGTTATTATTTCACTTTATTATTATACGTTTTCTTCGTACAAACTATTACAACAAACACTAGTAGGATTGGTAGAAAAAAAACTAGTTATTTATTCGAAACGGCATATGATAAATTTTCAAAATCAAAACAATACACTAGTTGGAGATCTCTGTGTTCTTCGCTTAATGTACTGCATCTTTTGCCATTGATTTGCCATAGACAAAAAAGAAAAAAAAACACATTAAATCTTTCGAAAGGCACAATGCAGATCCATCAAACTTTGCACAAACCAGTGTTATTATTATATGTTTAATTTACATAACCTAAGAAAAGTTAGAACAGTAAAGAAAAAAAGTTTTACCTCAAAAAACCCTAAACTTCTTTTTGCAATTTATCACAAAATCAAAGCAACACTAAACATCAATTTAAATGTCTTGACGAGTAATGAGTTACTGACAGCGATACCTAAGGTCCTTAAATGTTTATAATGTGAGTTATTTGTAAACGAGTGTTTGAACTTCAATATCCTGGTACCGAAAATGTATGAAATAAAATTAAAAATGTTGATTTCTCTCTTCACAATTGAAAGATCTTTTCAAGGACCTTAGATATTGGTGTCAGTATCATTTCACGCATGTTGACATTTGAATTAATGTTTTGTGTTGCTTCCTTTTTGTGATAAATTGCAAATAGAGTTTTAGGGATTTGTTAGGTCTAACTATTTTTCTCTACTGTTCTAACTTTTCTTAAGGTATGTAAAATAATCATACACTTATAGCATTTATTTGTGCAGTTTGATGGAAGTGCATTGTGCCGTTTGAGAGATTGTTATATTTTCCTTTTTCTTTATGGCAAAGCAATCGCGAGCAATGTGATACATTGCATATTAAAATCTCATCGATACATGTAAGAAATTTTCAGTTTACTGATCTGACCGGTTTTTCAACATCTTATACCGATCCAAAATTAAATAAATATAACTATAGAATATCACATTTTCAGAACATTTCGGAAGGATTAAGGGCTTGCCACACTCCTCCCAATTCTATTCATCGATAAAATAAAAATCATCAAATCTCAGTAATGGCAAAATGCCGTTCAATGAAACTTTGCACAAATGAATGTTACTAATGTAACTTTGTTTTGCATACAAAACGACACGTTAGAAAAGTAAAAAAAACAAAGCTAGACCTAAAAATTCCTTGAATTCTATTTGCATAAATTCACAAAAACTAAGGGATGCAGAACATAATTTTAAATTCCCTCGTGAGCGCAATGATACTGACAAGAAAATTTTGTGTACTTTGTAAAAAACTTTCAACTATTAAAAGCGAAATAAGTGATCGCCATCAGTTTACGCGACCAGGAAATTGAAGGTCAAACACACTTTTACTAATATCTCGTAAAGTTTACATATGTAAATCACGAGGGCACAATAAATTGTTGTCAGTATCATATTACTCATGTGGGCATTTAAAATGATGTTATGTGTTCTTTAGTTTTTGTGAATTTATGTAAATAGAAGTTGAGGGAATTTTTTTATCTCGCTATTGTTCTTTACTTTTCTAACGTGTCTTACCATCTGTAAAATAAAGATACATTAATAACATACATTTGTGCAAAGTTTCAATTAACAGCAGTTTGCCGTTATTGAGATTTTGATAATTTTCTTTTTATCGATTAATAGAATTGGGAGGAGTGTGGCAGGCCCTTAAGTGTACTGATATTAGTCGTTTCAAACGTAAAAATTGTTTTCCCGTGCTGGGCAAACGACTGCAACGGCGGTGAATCAAACCCGGGATGCCCGAGGGTGGCAGGCGAGCATTCTACCACTGAACCACCGATGCCCATATGCTGTGAAGATTTAATTATCTGTTTAAATCGATCATTAATGGTCACTTTACTGTAACCCTTTAGCATAGACATAATCATATTTATTAATTTTCTTTCTTTGACATAAATTTTACACTAAATTTTAGAAAACTACAATCAAATAAAATTATAAAACATTTTATTTCCGGTTTGATATTTTCCCTTTTATATTAATTTAGACCATATATTAATTTTGCATTTTTTTGATTTTATGTTTACTACATTTTTGTACGTGTAAACGAACTAGGGTATTATCGCAAATTCTGTCGAATATGGACATGTTAAGCCGAAACCACAGTTATCAGTGTCTACGAAACAATTTAAGAACATCTGAAAGACAATTTACAATGATCGAGTTTATCTAGTTTATTAAGTGTATGAATTAAAGATAGGAGATTTTTTAAGTGTTATATTGCCTAAGGCTGAACAACTTTGACGTAACGTGAATGTGGAAGTCAACGATCGATTTGAATAGAAATTTAACGTATAAAAATGTGAGCATCGGTGTTCAGTGGTAGAATGCTCGCCTGCCACGCGGGCGGCCCGGGTTCGATTCCCGGCCGATGCAATCTTTTGACTGTATCGGTGAAGAAAATTACGTTCGAAACATAAAACAGGTGAAGATTTTCAAATGCTTCTGGTATATGTGATACATATATATTAAACGAGTAGTTGTATTTATTTATTATTTATGAATAGTAAATATGTTATTATTATTATTATTATTATTATTATTATTATTATTATTATTATTATTATTATCTATTTTATTACCCTCTTCAAGTTAACTCTCGATGAAATTTGATTGTCTATATAAAAAATTCTGCTGTTTAAATTCTTGATCAGGTCACCATGCTACCGAGATTCCGGTTACAATGCGAAGCGAAGGAAGGCACTGTTTGAGAATCGCAATCGAACAAATCGTTGGCTGAAAGATAGAAGCATCACAGACAGAAAGATATCAAATTCTAACTTTGGTACTGAGAATCGATGTAATATCATACAGGTTTCGATATCTTGAAAAAATCGTTGAAACAATTTATAGAAGGAGCTGTTTTGAACACAACTGAGCGTTTCCATATTTCGAAACTTCTTAACATTGAAGCAAATAGAAAGCGATACTAGATTACTAAAGATGAAAACACATGCCTATGTTAATCAAGAACAAAGAAGAAAGATAAAAAATTAATTTAATATGTGCCTATGCGAATAATCAATACAAAACACTGCATCGGGTAATAAATAAGAAAATCAGTGTTCACGACATCCTCATTTTTACGGGTGTGCACAACACTCATCTTCAAACTGCAGGAACATAAGTCAGCTGCCCGATTATGGATCCAAACCAATATTCATATGTGCCGCTAAATTACATGACATTGACCAAATAACAAAATATTTTTAATGTGTGTCTTAGTCGAGAATGTCTCAATTCTCATGTTGAGTTTGCACCATATATTTGTATTCAGCAATTTTGTCCGAATGTTTAAGAAAACGGCAGCCTATCGCTTGCGGAGGTTAAGTGTCCAGGAAAATACTTGTTAACAGATGTACTGTGCGCAAAACTAAAATTGGTCCAGAATATACTGAGAAATAGAAAATAACCTTCTTGGTTCCAGTGCTATATTAATACGTGCATATTATTCTAAAAGTTTATTACATAATAGTGAAAAGACGCAAAACTCAAACATTGAGAACATTATCTCGCTATAGTGTCACACATTACAACGAATTTAATATGAAACAAATACAATTTAGTCCCGACACTAAGAGAAACTAATAGATTTAAAAACTTGTGGATTTCTTTCAGCTTCTACCAGAATAAAAATCAGTTTACGTATTTAGCAGGTTTACAAAAACAAAAGTTAAATATGCAGATGCTTAACAACTGCTTTTTGGTCGACAGGTAGTTTGTCGATCAGGCCGTTCACAGAATATGAGATCAAACATCGGCTCCTAAATCACAGATCAACTGTCGTATCGAAGAAGACGGTCATGTAGTGTTTTATCAGTATAATGATCAGGCTCCAAGGTTATAAAACTGAGCATGGAAACCAGTCTCAAATCTCAAGCATCTGATTGGCTGAAATGGCGACTGGTCGCCATTTCAGCCAATCAGATGCTTGAGATTTGAGACTGGTTTCCAAACTCAGTTTTATAACCTTGGGACCAGGTTTATCTAGTATTCAAGTTTATTAAAATAAAACAAGATTTTGATGTCATGTCCAAATGAGATTTTAATAAAAAAAATAATTATTTAAGTTTTAACATAATGTTGTTTTTTTCTCGGCCACGTATTTGACCAACAAATGTTAAATGTGATACAAATGTATACTCAGTAAAAATAAAAAGTATCCACTTTTCTAGCTGTAACTTTGTAAAATTAGAAAAATAAAAAAAGAGAATTCTTTCTTCGATCAAATCTGCATTTCTGTAATCATTACAAGGAAATAAACTGTTCTTGAAAATGTTCAGTCACTTCTTAGTTATCTTTCCATCTGCTATTTCTAGGGTTATAGGAAGAGGTAAGTGATTTTAAACAATATTCACATTTATTGGAATTAAATCAATTTCTCCAGCTCTTCATAGCAATAAAAGCACAAAATATTCATTAATCAAATAACTAGTCGGCGATAGACAACGCTAGAAATCCCAACCAGTTCCAATTACCTCCCTTTAAATTGAATATGTAGTGTATTGTAATCCATTATTAATTATTATTCGATGGGCAGTTGCTCAGGTCTTGGTGTGGAAGATTATATTCATGACCAATTTAACGTACAAATAACTAAGATTAACTAATAAATCACCATTCAAAGCGTTCCTGATTAAATAAAAATATGCTAATGAGAATTTAAGCATAAAAAGTGGATACTTTTTATTTTTGTTCAGTATATAACAATATAGATCACTTTAGCGTAAGAGTTAAAGTAAACGAGTTTTTTTTAAGTGTCATCATGCCTGAGGCTGAATAATTTTGACGTTATATTAACGTGGCAGTCAATGATGGATCTAAAATATAACAAAAATGCAGCTCTGATGTGAGCATCGGTGGTTCAGTGGTAGAATGCTCGCCTGCCACGCGGGCGGCCCGGGTTCGATTCCCGGCCGATGCAACCTTTTATTCCGCGAAAGAACATGCAAATTAACTTATGTTTTATGTCGCTGACCTTCGGCAGTCTATGTAAACCGTTCACAGTAGCTTCTAAAAGAGTTAATAAACCAAACCGACAAAATTTGAGTTCCTTCTTACTTTCCGCACTGTTCTTTCATCTTCATCACAAGATCCTCATATCATGCATATTGCAATTGTTTGCTTGTAACATTCCTGGTTGATAGAGAGGAGATAACGACCATGTCAAGATCATCGTACATGTTGTCGGTTCTGGACGTGTTAAAGCGGTACCTCGTTGTCCGGTGTGTACGAAACACTTCAAGAACGACTATGGAATTCGACTTTTTTCGAGATTATTAGATTTTAATTTTAATATAATACTATAACTTTCTTATTTATGCCTTAATTTCAAATAATAAGTGCATGACACAATGGAAACAAAACATATATTAGCACATCTTTTCTTAGTAAATCCAGTTTTCACTGAAAACGATAAAACGTATGACAAAAACAAAATATTTTATTTGTGTTCCTACATCATCGTTCACAATATTTGATTCACTGCGAAAGAATAGCATACCATCATCTGGAATCAGAATAAACACACCGTTTAGGTGTAGGTATGCTCAATCAAGCCTAATTACTGAATAGTAATTAAAGTAAGGTAGATTTCGATTGAAGCAGATCCATAATTGATTCAGATTTACCTCAAGATAATTCTCCAAGTTCCCATAAATTAAATGCTAATTGTAATCTATAGGATGTAAGCTACGTCTTATTTCTAACGTGAAGTAATATCTGACATTTTTGAAGGGTAAAGTAAACATATTTCCCTATTTTGTTTGAATCCTGTAGAAATGTGACATTCTTGTCCGCTGAATTTCATTATTTTCTTTCAGTCATTTATAACTAGGCATGCATAGCTTCGGTCAAAGGTTTGTGTAAGCTGTGCGTTTTCTAAAGAACAATTATTTCAGGAGTGTGATTTAATAAAAATATAACTGTACAAAATATATTTTGTTCAACATGTAGCAGCTATTAACTTAATGCGTAATTATAGACATGAACATCTGTACATTTCATTATCTCTTTTTAAACATAAGTATCAAAAATGTTTTTTGTAATCGAAGAAACGGAACAGTCATCAAGTAAACGGAAAGATGTAGAATTTCACATGTGCAACTTAAAATCTCTATTGCAACACTATATTACACAGTCAGTTTTTTGTATGGAGATTAACTTAAAGTTTACAAACTCAAGAAATTAATAGGCAGTATTAATTTCTCTGCTGGATTTGGCCATTCCTGACATATTTCTTTTTTTTTCAAGTTATAATTAAATTCTATCTGTAAACTCGAAAAAGAAAGGTTACCAACATGATATGCTTTGCAAACCTGGTGATTATTCCGTCTATAGTTGATCGTTATGCTTAATACCTCTTTGGTTGCACGATGGTGGAAGGGATTTCAGAGTTTATAGCGATTAATGGAGAAATCTTGGAACATAACCTAGAAGCTCGATCTGTTTCTTTTACATGTATCACTATCATTTTTTCCACTGACCGTTCCAAGAAGGTAACCCATCGGATTCTTACTATCGCGAATTGTTTGTGGCGTCTATTTTGAAACTGATCATTGTATATTCATGCGCTCTTCTTCTCTCTACTTTTTTGGCTGTGTTAGAAGGGTGTGTCTACTGGATATGGCCATTCCTGATATGTATATTTCACTTTGTTTCCTTGTCTCGAAGCGCATTCATGCACGTGTTCAACTATCTTACAAACTTGCAGAGCTTCGACAAGGTTACTGATGAATGAAATCATGTGCCCTAATAACATTTTGGGTTAAAATATGTCAATATAAAAAAGTGCAGATAGTAGAAAGGAGCTACACCAGTATTTGGACATTCACTATTTCATTTATCGGTATTAAATGTAATTAATTATTTATTATTGCCATTTGACATAAATTCCGGAATTAAATTAACGGAATAAATCAGCTCTCGGCATACCCTTTGTTGAACCTGATTATCCTTTGTTTTACGGGGAGAACTTTACTGAAGTGAACGATGTATACACAAGGGATAAAGAAACGAAGGAGGACATGATAGGGGGCGCGTCACGTGAAAAGGTGCATTCGGTCATATTTTTAGACATTTAAGTTGTTACTATATCTGGAAAGATTTTACAATTATCTATTTTTTTCTAATAATATATTGACAATTTTGTTACATATTTTGACAACATTATTTTATTATTACCGCGAAATGCATTATAAGTGATGTCATCCCAGGGCTCAATCATAGGCCCCCTTTTATTTTTATTATACGTAAATGATTTACCGCTAAAAATTACATCAGGGGTCGATATGTATGCTGATGACGCAACTATACACGCATCTGATTGCAAACTAGAAGTAGTACAAATGAAACTACAGTTAAGTTTAAACGAAACGCAAAAATGGTGTTCAATAAATAACATGATCTTTAACCCAATCAAAACAACATGTATGATCATTGATTCGAAGCAAAGGATCAATAATAATCATGAACTCAAATTATCTGTTGCGAATAAATTGCTTCAAAATGTAAAATCACAAAAATTACTAGGCGTCTATATTGACAACTGTCTTAACTGGAGTACCCATATAAATCAAACTTGTAAGAAACTTGCATCAAAATTATGTTTACTTAAACGAATATCATTCTTTCTAACAATGGAAATGAAACAACTCTTTTATAATGCATATATTGCATCTACTTTTGAATATGGTTGTATTGTTTGGAGTAACGGTAACCGTCGCGACTTAAATAGAATATACAAAATTCAAAAAAGAGCAGCAAGAATAATTCTTAAAAAACCTGTTCGCACACCTACGAAAGATCTTTTTCATATCCTAAAATGGCTTTCTTTTGAATCAAGATGTAAATATCACACTGCACTATTGGTCTACAAATCTATATATAATTTGGTTCCAAAATAAATCACTAACCTTGTAAAAGTATCTAATAACCCTCGGTATAACTTGCGATCTTCTTCAAGAACTGATATTGAACACTTAAAAGGTAAAACTAACTTAATTAAAAAATGTTTCAGCTATACAGGTATGAGCGTATGGAATGATATCCCTTATGAAATTAGATCTGTCTCTTCCATATATTTATTCAAAAAACATTTAAAAACTTACTTGTTTGAAATACAACCTCTTTAAATTGTTATTACTTTTGTATTTGAATATAGTTTTTCGCATAATTTTACACGATGCATATTTGTAATCGGAATTTGCCTATAGCATGAATAGTGTATTTAATTAATTGTGTCTGTCTTTAAGTATTGATGTTTTATATGTTGTAATATATGTTTTTCGTTTATCCATTTTAGAAGGCCTCATTGAAAATAAGCAATTTCTTCATTTGACTAACTTTTATACTTGCAAATATTGTATTTGTTTGTATTAATTTTGTTGTCATAGATTTTGTCTTAATGAGTTAACTTCTTAAAATAAAGAGATTATTATTATTATTATTATTATTATTATTATTATTATTATTATTATCTGCTCAACTTAATGACGTCATTTCAAGAATTGACGTCAAATGCCCGAATGTACATTTTCCCGTGACGCGACCCATATGCAATATCTTCCGAACGCGTTTTTTTTTAAATAAAAACGATGAAAAACTGCCAAGTAACTCTCTAGATACATCTAAAAATACACGACGATGTCGCATAAAATAATTGCATCTGGAGGAAAGTTTGAAACGGGATAAAAAAGAATCATCATCAAATTTTATTTCTTAAGCATAATTTATTTTAAATACGTCCGGTGTAGAAACCACAAGTCCATTGATAGACTTAAATATTAATAATTGCATGAGTTATAGCACGACAACAATGCAGTTCAAACTACAACAAGTGTAAACCATTTATAGACTCGTTTGAAACATATTTAAATAAAGTTAAGAAAATAGATTTTGATAATCCAAGCGAAGCTGATAAATATAAGGCACTTTGTCTTTTGCTTATAACCATTAACAATCAGGTTCGTATTTAAAGCGGAGAAAATAAGCACTATGTAGAGCTGTGTATGCTATATAGTAGAGAAACATTAAAAGACACCGAATACACAAAATATTTAAATATTGCAAATCCCGTTTGATTGGGCCTGTTTATTTGTGTGGTAATGGGAATGTACATGTGTGTTTATTTCTGCCCATGCCGCCTAGGCCCGACTGGGCGCAACATGTAAGCAGTACCAATTTTGATACTTCCAGATCGTTGTTTTGCATATAAAGAAGAATGCTCGTTTCAAGAACCAGTTGTTAAAATCTTTGTTCCACCATCAACCACCAGTTCGAAATATCACATAGCTTTTTAATGTATACATGTAGCTGTCGGACCTTAGAATTCAAACGCATAATTATAATATTTTGTAAAAACTACGAAATGAAATAAAAGCGTTTTCGGTGAAATATCGAGTGTTTATGTAAACATGTAATGATCATTCAAACCAGTAAAAAATAAATATGTGACGATTTAGTGTGACTAACTTTTTAATAACTTTAAACTATACACCGCGAAATATTTTCGTTTGTGGATTATGTCCAGAATTGATAAAACATCTGTGTTACTACCGTGATCAAAGATTAAACGCATTTTGCCAGTGATGTCAACATGACAACAAAGATGGCGAAACCAATTTTGAGGATCACTGAGTTTCTACAATGGGTTCCTAAAACTCCGACTGTCACTGTATTTGCATCATTCTTGTTCCTGGCTCTCGTTGTTTCTTCTCGGGCTGTCACATATCCTTCGTTAAATGTAAAATGTCATATAACTAATACGAGCTGTTTAAATGGAAATACAACTTTTGTTTAAATATTTAATAAAAGTCACGCTGTTAAACGAAATGATGTTGATTTTGATTTTGAGCTTGATTCTCAATGTAAAAGAGAAGCCGTCTCTCACACATGTCTCGTTTCAAAACATTTTAAAGGTTTGTCATATTGCAAACTTATTATTAAACATTATTATTATTATTATTCAACATTGAGATCAGAAATCCATTATTATGTATTTATTGGTAACATAAATTACAAAAAACGCCACGATACGATTACCTTGTCTCCTTGTTCCATGGGTGTCTTAAAATATGTTAAATGTAAATATAATAAGGTAAAATCTAAAATATTTCTTGATTTAATTTACATTTCGGACAAAAATGTTGTGGGCCCATTTTAAAAAAGTATTGCTATCGGAAATTGCTATCGAAAACTATCAGAAATTGAAACAGAAATTTTATTAAACTAATAACTTCATTGATATTAACTGTTCATATTAAAAGATTCTTACGCGATGAGTGTGACATTGCCATTGCCGGTGTTGATGGATGTGTTGTTGATGTTGTTGTTGTTGCTGCTGCTGTTGTTATTGTTGTTGTTGTTGTGGTTGGGCAATTACAGCCATATTGGATGGCAAAGTCTGCACAGGACGCACCGACAGTTCCGTTGTAAGGATGACATTGGAGACCAGTAACAACATTACAGGTCGCTATGTAGTGATTGCTAGTGTCGTTTTTGAAGCCTGTAAATGGTTCCCCTTTCTCGTCCTTGCAATGAGCAGCAACCACTGGTCCACCATCAGGACACATTGTGTTAAGTACGGCCGTATTAACAGTTTCAACATCTGATCTGTAAAAAGCAATGTCGAATTGAAAATTAGGTTGAAAACAATTTCCGTTTTTTATTGTGTTATCGATTTATAAATATTTCGAAAACGGCATTCATAGTGCAAACTATTAGAGGTGGAATATTTCATTTTGAATTAAAAGGTTTCATTCAATTGACATTATGACAAGCAACATCTTATAGATGTCTTGGAATCAAATTTTTTATCAGGTGCAATTGTAAATTGCAAATATAATTTTAAAATTCGCTTTCTACTACATTTAATTTAGTTAACACGTTAACCATTTTTTTAAGAAATGATAGTTACCATTCAGGTTTGAAACTAGAATGTGTCCTCGGACACTGATGCCCCCACTGCTGCAACATAATTTTAATAACAAAGGGCCATAACTGGTAAAAATGGCCACAGGAAAAATAATCCTTTCTTTACGATAATCAACACATCCTGCTTGATCATCTGTGCAAGTTTGAAAGAAATCCACCTTCTAGTTTAGGAGGAGTTGATGCCAGAAGATTTGGGGACGTACTTAAGGACGTACGTACGGACGGACGGACGGAGGGACGAGTGCAACTCTATATGCCTCCAACTTTGTGGGGCATAAAACAGAGCTGAGTATATGTTTTACAATATACTGATGCAGGAAAATATTTACCGAGTGCGCTAAGCTAGCTTCTTACTTTTAACATTACAAGTAAACAGTACCAATTTTGATAGGTATAGTGGCAATATAACAATTATTTCAAAAATCGATTTATCCGCCGTCACTTTATCATTCTAATTCAAAAACTGTTATGCTTAGAAATAGAAACTTTGTCACGCTTAGTTCAGTTGGTTAAAAATCAGTGAAAAAATCGTTTATGTTTGGTTTATCATTTAAAACATTTGATGATAAACGTAATATATGTGGCACTTTGAACTCACCATTACCAATACAAAATTACCTTAATTAAAAAGAATTAAAATAATCCCGAAGTTATAAGTCACACATGCTTACCCTCCATGATCACCTGGAGAGGAAGAATTGTACCATGTGGTGTTCCAGCAGGTCTTTCCTTTCACTAAGCCGACTGAAATATATGCAATTTATTAAAACGCGTTTTATACAGAATTGTCCGCTTTTAAACAAAAAAAGACAACAACTTTGTTCAACATTTAAACAATGTTAAAAGCCGCAACTTTCAAGCCAACTTTAAAAATAGTGCAAAAAGTAAGAAAAAATAAAGCTTTATTTTGTCCAGGAGTTAAGTAATTTAAAATAAATAGGAAAACATTAATTTTCTTCTAAAACAAATATTTTTTTAACAATTATTTTAGAAAATTCGCGTCTATGACACTAAATATGTTTAACGTTCCTTTTTAGACAAAACCTTCGTCCTTAATATTTTGAAGAAATTATAAATTCAGTTTAATGTTGTTTAATATATTTTAAATTAATGCAGATCGATTTCATATTGGCACTTTGTATTGTTTTTTTTATTTTGTAAGTAGATCTATCTTATTTCTGAAAGCATCCAAATCCACCGAGTTATCATTTACGAACGATACTTAAACAGAATCCGCACGCCATCAATTAACCGTTCGCATTTATTATTGACTCCTTTTCATGAGACAATATCAGTCCATTCGTTATTTGTGGAGTCTTATTTGAATTAAAATACTTATAAACAAAATGCTCTCTCGTCCTCTCTTCTTTTTCGTTGCGTGAGTAGGCTGTGTTTTGTGAGTGTGGCGATTTCTGATATGCCTATATCCCTTTTTTTAAATTTTTCATCCCACAACAATATATGGACATATGAAATCCTTCTGCCAAATCGGACATTCATATTAGGCATGATATGTTAAAAACATACAGAATAAAACAAGGCTGACTCTTAAATAACTTTGTGAAAATATATTTAAACTAACCGAGTTTCAAAAACTTATACTTGGTTACTCACGAACACAGATTTTTATCCTGAATAGAAAAAACTAAAAAATTGGCTAATGTTGTTTTGTGTTAGCATTCCCAAATCACTTTACATGTAAATTTAACAGTACTAATGACACAAAAGCTCTTGTTGCCCTCAATTAAATGGCAAGTCCGCAATGACCAACAGTTTGGGGCTATGCACCTGTATGCTATTGTAATCACGCGTTGGGTTGGCCTTCCCTAAAATCCCCTTAGATATTAAATTAATCTCGTTTTACTTACAAATTTAGATCACTCACCGAATAACAAACCTATCCAACATGTATACCAAAATAACTTAGAACTTTCAGTCATTTTAAAAATGTTACCGACAGATTGTTAACTTTTGTAAGATAATTGCAAAATGATATTATAATAAAGGATTACTCAGTATATATCAGATTAGGATCATAGTGTTATCTTTGATATACAATATAAGTATATAAAAGTATCAATGATTTTATTTATCTGCCAGCAGGAGAAAGCAAACACACACAGAATAAGAGCTTTGTTTTATCATTTGAGTATCTGACTGACCGGGTGCTTAGTACAATAAAGAGTTAATTATTGTTTGTTATATTATCGCTCGGCAACAAACATACAGTATGATATTTAAAAACGACATAAGAGCTCGATAGGGGATTATATTTGACGGGTTCGTGCCAACAGGTCTTGTTGTGTTATTTGAGAAGTTTTAAATACTTGATACAATGATCCGATTCAATTAGTTTAAGAGTGAATTTTATGTCTGGAGGATTATGTAGATTGAACCATATACGGTTTAAAGACACGTAGAAAGAAAGAGTTTTTTAAACAGGACGAATCAGAATAATTGCTAGTTGGGACACATAATTGTTGTTCAGAATGTCTATCGACCGTTGAATTTAATATTCGGCTAGTTTTAATTTTGATGTGGTATGATGCATACATGTTTGTTAATTGCTTTCCAAGTCGGTTGTTAGATTTAGATAAATACTTATGCATGTATTAGCGTTAAGTTTATAATTTTTTACTACATATACATTGTATATAGTCATGTTTGGAGAATGTGTCTTTGTAATGCAAATAAATATTGAATGTTTCACATGACTAAAACTTCTACGAGGTACAGTCAAAAAGTTCGCGGACTGTCATGATATCTTTTTTATTTTCCGTACGATTCTGTAATTAAATATATGACATAAAAATATAACTATTCCACTGCAATAACATATAAATATATGTAAAATACACAAACATAAACATGTTTACTGATCCATCAGAATAACGCACTATGTCATGTACGGAGCACTTTCGCGACGTCGATGACATCCATATAAAAATCGACAAGAAGCGTATACACGGGTTGCTTTCATTTCATCTGTCAGCAGACGAGGAACCCAGCGAGCACATACCTTATTCATGTTCAAGTCCTGGGTCACTATTTTATGGACAGTTCCATGACTCAGCTCGACAGTGTCAGCAATATCATTAAGAGACTTGCTCCGATCAGTTGCTAGGACGTCCTTAATCATTTTGACTGAGCGCGCATCATTCGCGTATTACCCTCGATATCCGCCCTACCTTCCCCGAAACGTTTGTGCCACTCAAACACAAGAGTCCTGGAACAATTAACAACACCATCCTTCTGTTTCATGAATTTCCAAGTATCCGTTGGGGTCATACTAGACATCGCACAGAATTTAATCACCGTCCGCTGCTCCGTACGTTCACTTAACGTTGTCATTTTCTTAATTCAGATTGTTTACATGGCGGAAAATATACTTCACAAAATGGCGATACGTTAACCGATCACGCTGAAATTTTGTTATTGTTTACTAGTAACGTTCCGTTGACGTCATGCGGAAAATTCAAGACGTTTTGGTGTCTTTATTTTGAGAAACTTTAAAAAGAATATAGTAATCTCATTGCAAAATAAGGCAAATTCTAACGTGCTCCGTATTAGGGTTGTGGAGATGCTAAATGTGAAAAAATAAATCCAAATACTTGTTATAACCTACTTTTTCTTACCTGTTAATATTAGATTTGAGTAGTATCTGGGCCTCTTTATATTCAAAACAAACATTACGTAACATTACGTAACGTGACCTAGTTAGCGGCCATCTTGTTACTATAAATACATGACCTAGATAGCGGCCATCTTGTTACTATAAATAAAATATCATTTTAGCGGATGACGTAGCAACGTTACATCATATATTGTGATTAAATAAACAAATCATTACATCATTAAAAAAAGATCACAAATAATGTATTACATCATTTTCTGAAATAAACATCATTTTCTAAAATAGATTACATCATTTTCTGAAAACAAAAGACACATGATAAACCGCAGTAAATATGACGTCATGTTATTTAAGAAAAATAAAAAATATCGCAAATACCTGTTTCTGATGTTCACTCCTCGGTGTCCAGCGACTACATGAACATCAACGTTAAAAGATATTCATAGTTCGAAGAGCGTTTCTATTGGTTCATTTCTTTCTATTCATTAACGTAGCTTTTCTATTGGCTCTTTTCCTTTCATTTATTGTTAGAGTCAATAATATCGGATAATAGACTTTATGACTCTATTGTTACACCGGTTCTTTTGATTCCATTCAAAAGACATACCTACGATTGTTATAGACAATAATATAAATTGTATAATGATGATAGACTTTACAACTCTATTGAAACACGGGTTCTATAGAACCGCATTCCGTTCTTTGTTATAAAAGACATACCAATACTATAAATTGGATATTAATAAAAGATATTATTTAGCTATTCATGCCCCGATTCTTGAGATTCCATTCATTGTTATCGCATAAGTAAATAATTATTGACATGTCGGTTCTTGCTTCTTTGTTTAATAAAAGAAATACCTTCGATTGTTTAAGTCAATAATATAGTTTAGATAATGATAAAGACATTACGTTTTCTTTTGATACACGGGTCCTTTGAAGCGCATTCTATTCTTTGTTATCGATATAAAAGAAATTCCAGTCATTGTATTTCGTATCTTAAGCATTTATCTAATGTAATGCACCGATGAACTTGATTGACAGGTTAATCACGGACCATTCGTAATACGTGTTTTTATCACTACCATATAATCTCCGAATTTCAGAATGAGGTACACTTTCTATTCTGTTTTACTTTTAAGGCACAAACCAAACGATCGAGTTCAATTTTGGCTATTAAGACCTGACTAGATGTACCCTAAGGATGAATCGAAGGTAACTTTAAAATTATATAAATAAAACCAATGCAAAATAATTTTCATATGGTTCATATGCCTAGATTATTTTTAATTAGATTCTTCATGGTTTCATGTGTTCCTGAGATGAGCGCTTGTTCGAATCTAGTAAACGGGATTATTTGCATAATAAATAATTTATTTTTTCCTTCCAAACTACATATGTGATTATCGAATTACACTAAACACTTTCTGGGTCTAAATACTTAAAATTTTAAAGAAATTGTGTCAAGATTACGGAATTAAACCATCTATTCACTATTAATATGTGAGTCAGCATATGACGTCTCATTCTAAAATTGCGTTTCGATAAAAATCGGAAAACCCGTTACGCGACAGAGACATGTGAAAAGGGTCTATTTTAAACGTAAACATGCAGTAATGAATTGCTATCAACCAAATACAATAGGAATTAAGAATTAAAAAAACAACAACAACAAAGGTAACCCCTACTTCAAAAACAATAAAAAAGATCTATTTAAAACATTTAGTTAAAATACTAACAAAGACTTACCGAATTGCTGATTTCCCGAGTTTATTAAAAATCAATGACATCCAAAATTAGTATCACTAAATCAAAAAATCCTATTGTAACGGACTGGACGATTCTAAAATACTCCATTTTATTTCTTATACAGTAATTTGAAAATTAAATAGTGATAAAAGATATTACGTTCCTATTCATACGTCGGTTCTTTGAAGCGTATTTATTGAGTTCTATTATTGAAGATATCGGGTATTGGTAAAAGGTGTTAAAGGTATTGTCAACTAATTTCTAAAGACTTCTATTATTATTGATAAAAGGTGCTATTCACCTACCCAAGTGTCAAAAGATATTACGTTTTCTATTGATACTCCGGTTCTTTTGATTTCTTTGTTATAAAAGAAATGCCAATAATATAAATTGGGTAGTAATAAAAGATATTACGTTTCTATTTATTCTTTAGAACCACATTCCATTAATTGTTATCGTATAAGTAAATAATTAGTCTCTATTGACATGTCGGTTCTTGCTTCTTTGTTATAAAAGAAATACCAATACTATAAATTAGGTAATGACAAAAGACATTAATTCTCTATTGATACACGTGTTCTTTGAAGCGCATTCCATATATTGTCATTCAAAGAGTTCTATTATTGAAGATATTGATAAAAGGTGTTATCGATATTGTCAACAGATTTGTATAAAAAGGTGAAATATGCATATCAGGAATCACCACATTCAGAAAAAACAGCCTCCCCACACAGTCAAGAAGAAGAGAGGGAGAGAGCATGGTTAATAAAATGATCAGTTTCAAAAGGGACACCACTAACAATTAACAAAAATGAGAACCCGAGGGCATAGACTTCATTCATAGTTCATAAAAGGTGTTTATCGGCTTTTCGCTCCGCGTCGCAGACAATTAATGTTTCATTTTAGGACTGGGTTGTGTTTCTTTAACGTAATATGTATTTTAAATTACTTTTAAAGCCTGGAGTTGTTTTTAAATAAAATGTCTTTCATTTAATCTTTGGTTAAACGATCACAGTATATGAAATAACGAGTAATGTATTTGTACTAAACGAATTGAAACATAATAGATATCACAAACATACACAGCGTGTATGTTTATGACGAAGGTTAGACCGCTGAACATGTAAGCGTGATCAACCACCACCGCCGCCGCCGCCTACGCCGCCGCCGCCGCCACCGCCGCCGCCGCCGCCACCGCTTCCGCCCTACTTTTTTTATTCTATTATCCCAGATAAATTATGTTTTCGTTTTGTATTTCGGAGCATATCGCTAGACAATAAACAAGGACGATACAAATAACAACACTTTATTCAAATTTCAACATTTATTTTACTCAAAATAAAAATACAATTCATTTTACAATAAACTATTTACAACAAGTTGATCATTACGTTCCTTGCGTTTCACGTCGAAAGGTTTGACAATATGTCTCATTGTTTTTCCGGCAAATCTGTTGATAACGTAATAAGCGCAATAAAGTCCGCAAGTGTCAGATGTATTATGTTGTATTTGACTACAGTTCATAAAATATGGCTTCGTCAAAATGTCTTCAAAACCCACTGAGTAGTAGTCAGGTTGTCTTCCGAATGAATCGAAAAATTCGTCTGGACCTCTCACGGGAAAATAAAATGTCACCCAATGTTTACCAGGTCCACCGCTCGTATCTGTATTTGAAATGACAAATCTGCCACCTCGTTTTCGAATTTGGTCCGCCGGACACACTGTCACCGGGTATCCTCTAAGGAACGTTTCAAGTTCGTGGTTATTCATTTAAATGGATCGTTTTGTAACTGTTCAGTAGTTTAATTCGTTCCAGTCGATTGGTTTTATTTTAGTTGTACGAATTTTCTTACGCGGTTGATCATAATTTTCATCCAAACCGCTGTACGTCTTTTGTAACCGTTTCACCTCCGATTTAGCAATTTCTATCGCTTGAGACACAGGAGTAACCAACTTCACTTTGGGTGTATGCTGATCTTCTATTTCTTTCTGTTTTCGATATCTGGTACCACTACCCACGATGTATCGTCCCATGTGGTCGGGCTGAACATAGCCGTCTCTCAAATCTTTGAAATGCTGGTACCATTTTTCAGGATCCGATACATAGGGTACCCATTTTTGTTGTTGGTAATCGTACACTTCTATTGATCCCATTTTTGAAAATAGATAACGATCGTTATTCTTACGTATTTATATTTCTTACACTTTTTTGTTGTTGTTTTGTTCTTACGTATTTACATTTCTTTAAATTTTCAAGTCATTTATGATCCATCACTGTCATCTTCGTTGTCATCATGCTGAATTTCCGTCTCAGAATTTTTTTCGATAGAATTGTCGGGCCATATAGCGTCAAACAGATCTTTTCTTAGTTTTACGGCTTGTCTGATAGATTCTTCGACGTTCATACCGTGTTGATATCTGAGAGTTTTTGCGGATTCGAGAATTTGTTGTTGAGTAGGATCTTCTTGAAGCTGGTGAAAATCTATAAGAAACTGGGCGTAGTCTTGCCTCAACTTCTGTCTTAAACACGGCAATTGGTCATTGGCTGAGCGATGATATGCTTCGTCAAAAGAGTGCCCCTTTCCTATGTAGCTGTTTACCCTAGCTTGAAATTGTTCCGAATGAGATTGTCTGAGCGGTTTTTGAAATCTTCTGTTCCATATATCCTCTAGATCATCTTTGAAACGTTTGCCCGGTGGTCCCATAAAATCATTAGGTAACGACCTTTTCCTCACATTTGTATACACTGAATCTCTTTCATCATTACTTTCTTCGTCACTTTGTATCGCATTTTCGGCTCCATCATCGTTGTTCAGACTCCATTCATCGCGCTCGCTACTAGGAAATATATCCGCGTTTAAACGTTGGTGTTCGGGGGTGTTTGCCTTTAAATCGATCACTAAATAACCGTACGGTCTCTTTACAGTCTTTTCAAAGCGTGCCATAAATTGCGAACTATTGGACGGATATATTCTTCGCGACAACGTCGCAACTTGTTGTCTGTCAATAGGATTGTTAAATAAGACCAAGTACTGGGTATTCAAGGCGATATCTCTGCAGGCTTTTCCTTGGGGAAATAAGTTTTGTGTGAGATAAACGATGGATATGTTTCTGTGGTGACTTCCCTTTGTAAACAAATCAGCGATTCTCTGATCGCATTTAGCCTCAGTCATCAGTTCGTCAAACACCAACAAATTCTTTTTATTAGCGTTGATGTACTCGGAACTGTTCAAGTATTCTGGGATACCGTGCACAAATTCGATCCACGGGATTCTGCGTTGAATATCGTCGTACCGATGCTGCCATAGTCCGAAACACCATATGATCCGATCAGGTGGTGGACGTACGAGATTTGAAAAGAGCAGTTTCCGTGTCCATTCAGGTTTTCCGCTTCCGCTCGGTCCAGAAATCACCATAGAAAAGGGATGTTGAAAAGTCATCGTTCTAGAATCGCTTAAATGAGTCGCGTTTAGAGATGGTACACCAGTACCTCCTTCGTTGTCACCATTTGATTCTTTGTTCTCGTGTACATTACGCTGATGTCTCAGCATGACGTCGTGTCTAGAAAACAACTGATGGCAAATAGGACATTGATTCATTTTCGGAGAAAACCTATAACCGTTTAATCCATTCCTTTAGCCTTCTTACGCTTTTTTGAAAAAATAAGGGCGACGGCGGCGGCGGAGGCGGCGGTGGCGGCGGAGGCGGTGGCGGTAGCGGCGGCGGTGGTGGTTGATCACGCTTACATGTTCAGCGGTCTAACCTTCGTCATAAACATACACGCTGTGTATGTTTGTGATATCTATTATGTTTCAATTCGTTTAGTACAAATACATTACTCGTTCTTTTATATACTGTGATCGTTTAACCAAAGATTAAATGAAAGACATTTTATTTAAAAACAACTCCAGGCTTTAAAAGTAATTTAAAATACATATTACGTTAAAGAAACACAACCCAGTCCTAAAATGAAACATTAATTGTCTGCGACGCGGAGCGAAAAGCCGATAAACACCTTTTATGAACTATGAATGAAGTCTATGCCCTCGGGTTCTCATTTTTGTTAATTGTTAGTGGTGTCCCTTTTGAAACTGATCATTTTATTAACCATGCTCTCTCCCTCTCTTCTTCTTGACTGTGTGGGGAGGCTGTTTTTTTCTGAATGTGGTGATTCCTGATATGCATATTTCACCTTTTTATACAAATCTGTTGACAATATCGATAACACCTTTTATCAATATCTTCAATAATAAAACTCTTTGAATGACAATATATGGAATGCGCTTCAAAGAACACGTGTATCAATAGAGAATTAATGTCTTTTGTCATTACCTAATTTGTAGTATTGGTATTTCTTTTATAACAAAGAAGCAAGAACCGACATGTCAATAGAGACTAATTATTTACTTATACGATAACAATTAATGGAATGTGGTTCTAAAGAATAAATAGAAACGTAATATCTTTTATTACTACCCAATTTATATTATTGGCATTTCTTTTATAACAAAGAAATCAAAAGAACCGGAGTATCAATAGAAAACGTAATATCTTTTGACACTTGGGTAGGTGAATAGCACCTTTTATCAATAATAATAGAAGTCTTTAGAAATTAGTTGACAATACCTTTAACACCTTTTACCAATACCCGATATCTTCAATAATAGAACTCAATAAATACGCTTCAAAGAACCGACGTATGAATAGGAACGTAATATCTTTTATCACTATTTAATTTTCAAATTACTGTACAAGAAATAAAATGGAGTATTTTAGAATCGTCCAGTCCGTTACAATAGGATTTTTTGATTTAGTGATACTAATTTTGGATGTCATTGATTTTTAATAAACTCGGGAAATCAGCAATTCGGTAAGTCTTTGTTAGTATTTTAACTAAATGTTTTAAATAGATCTTTTTTATTGTTTTTGAAGTAGGGGTTACCTTTGTTGTTGTTGTTTTTTTAATTCTTAATTCCTATTGTATTTGGTTGATAGCAATTCATTACTGCATGTTTATGTTTAAAATAGACCCTTTTCACATGTCTCTGTCGCGTAACGGGTTTTCCGATTTTTATCGAAACGCAATTTTAGAATGAGACGTCATATGCTGACTCACATATTAATAGTGAATAGATGGTTTAATTCCGTAATCTTGACACAATTTCTTTAAAATTTTAAGTATTTAGACCCAGAAAGTGTTTAGTGTAATTCGATAATCACATATGTAGTTTGGAAGGAAAAAATAAATTATTTATTATGCAAATTAATCCCGTTTACTAGATTCGAACAAGCGCTCATCTCAGGAACACATGAAACCATGAAGAATCTAATTAAAAATAATCTAGGCATATGAACCATATGAAAATTATTTTGCATTGGTTTTATTTATATAATTTTAAAGTTACCTTCGATTCATCCTTAGGGTACATCTAGTCAGGTCTTAATAGCCAAAATTGAACTCGATCGTTTGGTTTGTGCCTTAAAAGTTAAACAGAATAGAAAGTGTACCTCATTCTGAAATTCGGAGATTATATGGTAGTGATAAAAACACGTATTACGAATGGTCCGTGATTAACCTGTCAATCAAGTTCATCGGTGCATTACATTAGATAAATGCTTAAGATACGAAATACAATGACTGGAATTTCTTTTATATCGATAACAAAGAATAGAATGCGCTTCAAAGGACCCGTGTATCAAAAGAAAACGTAATGTCTTTATCATTATCTAAACTATATTATTGACTTAAACAATCGAAGGTATTTCTTTTATTAAACAAAGAAGCAAGAAAAGACATGTTAATAATTATTAACTTATACGATAACAATTAATGGAATGTGGTTCTAAAGAATCGGTGTATGAATAGATACGTAATATCTTTTATTACTATCCAATTTATAGTATTGGCATTTCTTTTATAACAAATAAATCAAAAGAACCGGCGTGTCAATAGAAAACGTAATATCTTTTGTCATTAATTTATATTATTGACTCGAATCATCAAAGGTATTTCTGATAACAAATTATTAATGGAATGCGCTTCAAAGAATCGTTGTATCAAAAGAAAACGTAATGTCTTTATCATTATCTAAACTATATTATTGACTTAAACAATTGAAGGTATTTCTTTTATTTAACAAAGAAGCAAGAACCGACATGTCAATAGAGACTAAATGTCCTTTGTCATTATATTATTAACTTAAACAATCAAAGGTATTTCTGATAACAATTCATGGAATGCGTTCAAAGAATTGGTGTATCAATAGAGAATTAATGTCTTTCATCATTACCTAATTTATAGTATTGGTATTCATTTTATAACAAAGAATGGCATGCGGTCCTAAAGAATTTGTGTCTGAATAGAAACTTAATATCTTTTTGTCATTACCTAATTTATAATATTGGTATTTCTTTTATAACAAAGAACGGAATGTGGTTCTATAGAACCCATGTATCAATAGAGTCATAAAGTCTATTATCATTATCCAATTTATATTATTGTCTATAACAATCGTAGGTATTTCTTTTATAACAATCAAAAGAACCGGTGTAACAATAGAGTCATAAAGTCTATTATCCGATATTATTGACTCTAACAATAAATGAAAGGAAAAGAGCCAATAGAAAAGCTACGTTAATGAAAAGAAAGAAAAGAACCAATAGAAACGCTCTTCGAACTATGAATGTCTTTGAACGTTGATGTTCATTTAGTCGCCGGACACCGAGGAGTGAACATCAGAAACAGGTATTTGCGATATTTTATATTTTTCTTAAACAACATGACGTCATATTTACTGCGGTTTATCATTTGTCTTTTGTTTTCAGAAAATGATGTAATCTATTTTAGAAAATGATGTTTATTTCAGAAAATGATGTAATACATTATTTGTGATCTTATTTTAATGATGTAATGATTTGTTATATTTAATCACAATATATGATGTAACGTTGCTACGTCATCCGCTAAAATGATATTTTATTTATAGTCACAAGATGGCCGCTATCTAGGTCATGTATTTATAGTAACAAGATGGCCGCTAACTAGGTCACGTTACGTAATGTTACATAATGTTTGTTTTGAATATAAAGAGGCCCAGATACTACTGATTTGAATAGAAATTCATGCATGGTAAATTTCATGACGATCCGACGTCAATAATGTGTTTAAAAGGACCAGTCCGGGAACTTTCTGACTGTACCTCGTACATAATAAGGCCATATTACTTTTACAATATTCAAATTATTGCAAACAACTTGACGTCAACAAAGCTGAAATAAATAAAAGGAACGGTAACTTCCGATGTCAACGTTTGGAGTTATTTTTCTTTCAGCATACTCAAATATTACGCTTATTGTTGTAGAAATATTGTATATTGATACAGTCAAGCCTGCGAGATGCTTCCGCGCAGTTCATGGTTCACGATTAACCTTCCCGAACGTTAACCGTTTACCGATTCCCGAATCTCGATTCACGATTAACGCGCACCAAAACGTGCAGCCAATCAAATACGCGTGAAACGAGAAAGGGGCGGGGCATCATTCGCTTAACCGCCCGCAGAAAATCAATTGAAATTATCTATCACTTCGATTATTACCTTAGTCACTTTAAGCATATATTTAAACGGTAAAGCGCTGTTGCATTTATTCAATAACAAATTATCAGAGAAAAGTAATTGAATTTACTATTCTCAATATGTATAAATATCATTTGAATCCTTTGAAAAATCAGCATTGTTTTAGATACGGATCGACCCATGTTATTCTTACCGTGGACGATTATTCTTTAATGTATAGAAACTTCGTATTTTAATTTCCAATCGTATTTTGTTCTTTCGGCATACATATACAACAACTAATACCCGATTTCTTAAAACTGAATTTTATTTGTATACTAAAAATTTCATACCTTAATATATTTGTGTTCGCGAGTCCTTATTAACGGCAATTGCATCATGAATAATATATAAACAATGTAAATATAGGAGTTTCCAGCTTCCATGCCACTTTCTTATTTTTATTTTATTGTTCCCACGACATTTTTTTCTCGAATAATTTCACTGATCATAAATTAGCAAGAAAATAATTCATTAACCTAATAAAATTTCTTCTGCGTAAGTCAAACATAGATATGGTGCATAAATGTTGATGACAAAAATGCATTTACACACAACACTTATATTTGTACCATTCGCACTCAAGTATATTATTCTTTGATTACGCTTGAGGGCCCAATTTTCTGATTTCAACAACAGTAAGGCACATTGGTTAGTATAGGTTTATGTCTATTAATTAATATTAAAAAAGTATCGGTTTCTCATATTACGAAATGTGTGCGAGAACTTGCAAGATTTATGCAAAGTACGTTTGATGTTCATTCAACTGAAGGGACTTTTATGACTGGTTACATAATATTAGTATTTCTTCTTATTTAAGCACATCCGTTTAATAAAGGGTACCCGGTGATTAAGTATCGCAATTTTAACAAATGCGGAGATTATGTCAAATCTGTATCAATTCGTACATCGATATTATTTTAAAGATAAACTGACAAATGAATACTTACTTTTGTAAATTTTGTACTAAATTTACTAAATATGTTATTCTGAATATAAAGAAAATAGTTTTATGATTAAATGATACAATTTACACGAGAATATTGGTTGAATTAATTCATTAAAATTCGGGTGCACATTTCACGGTACGCAAAATCTAAGGGGAATCTGTCGCGTATAGTATAACATAGTAAATGTGACAATAACGTTATCCTGTGCCCGTAGCTTTGCTAGTATAAGATTTTTTTTCCATTTCCACATAATATTTGCAAACACTAATATCAACTCCGATGCTGCTGCCTTATTCGATTGGCGTTCGAAACTTTTTAATAGCGTCTTTTGACAAGCACGTAATATTTACAGGCTAATAGTATTAACGGGGGACATAATACTGATTCGCATTATGTTTGCACGAGTTGTGCATGTCCAGTTTAGTGCCACATGTGTAGATACTTATCGTAGTCCGATTCCAATTTTTCCAAAACACTAGTAGTCCGATTATGACGATTTAATATCTATAAATCACAGCTACGGAAACCATATATTCCATGTAGCCATTTCGGCGGATAATAGTGCAAACATTTTTAATTGGACTTGCAATAAAATGTAGATGTACGATCAAATTATATTTAACTTACAGTTTTATTTAGCGTTTATGCATGATGATCATGCGAAAATTAACTAAAACCGTTCCGTCACTATAACCTTGCGGGGATGGTTCTTAGTTCATGCTTTCGCTAAAGCGGTTGTTTTGGGGTTGAGTAACAAAAATAATATACTATTTTCATTTTGTCAAGTAAAACATCATGTCCGTCTTGGCTTATTATACAGCGAACTGCATAGAATATTTAGAATACATTTAAAAAACAAACTAAGATATGCCTATTAAATATAGGGTAACCCAATCACTTCCCCCTTTGCATCCGCCTATAGCAAAAAGCATATAGACTAGAATATTAATAATTCTGCGCTTAGCATATAGGCGAATTTTACACAAATATCTAAGTGTGTTGCTATCCTAAATCTGGTTTAAATGTCGACGATACAGAACTCTAACAGTCTCTTTATTGTTTTAGTAAAAAGGGCGTATTAAGAATATGCATTTCAGAAATTAATCCTTCGCGCGCAGCCACAAAGTAGAGATGTAAAGAAAGCATATTGTTTAGATTTGCTCTAATCAAGACAAATAATGTTAATTGATTATCTCTAAAAGCGCAAGGTACTTGTCGCTGTTCTGTTTTACTGGTTCGTAGACACGCGTGTGATCTATGCCGCTAGCTATCTGGGACCTCTGCCGGCCACGCTCTAGTATTACATGATATACTGGCCCCTGTTCCCAAATAACTGATTTAATTAGTGCATCCGATGATCAAACGACTTGTGATATATGACGCGCACTCTACAGCCGCGGGAAGCAGGAAGTATTTAGACACGTGTCATGTATACCACGTATGGCCGGTAGTCCCTCGATATCGGATCAATTAATTTTATGAATGTATGTGAAGTTTTGTATTCCAATACTTATAAGAGATATTAGTAATTAAATAAATTGGAAAATATTTTGTTGGAAACTAAAAATGTGTCAATTCTGGCTCAGTTAGTGGATGAAAAATTGTGGTGAACACTAAGTCAGTTTTACAGATTCTTCTCCCAGCTGATACTGTCGCGATTTTTGTATGTTTTTTTTAAATATTTTGTTTTATAAAATAAAAAGGGTGTATTATTTAACTATATTTCAAGTGTGAAGAGAATATTCCTATCCTATGACGAGAAATTTACAATATATATTTTTTAATTATCGGTACTGAATAGCTTAATTTTAGTTAAACTTAAAGAACCAATTAATCTTATTCTTAAACGAAAAGACCACAACTGTAGTGTTAGAGATAGTTAATTTTTCAAACATGAATCTACTATCCATAATTTCCGCATTTTAGCGTCAGTAATATTATTCCCCAAAAAAGTGTGTAGAAGACAACTCGATTGTTAAATTAATTATTAATGTCCAGCATTCACGTATTCTGGCTTAATTTAATAATTTGCGTCGTTTTGTTTTAGACATTCTATGCGCTCGAAATCAACAAAATTATTTATATTATAATAAATATATGGGAAGTGAATTTTAAAGCTATAAAATGTTTATTTTATTTCAGTATTTCTTTTCTTACTAAATAGGGACAAGTAAACATTGGAGAAGCTCGGGTAAAACACAATTCATTGCACGAGGCTTCACGATCATAGGAAAACAGAGAGAAAAGATAAACGATTGCGGATGTAAATATATATCGAACATGTGCCATATTCGACAGGTTTTAATGGATGCAATACAGATTTAATAAAAATGCCGATTGCTTAAGACCAGGAATCTAGACTACATTGTTAAGACCAAACTTTTGTTTTGTATTTTAAGAATCGGGATATTCTCAAAATCTCTTTAGCATAAAAACAGCATTTTCATTTTCCTGGTTGTTAAATGTGCTTAGTTGCTCCAAATAATTTGATATCACCAATTAAATCAGTAAAAATGTTACTTATATTAACCATTTGGCTGATAGTTAAAGCAATATCTATGACCACAGTAGACCCAGGTGTTGATCTTCGCCATTTTAATCAATGCATTTCAAGAGTTCAAGTAAGTCGAGTCTACTCTGCATGCATGTATTAAGAAGGATAAGCAGCAAAAACAGACCTTACACAAACTTTACCTATCTTTAAAAAATCTGATTGATCTAAATCGATTGTTTATATTTGTAACAAAATCAGCTATGCTACATGGCACCCATGAATGCATTACATTTCCGTTGAAATCATCAATTCAGAGCGCTACCAAATAAATATTTTCTATAATATTTTCTATATGCCCATTTAAATTTTCTCGATTACACGTTAGGCATGCGCATTGATATTTTCTCGATTACACGCTTCACGCTGGGCATGCGCATTGATATTTTCTCGATTGCACGCTTTCACGCTGGGCATGCGCATTGATATTTTCTCGATTGCACGCTTTCACGCTGACATATATAATTTGTAAATGCTTTTTCATGAACACTTACCGATTTAATGATTGAGATTGAGATAATTATATTTAGATAATCAATTCACATACTAAGTAAATAATTCAAAAATGCGTTAGTACTGATTTGTAGAAATAAATTTAAACAACAATTCGGAAATAAATGTTACAACTTTTTCACCGCAATTTATTCGGACCAAAATAATTTCAATGATGAAACTACATTTTTTCATCTTCTCGTGGTGAAAGAAAAAAAAGATGCACGTACTGTGCATAGTTCGCACGTCACCTTAAAATAACTTTATTAAATATATTATCGGTGAATTTTATGGCTGGTTGGGCAATATTACGCAAACTATTATGGATTTAAATCAGTTTCTTGTCAAATATTATCACATCTCGCAGTTCCAATAAATGGCGAGATATCGTGAGATTTACCACTTTTGATGTCCTTTTAACAGAAGGGACTTTTATGACTGGTTACGCTATGTTACGTAACCTTATCTATGCACATCCGTTTTAAGTGACAACTACAGTTATCAGTACCAGTCTGGCAGACTTAAAAATCTTTGTCAAATGTTAAAGACTAATTTAAAACAATTCAGACTTTGATATTGTTTTTCAATCATTTAAATAGTGTTCGAAATGTTTTATTTAAAAAAATAGATTGTATTTCTATTGAAAGAAGATTTGAACAAGTCAGTTTTAATGAGAAATACGGGCTTGTTTTTGTTTTACAGGATATAAAATTTATGAGTATAATTTATGTTTTGCGGCATGAAACACAGCTTAAAGCTGAATTTTCAAAATTGTGTCATGCGACATAAACTGTTCTTAATATATTGCTGTTAGGAAAACAAACAAACAACACAAAAACCAATATATTCAAACATTTAAAGTAAGCTGTACAAATATAGCGAAGAAATCGTAGCTTTTAGTAGTGCGTCGTTTTATGGAGAAGGAAGTCGGAGGTGGGTAGAGGGATGTTTTTGATCATTTTCCTTCATATATACGGGCTTTACCGCGTCCATATATACGAGCTTTACCGCGTGTGCAACAAGTCTAGAATCAGATGAGCTGGCACATCCTTGCTATTTGATCTGGATTTACACTGTTTGCTCCTTTGTCAAAATAACATAATGAATCCATAGCGAACAGTGTGTATCCTGATGAGACGGTAGAGATCAAGAAACAAAGTCTTAAAACGATTCAATAATAATAATAATAATAATAATAATAATAATAATAATAATAATAATAATAATAATAATAATAATAATAATAATAATAATAATAATAATAATAATAATAATTTTTATATTTATATATAAATCTTAGTTGGTGTGTACTGCTGTCGTATCGATAAAATTCTTTTTACAGTTATTTTGACCCATTCTAGGTCTAGTATATTGTGTAAAATTTAATACACCATACTGATCGCTGAGCTTATTAAAAGAGATGTTAAAGAACATTAAGTGGATTTTGGTTAATCCTCCTCATAAGTGCTACCTAATGTCGTTGTTTTTGAGAAAAATGGTGCATATTTATTATATAAATGCGTAAAGAGAACATTCTGATTTTAAGCCAAGAAATTTGATATATATTTTTTGCGTATAGTTAATATTAAACACATTTATTCTTGTTCTTAAACGGAAAGACCACAACTAAATAGTCACATATAGGTTGATTTTTACAAATATGTGTCTATTATTTATAATTTCCACATTTTAGCGGTTTTTTCATTATTCCAAAATAAAAGACTGCTAACTTGCTAAATAAATCATTTCTGTCCAGCTTACCTTTTGTCTTTTTTTTCGATAATTCGGGTTTTTTTAGAAATTATATTTGCTAGAAATAACAAAAATAAGTTATGTATAAGAAACAATTTATAATAGATGCTCCATTTATATTGTTCAAAATATTTCTAAGTTAACAAAATAGAGACGCGCAAATTTTGAAGATACGTAGCTAATATACGGTTTAAAGCCCGAGGCTTCACGACCAGAGGGAAAACAAAGAGAAAAATAGAATATATGATAACCGGATAAATTGTTATAATTTAAACAACAGTCAAAATCAATATTCGCTGTTTGTGTTTGCAGCTAATTAAATACAGATATGGAGATATTTCCAGCTTAAGAATACTTATTTTATAACATATTAATAATTAAAAAAAATATGCTTCTGCATTAGAATTTGAATAAAAATTTAAAATATCGCAGTCTCATTAACCCGATAAAACCTATATCTTCTATGTGAACGAGTAGCCAATCAAATACGCGTGAAACGAGAAACTCGAGCCTGCGCAATCAGATTTTCTCGATTCACGATTGCACGGTGCGCATGCGCACTAAAACGCTCGATTCCCGTTTCTCGTTTACCGCATATCACTCGGATTTCGTTTCCCGTTTCCCGCAAAAAAGCGGAACTATCTCGCAGGCTTGACTGTACATACATTAAATGTACTATTATTAAACTGTAAATTTTATGTACTATTATAAGAAAGTGTGGAACCAAATAGAACTACATGTATGTTATTTATCTTTACTTCATTACTTCATTTCTTAAAATTTGAAATGTAGACTTTTAGAAGACTGAGGCAATATTTTCTAGGTTTTGCAATTTGTGATAAGCATATATCAAGTTTTCATTAAACATTTCATCGTGTTAAAATTTGTATACTGTATATATATATATATATATATATATATATATATATATATATATATATATATATATATATATATATATATATATATATATATATATATATATATATATATATATATATTAGATTTTCAAGGTTTAATATATCAATAATAAAATATTAATTTTGATCATGTAGTTATTGGACAGAAATTGTAACAACTCATCTTCAAATTCAACGAAACTTTTGCCTTCCAGGAGTACATGTAACAAAGCAAGAGCATAATAGTATCAATTTGAATCTTTTTTATTTGTTGATCAGCAGGAAAAAAGACAACATGCACAAATATAGCACGTTATATACGTATACGTATTTCTAAGTTTTAAAATAATGTCGTACCTGGCTCAGTAAAGCGTGAAAGATTTTTGACTAAATATCGCCCAGCAACTACATGTAGCCTGCAACGTGCAATTTTAAAACCATCGATTCTGACAGAAGTGTTCACCTTGGCATTACATTTGGCGGGTTCGTGTTGACAGATCTCGTTTATCTTCATACTTAACATTTTTAAATACTTGATACAGTTATCCATGTCAATGATTTCGAGTGGATATTACATACTACCTCACCATGTGTTAAGGGTTACATAAGAGAATGTGGCAGTGTATAAAACATTATTGATATCTTTTACGTCTGTATAAAACGATCCTATAGAATTGAAGTCTGATATGAAATTAATATTGATATGATATGACATTAATTGCATTAAATATATAGTACGCCTCCTGGCCCAGGAAAATTTCACTTTCGTTGCACCCCAGGGGGGGGGGGGGGGGGGGGGGGGGCAAAGGTTGAGTGGTACAGTTGTAAAGCTTAGGATGTCTACAATCAGAATTTACTTGTTAGACCTTCATAAAGTGGTGCATGAAGAAGTCTAACAAGGATAACGGACGCTACCCATTTTACATGAGCCAAATATTTTATAATTGTTCTGTAGGCATTACGTCAACCCAAGACCAGTTATCTTTTAGAAGACTATTTTCTTCAGTACAATGTTATTTATTATGAATAAAAATAGTGTCAGGTAATGTGCTTTTATCAAAATTCGGTGCGATTTTGCCCTTTTCTGAGTAATTTACGTTACCATTTAAAATACAATATGTTACATTAAATGCAATAATACGAATTCGATTTTTCAAAAACGTTTATTTCAAAATACCACATAATCATATATTTTGTATGGTTAAATGTTATTTCTGAGCTAGCTAACACATGTTTTACCTACGTTTTTTCTTGCATACCGGATAAGTATTTCCGCGTGATTTACCGGGGAAGGAAAATCTTATCTTTTCCCTAGGGAAAAGATACAGAGCACGTGCATATAGGAACAACTTTCGGGACTACTTTCATAAACACAAATGACGTCATACAACACAATGTTTCGATGTTTATTTCTGTGCAATTTTTTTTGGCAATCAGTATTGTTAAAATAAAAAACATATAAAACAATAAAATAGTTTTACTTGCCACTTCTTAAAAATATGACCAATATCCAGTTAAAAGGGAGATTAGCACTTTTCGATTACAAAATAAACACAGAACGAGTTGTTTCCCTGGGAGCTCTGCAACTTCTGTATCAATGACAATTTACTCATTTAAAGTTGGAGACTAAGTTCAAGTTGGTCCTCAGGATGAAAACCGCAAAATTATAGAAATTTATCGCCCACTGGGTATATATCCAATGTTCATCTGATGACCTGCTGTACACGAACTGAACAAGGGTATGCCTGGGTATGATTTACAGGATTTGTTCGATTGCTTCAGTTCTGATGCATTTGCTGAAGAACCAAAATTGATAGCAAGGCCCTTAAATGTAGGCACCAAGGCAACATCAACTGAAGGATTTCACTATAAAGAAATTTACAAAGGTCTAGAAGTTGTTGATAGTCAAACTCTATCCCAGATCTAAAAAAAATCCAGATATGCTCCCTTGAAGTTTGTCAGGGACTCTAGAGACAAAAACACTAACTTGAAGACTGAGGGTCATCTTCAAGATGTCCGCAAATTTCTCGATGAAAATTCTGAGAAGACCAATCCATAAACGAGTTGCTAATGAAATTCTTGTTGGGTGTCAGAAAGCTTGATGCCGGAGAGAACTTTAAGACTGAGGATCATCTTCAAGATGTCCGCCATTTTCTCGATGAAAATTCTGAGAAGACCAATCCATAAACAAGTTGCTCATGAAATTCTTGTTGAGTGTAAAAAAGCTTGATGCCGGAGAGAACGAGCCAACAACACTGAAAGGTTACTTCAGTAGTCTGGACAGGACCTGAAGTTGCTATTAAGTTTAGATCCTGATGATGCAGATCTACCAGCATGTTGATGCATGTTCTACACTGTTTCCATTGTTGTCAATAATAACCTAATCTGAAAGCAAACATGAAGATCAGAAATGAGTATATGGTAGTGCAGGTGGATCTGGATCAAACTGGTCTTGCTAACCCTTAACTCAATATATGACTTTTTTGCATATGAGAACAGTGTAGATCCAGATCAGCGTTCATGGTTTTGGATCTTGCTGGTCACTTCAAAGTTCTTGGTCAGAAACAACTTTATAATACAGAGATGTGCTGGCTGATCTGGATCTACACTCAGTCTGGTTAATATAACTAGAATTAATATGAAGGCTTAATTGAGAAAATGAAATATTTAAACCTAAAATGGGAAAACATGTTTAAAATTAGTTACTTTACTTATAGACTTTTCACCTCTTACTGAAGCTTTTGTATAACCTTTAAAAGAAGTTAAATTTGCAAAAGTCTGTCCAAATGAAAATTAGTCAAAGGTATAAACAGTCATTTGTTTGCAATACGTTTCGGTGGGTTCCACTAGCTGCTGAATTTCAAGGATCATTTTGATACCAAAACACCCCTAATTTAAGGAAAAAATGACCCTTCAGCTTGAAAAATAGGAGTCAAAATGAGGCCTTTTGGAAATTTCAAGTCATAGGGACATCTTTTGGGTCAAAAGGAACCCCTGCTTTTCCAAAAGGATATTGTCTGACACAGATATACCAAGTTGAAAACAAAGTGTCAGACATTTGGTTAGACAAGATGTGAAAATCTGTCTGACTGAAACGAATTCGGTCATACCGAAACATGTTAAAAAGTTATAAGCAAGCACTGGGTTAGATTATTATAATTCTAATATTCTAACCCTGGCAAGCATTAGGAGTTCAAATATTTGTCTGACATTCGGTCTTATAACATAAGAAATCATGTCTGACCAGCTCAAATTTTACCAGACAGGTCCTTCGGTCTGACAACTTTTGGGACGTCTGTTGTCAGCAAAATAACCCACAAACATTGTATCTAAAAATGCCTACTTTTCAGGAGATCGAACAAAAAACACATTTTCAAATTTTATTGAAAAAAAATGCAGCTAGCGTTTTGAAGCAATTTTGTGGTAACAACCTATCTACAGGAATTTCTATAGCTTTAAAAAAAAACAGAGGTCATTTGACCCAGGTCAAGAATTTTCAAGAGGTCATAAATCAGATCAATGCAAGTCACTTACATTGTATTCGGTGAACTTCAATATTTATAAAATTCCTTAAACTTTATTTAAATTAACTTTTAGGGGTCAAGTAAATATTGACTTCATACTAAAATGCAACAGATACAATACTTGTCTTTCTTCTTGCAAAATTAGACATTTTTTTTTCTAAATTCTCCTGCATCAAAATGACCCCAAATTCAGAATAAGATGGGGTCAAAGGTGGACAGTTTCAATTTTGCTTTCATCAAAATGCAAGAATCTGCATTGTATTGAAATCCCTGATCAAGGATTACATATCTCTTTTGACATCAGATTTTAATATATATATGTCCCATGACTTTCTTGATCCAGGAAAGAAATTTGAATGGTTTTTGACAGCCATGCTCTGGAAGTTAGATACGGGGGTGGGGGTGCGAAGTTGGTGTTATGGGGTTAGATACAACGTTTGCATTTTCACCGACAATATGGAGGTTAGATACATCTTTTGAAAGCCGAAGAGAATAAAATCATGAAATTTTAGATACAATGTATGCATTTTTCACCGACAATATGCAATCAATTTACAGCTGTGTGGGAAGGCTGAGTTTCCTCAGCTATGAAACTATGCTAGAAATAGTAGGCTACTGTTTAAAAATTCACTTTTGAAAATATATTTCACTTAATAATATTCAGAACATGTAATTTCATGAGCTGATGAGTGGGGTAATAAAAATGTTAAGAGATTGTTGATCATAGAATTTGAAAGTTGTAACATTTTGAAAGTGAAAGTTTTACAATTTAATTCATTGCTTTAATTAATTACATACATTCATTCCGTTTTCAATGAATAATGTATAAAAATGTGAACAAAAATGATTTTCCACAACCAGAAAAGAGTAGACTACGACAGGTGCTTGGAAGACGGACCCTGTTTTCTGCAAAATGTGTATAAACTGGCCGCCCCCGACCCCCCCCCCACCAAAAAAGAGGGTCTACACTACATAAACTCATCTTTTTTGTTTTGTTTTGATAGATCGTCATCAGTCTTTCCACACCGAATTTACTATCAAATACCAAGGTCTCTGCAAAATTCGTGTCCTGACTGACACCGCTTATAAAGTCGGAACACGAATTTTCAGAGAACTTGGTATTTGATAGTAAATTCGGTGTGGATAGACTGACAACGATTCCAATCTATCAAAACAAAACAAAAAAGATGAGTTTATGTAGTGTAGACCATGTGTAGACCCTCATTTTTGGGGGGTGGGGGTGGGAGGGGGGCAGGGGTGGCCAGTTTTATACACATTTTGGAGAAAAGGGGTATATGTTTGACTGAACAAAAAAATCAAAATCAACACTTACTTCCAGGACCAGACCTTCCATTTTATCTTGCAAATGGACCCAAGGATCAACTGTTTGTTCCTTGTCTGATTGGAAAAAACAAGCTGTATTCCCTAATGAAGCAGATGGCTTTAAAGGTTGGTCTTAGCACAGCAGAGCTGGGGCAGAGAAGTGCAAGGAAGGCACTCTTCTAGAAGTTAGTAGCAGCAGATATCATCGATACACAAGCTATCCACGTCACTCGACATAAAAATCAATCTTCATAAAATAATTATTGTACATAAACATGAGTTCAGCAATGCGAAATCTCGAATTTGCTTGCCACAACTGATGCCTCCATGATGCGAATCGACAATCCGTGGAAATCCTGTCAGACCCACACCAGCTCTGTCAGTTACAGTACAGTCAAGTCGCATTTTTAATAATTGTAGAATAACTTTTGGTGTAAACAATATTTCTTTCAATCACAAACGATGAAAGTGATGACTAGATACGCCTATGTCCAACACAACTCACATTCACGACACAAGTGCATATTCCCGCTGATTACACTGAATGTTTAAACGATTATCTGCAACTGTCACTGTTAAAATTTATTATCAAGCCATTTATAATGTTATTCTGTGTTTGAACTATTGATATGTTAGCAGGAAATCTTACGTTACAGCAAAAATCCTTTAAAAACACCGTGATGTGTCCCATGTGCTCTGTATGTGCAGCCATGTTTGACGTTTGCTGCGGATGAGTTTTTATCTCTTGAAAGTTTATGAATTTAAAAATGAAAGTCCTGGATTTATTAAAATATCGGGATATGATGAATCATTGTGTTACGTTGATCAATTTTGAATCGAGCGACATGGTCTTAAAACGTATAGGAAACGAAATAATTCTAAAAAGTCTACCGGACTATATTCACACATCTACATGTCTATTACGTCATGACAGGACGTATGATCCAGACATTTTTCAAAAGATTCATGTATTTTTCGGATTTTTATTATCAAAACTTACAAACAATGAAATAAAAATAATTTAAAAGCTGTTTATCTAAAAATGATAAGAGAAAAATACATTGTAGACGAGGAACTATTACTGAGCACGTAATATGAGTAATTTGTCCATTTTGTTCGTTTATTCTTCCGCAGAGAGGTCCCCCACGGGGAACTAAGCTTTATTTTGTACCGATTGTGTTTCGTCACATTTTTTTCCCTTTTAAAATAAAAAGATAAGTTGGTATGCAAGAAAAAGTATCTTACATGACCGCGAGTGGAAGACGGGGTTTTCCCAACCCTCGGGACAGCGGCGGAAGTCGGAACCTCGCTAAAGCTCGGTTCCTCCTATCCCCCGCTGTCCGTCGGGTTGGGAAAACCCCGTCTTCCACTCGCGGTCATGTAAGATACTTATATTCTCAATTTAGTTATGCAGTTACATATTACTAATATTTTCAAACATTAAAACAGTACAATTTCAACCACATTCCAGTAACACCATTTAACAATGAATCTTTATTAGACTTTGAGCTGCCAATAGACCCCACCCCCCTTGGGGAATTTTGAAGGCTATGTTTTTCTGAAAGCCTATACCATTCTAAGCATTTTGCAATTTGTTTGCTCTCTGCCGATTGGGGCGTTTTACCGTAACGCCTATTTGAATATGTGACCTTTGAGAAAATTTTACGCTATGAAGAAATAATTGGCAATTATACAAGTTCTGAAATAAACCTATTTTTTCTACACCAGGAAGATGTTTTTTTTAATTTTTTATGCAATAAAACATCTGCAACCTTAGATATAGGTCTATAAAAAGTCATTAAGATATGTTACTTAACATCAAAACCTAGTTTAAAAAGTTGTATGAAAGATTTCTTATCTGCATTTGCAAGTAATTTCTGTTTTATTTGTTCAATTTATTTATATAAATAAGTTCCTAAGGAGTTATATAAATATGAATGCAGTATTTAAATGTAAAAAAGTCACATTGAGACACACTTCTTGTATAATGTATGTAAATAAATACATATATTTGGAAATTCCAAAAACCAAAATCTCTGAAAAAAATGCACAAAAACCCCATCTCAGATAGCAAAGACATTATCTATCAATAAAATAAATTATAAAGAAATAAAATCTGAAAGAAATATTGTGTGATTAAAAGGTAAACTTTGTTAAACATATTGTTAATAATATCCATAACTTTAGTTATATGTGACTTAAGTATTATGTTATATCATATACTTATGCCTATGGTTAATAAATTTGAAGTTTTGGTGTAATTGTTTTTGTTTAAATACACCTCTTCATGAGTTTTAATTATTAGTTAGCATTATATCATTATATAAATATCACATCCCATTGGGGGAAACAGTACGAAATGTTAACCCGAGAGAAGTAATGTCAACCGAGGCGTTAGCCGAGGTTGACATTACCTTCTCAAGGGTTAACATTTCGTACTGTTTCCCCCAATGGGATGTGATATTTATTTTATTGCACCGAACATTTGTTGTTTTAGAGATCTTGACTATGACCAAATTTCGTTTGGGAACAAAATCAAGCGCCGGAAGTCCAAAATCAATAATGCTCAATAAGCGGCTACAAATAATGATTAAAATGCGTTTATCTCCCTTGGTCAATTACGCATGCGTAGAAGTTAATTTGTTATCGGATTTCCAAGATATTTATTTTTAGATCCACGCGAGGGTGACATGATGCTGTCGCATATGTGACAGTAGCGATTATCTCCCTGTGACGTCACATTACGCTATATAGTAAACTAATCACGTGAGGTGTAATAAAATAAAATAATACCATATCATAAATCGCCATTTTTAAATATGTTACCCAAAAGAACGTATTAACCAATTTTAGTTACTGCACAATAGCGATATAAATTACATACCTTCTTTCATGATAAATTGCGACAATAATGTATTTTAAGAACCAACACACATCAGCCTGCACTTAGTTAATAAAGGAGACATTTTAAGATGAATTTCTGTTTAAAGTTACAATTATATCCATAAGAAATAGTGATTCTAGTGATAAATTTAATCAATTGTTCTCAAAGAAAGGTGACTTAGAAATTATGAAATTCAAGTTGGTAATAAAAATGAAATAATTAATTATTTGCATTTGATAAGCTATAAGTGTGTTATCAAGAATATTATGAGTAAAAAATGTTTTTTATTCATGATATCATTTGATTTTGTTTATTACCGGGGGGGGGGGTATTTATTTTTTTCAAAGACAAGCAATACACGTCAACATTAAAATTACCTGTAATTGATGCGTAGCCACTGCTATAGCCATAAGTAAGATGAGGTTATATGACTGTTGCTGTGATAAAACAGTAAACAAATCAGTGCCAGTTTTGTTTTAATAAACTAGTATCTTATTCCAGTATAAAGGTTAACAACCTTTCTGCGCTTTATGTATCTTGTATTAAAATAGGTAATATATTAGAATTATGTTACAAAAGGAAATTAAGGTATTGATGCTGGTGATATTAAACAGTAATGTATTTTTAATTTAAATATTGTTAAACTTTAGAGGTTAATGATCTGTGTACTGCTCAATATGTCTTGAAATAAATGTGTATGATGTAGATGCTCGTTTTTCTTAAAATCTTTTTAAATTAACAATAAACCTATCAATATGGCTCAGTGACAACATTGTAGTACAGCTTAATTTTAGACTAATTATGGGCTGTTGCATCTAGTCTAAAGCTAAGTCCAGATACTCTGAATTGAGACAGATAACATTCATTTGTTCTAATAAATTGTAGAAAAGAAAGAATAAACAAAATTAACATATTTTATCATCTTTCAAATTAGGATGTTTCTCTTTAACAATTTTTTGTCTTTAAGAAAAATAACATTCTACAAAGATCTTAAGGAATTCTTAAAAATATGCTTTCTTTGAACAATGGAAAAAATAATGTTTCCTTTAGGACAATTTATTTTTCTTATCTCACATGTTTTATTTAACAGTAATATCAGTTATTATAGTTTTAAAAGACCAGAACTGGTGCTTTCAACTTTGTTTTTAGTAAATATAGTTAAAAGAAAGTTCATATTCACATTATGAGTGACTCTTCGGTAATCTAGATACAAACTATAACACGGTTTAGAAATGTGTTTTCTTTATTCTAAGTCATCTTTCTTAAAACATTACTAAAATAATTAGGTAACATATAATTAATTTTAATTAGTTTAGTTTGTAACACTTTTCAAAGCAATATTTGTATACTTTTACATTTTAACCACGTAACATAACAAACTATATACTATGAACCACTTACAATTATTATTTTATAGTTTAATCTAAAATGAATGCATAGTTGTATTACAGTTTTGTAAATGTGTTCAGTTCTTTGTACGACAATATCAGTTTTAGAGAAAATACTTTATTAAATCAGTAATATTAATTAAAAACGATGGTCAATGTAATTAGAAATCTACAAAGGGCTAACAAACATAAGGACATTGCAAAGAGCACACATAATTATTTTTTCAAATAGATATCAGCTAACACCATTAAAAACAAATAAAAACAAGAAAACAAGCCTTATTTTAATGAGTAACATATGTTATGTACGTTGAAAATTTGAAGTCATGCAAGTTTCAAGAATACTTACAGTTATCAAGCACAAATATTCAATTAAACACTATATTTTATGCTTGTTCATCTCAAAACATGAACATTGTGATTGAATTAGCAATAGGGTAACATATTAGATTACGGTAATAAAAGTCTTCATGTTATAATAATAAAAATGTTGATGATGATGTTGATGATGATGATAATGATGATGATGATGATAATAATAATGGTTTGTTATTTAGATATATATTTTCATAATAAAAGGTGTAAATTTATCACTACACGTAAACATGTGTTCAAAGAGTATGATTCTACAAAACCACGATGTCATTAATTGCATTAATTCTATATCTCATAAGCAGCTAAATATAACATATTTGGTCCAGAAATAACTGGCAAATTGGTTGTATATCATTTTAACTCACCATTTTGAATTTGAAAAATGTTAAAAGGGCATTAATAACTTTACTGTTACAGAAAAGAAGATAAACAGCAATGGCGTAACTACAAATAAGGGAAATAACTGATAAAACATACATGGGATACTTAAAAAACAAGGGAGTAACTGCAGCTGAAATCTCTCAAACATGTTTTCTTTTCATTATAATACAATTGCAACAAATAAAAAGAACATTTGTTTGTGTTATGTAAATGATATAGGCAAGTTGCTATCTGGTGTGTAAAAACAGTTGTTTCTATGGGTGTGGTCATGTAAACCTGGTTGCCATTGTTATGCACAACTTTCCAACGGTGCCAGTCAACCTTTGTGGAGGTCTTAATATCGGGGTGGTCTGAATTAGGGTTTTTACTCTACGCTCCATCTGAATTATTGCTAACGAATTAGCCAATTATTCATCTGATATACAAGTAATCCAGCATCATCGGACTCCGACAAAGCTATTGTTGTCTGAAATAGTAATTTGGTAGTCTCAATAATTCGACTGCAAGCACAGACCCATTATCATGCTGACTTTTTACAGATGTCTGTCCTTTAAGTCTCAACCAAAATAGACCAAAACTGTGGTGGAAATCGGCGAGGGTTAAGAACCCGAGTTTTACTGTTTTTTTTCCTTAAAATCTGTACACAAGCATGTTCACTTATTGTTTTAAAACACATCTGCGATCAAAATAAATACTAAAATGTTATATTTTGTGAAAAATTTCTGTTAAACCCATTACCGTTTAATCGCCGTCTCAGGTTTACATCGCCATGCGGGGCGGAGCTTCGATCCAACACGCTAACCAATGAAATGAAGATCTTTCTTCAAAACAATTATGTACAGTAAAGGAGGGTGTACGCGGTAAATATATTCGAAACGTGAAATTTATGTATGATTTCTTGCGTGTTTATTAAGCAGAAAGAAGAAGTTGCAACTGATTTATAGTTTCATTTACGTTATATTAACGATTTAGTTCTAAACCGGCATTCTGGTTACAAAATATAGCTTTAATAAAGAAAGAAATAATCTGTCAGGGGTGGAGATGGTAGGCTGTGATCGGTGTTTTTCTTGTGCATTATGATGATATGAACAAGCCTGTATTTTCGTTTATCAACAATAAAAACTACAACAAACTCAGAGCATTTTTAATAAAGTATATACAACAGTGATCAAAACTTTCAAGACTGTAATCCGTCGTACAGTTTTATTTCTTTACTCTGACCAATTTGACTCTATAACTGCAAGTATTTACATGACAACATTTACAGCGCAACCCGTTTCGCCTTGTCCAACCTTTTTGACAACTTCTTAATTCTATTTGAAAATTTTGTGTAGTTTTTTTTTGTCACTGACGAAACTTTAGGAAACGATTTGTTGTATCTTCCGCTAATATTTCTAGTCAGCTTTTCGTCTTTCAATAGAGTTGCGAAAAACTTCAGGTCTTCAAGCCTGTCAACTTCTTTTCTTCTCACGGACTTTATACTGTCTGCTTCACTCATTCCAGTGAAAACCTCGTCTAGAACCTTCCCAACGCCACCTGCAAGCTTTCCGTGCCGCTCAAGAGTCAGTTCTGTAGTTTTTGAAGCCACTGCTCGAATGCTATCTGAAGTAAATTATTTTTCATAATTTTCAATACATCTGCAATGCAAGAACGTAATTATAAATTGTCAGATGTGCGCTGAACGGATCGATGTAACGAGGTCTAAGTCCTGAAAACAATAACAATGTGTTTCTTGAGAGTATGTTTGGACTTGTTAGCTTTAGAAATAGGTCAAACAGATGGAATAAACGAATATATTATCGAACATAAAAAATTAATATCCAACCTTTGAACTCTCTGTTAAGAAATTCATTTACAAGATCAGCTTCGTCGTTCGTTCCCCTGCCGCCTCTGATATTCACTGTCCTATTCCATATCAGGTCCTGTTGCAGTCGATGCGGAAGAAAGCCATTAAGTGCTGGAAATGTAGAAAATGAAATATGTGTATTAATATGCTAAGAAGAAATCAAGCGCTAAGTAAAAGTTGACTATTATATTTAATTTGTTCAAAGTTTAATGTAAAGAACAGTTAACAGTTTTAAACATAAAAGTGTTAATTCTCTAAACAGTCTGTCTGTACCTGCAATTAATCTGTGTCCGAGGATGACGTATTTTGTGTGATTTCTAGCGAAAAACTGGGGCAAGTCCATTTTCCATAGTAATGTTATCAACAGCCCATCATTGTACCGCACTGCCTCTCGACGAAGAAGATCGTTTAAGCCACCCCACACCACCAGTTTTGTGTATTCAAGCTTTTTGTCAGGTTTTTCTCCCTTGGCACTCTTTCTGCCATTTCGTCTACATAGTGACGAACAATAACACAATTCATCTGAAAAGTAAAGTAAATTCTTAAGCTGATACTCTTAATATCGCGTTTGCATTTCCTGTTAATTTCGAACGTAAAAAATGTTTGAAAAACCACCTGTCCAAAACGTAACGTAAGTTGTTTTCATGAATAATATACACCTGTATGTTTGTTTACATAAACATGTAGTACAACCTGTGATTACAGATCACCCTGTGATAAATTTACCTCTTAATAATTTTTACGAATATATGCTTTAAATAAGCAATCTTGGAATAACGTTTTTTGTTTTTTCTTTGAATGTATGAACACATTGATGATAATTAAAAAAATAAATCGTTTTATGTATGTTAGTTACGTAAATTTCAGAAAACGCTACAGTCCTTAAACAGAAATGATACAATACCTTCTTTTGGGAGTGTGGCTGTAGTCAGACCTACACACTGAGCGTGAAACCAGGAGCCATTTTTGCATTTTTGGTTACAACACTCGACCATCGCCACATCTTTCACATTCTTTTTACAGAAACAGTACTGTGTTGCTGCCTAAAAAACACAAGTATATACGATTTTACTTAAATACGATCCATAAGTTTGTGCCTGCATCGAGTTATATACTGGAAGTTTGCCAATGTAGACATGTATTTTATGATATGTAACATGGATTACGCACAGTCTAAATCTCAGTTTGTTGATGCTAACATGTCTTTGTCCTGATAAATTTCAGACAGAAACAAACTGATATAGGATAATTCCGTGTCTCGCTTTTTTATATGGGAAATTAATAGTATCATGCGTGTTTGAATCCAGTTCCTTTTCCTATTGAAATTTATTATTTAGTTTATGTTTCACTTAGACAAATTACTCCTTTACCATTTCAGTTTTCTCACAGCTCTCTTTGTCATATATATGCGGGGTGTATTCAGATGGTATGTGCTGCACCGTTTTAAAAGCTGCTACATACTTCACAAGTATGCGCTGAACCAAGAGGATCAGTCTCTCACGTATCTGGTCTTTCTCTGTGTCTGTTAGAATAAACTTATCAATTCCAATCTCTGTCGCAGGTACAGTGACATCATTATTAAACTGCGTCGTGCATATCCTGTTTTTTATTGCGTACGCCATGGCCCAGTTTTTATACTTATTGCCGTGATTTCTTGTTTGACGTCGAGCTCTCACTTGTTTCCCTACGTTGTCCCAGCAAATAGTGTAACCTGTTAATGCATGTTATATGCGTGAAAATTACAAAAATATACAAAAAAACTAAAAAGGAAATGTACAACATTTGCATCAGTGTTTACAAAGTAGAGGCGCCATGCTTCAGTGGTAGAGCGCATGGCCTCGGATCCCTAGGTGACGGGTGCAAATCTCTTAATGAGATGAGATTTACATCGGTCATCTAACATTAAGGAATCTTAGGTAATAGAACGTTTATCACTGGCGATGTAAAAATAATGGAGACTTAACAACATTATGCTAAGTTTGCTTCGTGACGTTCAAAGAATGATTTTTTACGTAACGTAACTGTAAAAAAGCGAACCTTTCGGTACATTAGAATCGCCGTATGAAATTGTTTGATCTCCTTCTTCATCCGTTTCCTCAACAATGTCTTCCCATTCGGCATCAGAAGCAGAATTGTCAGAACCCATACTACTACTTCCTGTAGAGGTACCCGGTGACGTAAGAGGTGATGTTTCAATGAAACTGCCATTGTCGCTTTCTTCTGAGCCATGTATCTCTTCAGAGCCCTCATCAGTGGACGAAGTGTCGGGGAACACATATTTCTAAAAAAAAATTATTGAAGTTCCATTAATAGACAAAAAGCATTGCGCAGTTTTACACGGTGTTTACTATTTTAAGCAATTAAATATGATGAGATTTAATCAAGTAAGTACTGAAGTAAGACAAGTTTAAAGAATAATTAAAGATTTGATTTCTTATCTATATGAAAAGTCACAGTACTAAGTACCTGGCATATTCACATTTATTATTTGGTTTTGAAATGTTAAGTAGTATGCCTGTAAGTCATGTTTCCAAGACATAAGGTCAGCGTCAAAGGATGCCCTCAAAGTGTCTAGCGTTGAAAGCATAGTCCCTTCACTCACACATATGCCCATTCTATTAAACGTGTTGAATAACTGAAATAATAAGGCAAGTATAAGTAAATGAGTTAAATACAATGTTTAAAATGGATGGTGTAAAAATGAAAACAAACAGTTTTTCAGGAGTCCAAGAAAGAAATACGCTACTATTTCTATCAAGTTGATAGAAACATTTTGATGAAATATTGAATACTGACGGAGATAAATTGGTGACAGACTAGCATAATTTCGGTGTAACGACCCGAAGCGAATACTCCACTAATTTGCTAAAGAGTTATTCTTTATAGCCTTTAGCAAGCTTATAATGCTTGGATTTTCACCTTCAATTTACTAATCGCTATTAATATCAGTGTTGAAAATAAATTACAGATTTCATACCGAACGTTTACATCCAGATCTCCACATCTGAACAGCATTCATCTTTTGCAGAAGCGATGCGCGTTTCGGTTTTATCTGACAGGTTATGATGAATAGAATAAGTCCAAGAACAGGCATAATAGATTTCTCTGAAGAACCCCTGTAAACACAATTTCATTGTTATGAGTTAAATACAGCGTTGTTATAATACAGGTGCCGTTTCCACTTTTTTATGATTTCCAAAGAAAAAGAATGACTTAAGAAAAAAAGGCAACATGTACAGTCCACCCCTATAAGAGGTTACCCCCTTTTCAGTGGTCACCCCTCTTAAGCAGCTATGGCATGCAGCGACCACGGTTATTCTCTCTGTAATGCACCTGTTGGGTATATCATACATACTTCACATCATAACCCTAAAAACCGAACCCCCTATAAATTGGCACCCCGTTGAAGCTGTCAATTTGACTGTTTACTTTGGCTGGCTGCTCAATAGGGGTGGTACTGTATTTTTATTACAAAGCTTGTTAGTCATCCTGTGAAAACGTAGGCATTTTTATGAGGAGTCTAAAAAGGTTGTTAGACCTTTATAAGAAGACGCGTTTAAAAAAAACAAATCATAATTCTTAACAACAAAATTTACCTCAAAAGAGCTTCGCTCCTTCGATGAGATGTAGTCATGGCTGATGATAACACATCATAGAGGATTGGGACTTTCACTTTCACCTCATTTACAAGTTTTGTGAAATTCATTTCTTGAAAAGACTTCATGCTGACTTTTGACATGTTTGGTAAGTTGCTTGAACGCATTAACTGTTGTAAATCTCTTCTCGTCTTCTTTGAAAGAACTAAACGGAGAGCCCTCAACGCTGCCCCGGACTTTGTTATGTAATACTTGAAGCCCTGCTTGTAAGGGTAAAGAGCAAAATATCTTGCACCGGTTGTCAATCTGCGAGCACTTTTCTTCTGTAGATAAACAAACAGAAAATAAATCATTAATGCAAAAGGAGAATTTCTGTAAATGTAAATGCTGATACTTAAAAAGCAGGAATAATTTTATAATATAGCAGTTAAATGTTGGTCATCACCTACAGAGATTCGGGCCTAGCTAGCGTGTACATAAAAGACTCTTTTAACTGTGTTAAATATGTACCAACTGATTAAGAAACACCCCCCTCCCCACAAAAATAAATAAATAAATAAATAAATTAATTAATTAATTAATAAAAATGAAATAATAAAAAAACTGAAAAGGTGTTTATTCATAGAATCTTATGACGGCATGTAAACACACTATTAAAGGTCAAACATATGATTTTTAATAATATTTTCAAAGAGAATAATTTTCAATATATAAACATCTTCAAAATGTCTGCGTGAACTTTATAAGAAGAAACAAAACCTGTGATATTGGCGTGCTGGATGCTACAGCGATCCTTTTCACCGGAGTCTGTTATTTTTCGGTTGCTTTCCTTTTCCTATGTAAATACGTGCCCTCGGTTGTTTTGGAGAAAAGTTCCTGCCTTGCCTGGTGACCTGACGCCGCTGCTTTAAGTAATTTTCACATTCATTACATAAGAATCTATCCTCTTTCTTTGTCTTAGGCGTTATTTCAAATTTTAAAACATCTTGTAACACAGACTCCGATCTCTTTTCAGATAAAAGAGCTGTTCTTTGGTAACCCTTTTTATATTTTCCAAACTCTTTTTTACAGTTGACACAATTCATCCTGTAAAAAGTATGTCTACCTTGTCGCGGTACTAGTCATTTCTGTGGAAATGACATCGGTCTGTGTATTGCGGCGGATCAAAGAAGCGCCCCCTTTATTATACCAGACATTATTTTGGGAAATCGTCTTAGCGCTATGTTATGTAATGTATCAGTGAGAGTCGGTCTTTTCAGTTAACACTTGATTTTGGTAACATTTATAATCAAAGCACTGAAAGTGCTGAAAGCCAACGGAGCGTAAACATAATCAAAATAAAACAAACCCATAATGTGCAATGTAACAGGAATTCCAGTTTTATTCCAGCCATTGTAGATATATAATAACTGAACAGAATGAAGAAACTCCATAGAAGACATGTCATATGCTTGCAAAAATGCAGAAACCATCCATAATAGAACTGGCCAAAATATTAAACAAGAGAGTCCATAGGACCCTGGGTCGCTCAACTGTCAACATTTGCTCAATGGTTGCAAGTCAGTGGATGCAAATGCAATTGCCAAAATAGCTTACTTTGGCTCTTTCAAGGGCCACAACTCTGAAACCAGTTATGGAATCTAGCCAGTTCAAGAAAGGAACCGAGATCTTATAGTTACTCAATTATTGTACAAGTCTGATTAAATCCAAATAAGAAATGAAGCTGCTATTGTGCCGGCAAGGTCTAAATAGTTTTTTGGCACTTTCAGGGGCCATAACTCTGGAATTCATAATGCAATATGGCAATTTCAAGAAAGGAACCATGATCTAATGGTAATGAAAGTGAATATCAGGCCAAAAATAAGACCACTAGAGTGCAGACAGCTATTATTATAACTTGACCTAGTGACCTAGTGTTCAAGGTCACATGACCCAGATTGGAAATTGACCTAGATAAGATTGAGATTAACATTCGGACCAAGCTTGAAGAAGATCGAACCAAAATTAAGACCGCTAGAGTGTGGACAATCTTTTTCTATACTTTGACCTAGTGACCTAAATTTCATGGTCACATGACCCAGTTTCGAACTTGACCTAGGTATCAGATGAGCTTAAAAGTAATTTTAGGAGAACTACTGAAATAAATAAAAACAAGAATGTTGTGTTCCGCGGAACACATGTGTCGCCTGCATGGAAAAAGTTGAAATGTGGGCCTATTGTTTAATCATATATAATAAAAAAAATTTATTTAAGTTTATTTCAATACTACACCACTGAACACATGTGTCATCTAAAATGCATTTAAAAGGGGAATAACTGAAACCTTAGTTATCATCTTCAAAAATTGGTTTATAAATGCAGATGAGTTATTCAAAGTATTAAGTGAATTGAACAAGTATTTCCATTTTACAGGCAACACTAAGTTTCATGTTTAAGTTGCATTTGAAAGGGGCATAACTCAAAATATTGAAACTGGAGTTATTGCTCTTGTCGTCACAGATGGCATTGTTCATGCTGATGATATATTCCAAGTATGAAGTGAATAGGACATGTACTTTCAAAGTTATAGGCAACATTAAGTTTCAGGTGAAAGTTGCATTGGAAAGGGGCATAACTCATAAAATAGTGAAAGAGGAGTTATCGTTCTTGTCGTCACAGATGGCATTGTTCATGCTGATGATATATTCCAAGTATAAGGTGAATAGGACAAGTACTTTCAAAGTTATAGGCAACATTAAGTTTCAGGTTAAAGTTGCATTGGAAAGGGGCATAACTCAAAAAATATTGAAACTGGAGTTATCATTCTTGTCGTCACAGATGGTTTAAGTGAAAAGGATAAGTTCTTTCAAAGTTATAGGCAACATTAAGTTTCATGTTAAAGTGGTACTTGAAAGGGGCGTAACTCAAAACATATTGGAACTGGAGTTATCATTCTTGTTGACACAGATGGGGTTGTTTATGCTGATGATATATTTAAAGTATGACGTGAATAGGACAAGTACTTTCAAAGTTATAGGCAACATTAAGTTTCATGTTAAAATTACATTTGAAAGGGGAATAACTCATAAAATAGTGAGAGGAGTTATCGTTCTTGTTGTCACTGATTGCTTTGTTCATGCTGATGATATATTCCAAGTATGAAGTGAATAGGACAAGTACTTTCAAAGTTATAGGCAACATTAAGTTTCATGTTAAAGTTGCATTTGAAAGGGGCATAACTCATAAAATAGTGACAGAGGAGTTATCGTTCTTGTTGTCACGGATCGCTGTGTTCATGCTGATGATATATGCTAAGTATGAAGTGAATAGGACAAGTACTTTCAAAGTTATAGGCCAGATTAAGTTTCATCTTAAAGTTTCATTTGAAAGGGGCGTAACTCATAAAATAGTGAAAGAGGAGCTATCGTTCTTGTTGTCACGGGTCGCTGTTTCATGCTGATGATATATTCCAAGTATGAAGCGAATAGGACAAGTACTTTTAAAGTTAAAGGCCACATTAAGTTTCATGTTAAAGTTGCATTTGAAAGGGGCATAACTCATAAAATAGTGACAGAGGAGTTATTGTTCTTGTTGTCACGGATCACTGTGTTCATGCTGATGATATATTCCAAGTATGAAGTGAATAGGACAAGTACTTTCAAAGTTATAGGCAACATTAAGTTTCATGTTAAAGTTGCATTTGAAAGGGGCATAACTCATAAAATAGTGAAAGAGGAGTTATCATTCTTGTTCGCACGGATCACTGTGTTCATGCTGATGATATATTCCAAGAATGAAGTGAATAGGACAAGTACTTTCAAAGTAAAAGGCCACATTAAGTTTCATGTTAAAGTTGCATTTGAAAGGGGCATAACTCATAAAAAAGTGAAAGAGGAGTTATCGTTCTTGTTGTCACAGATCGCTGTGTTCATGCTGATGATATATTCCATGTATGAAGTGAATAGGACAAGTACTTTCAAAGTTATAGGCCACATTAAGTTTCATGTTAAAGCTTGGGGACTACCGGAAGACGCCGAATGACAATAGGATCCCTATGTGTCTACCTGCTACCGCAGGCGACACAACAAGCTAAGTTTGATCAAGCAATATCAGGATCAAAATGCATCACCGCTGGGTGCCCAGAATGCCTAGCCCTTGGTGGAATGCAACTTAATATTTACACAAGTACCAATTTCGAGTCATTACAAACAATGAAATGCATGTTAGGATTTAACAGTAGTTGAACTTGATGATGGATATATAATATTATATTCATGCTTTATAGCAATACATCACAACTTAAAGCAATGCCAATGCCCAGCTAGAGACACTATCATTATAAATGTCATTTAGTAAATGAAAGAGGCACAACAAATTTTTTGTGACAATCATAGTATGGAAATTGTTGGGTTAGCAAATTTATATTTATTTCTTATATTATTATCGCTTATTTCTTTTCTTTGTATTTCTCTTGATTATTTCCACTTTCAAAGTAATTACACTGGGACCCTGTGAAAGGCTATTTGATCTTGGTTTCATGTATAACAATGTGTCACAGGGAGTCAGCATTATGTTAATGTAATCATATTTTAAGGAAGTGTCCAACCTAATAAATCAGATAAAGGGGCTCATAATATTCATTTCATTTGCAAGCCCTAAACACCCTTTCCCCACTGTTATCTGTCAACTCTATTTAGACCCTTTTAATGCATGCTTGGCATCCATCTGATCTGAATCTACATTCTTTGAATCTTGATCAGAAAGTACATGTACCTAAAAGATCTAAACAAAAACAGACTCTGATCCGCTAATATGCAAGTTGATATGGTCTAACCTTGTCACACATGGAATAAAAGCTGTACCCATGTAGGCCCCTTTATACAGACTTATGCATACTAATTTATGTCTACTAACCAGGAAAGAGTTGACATAAAACATGGAATACTTGTATTTTGCACAGAAAATCCATTTCTAACTATAACCCTTAACTCCACATATGCATCTTAAGTTTATGGCATGGGATCACCCTACATGTGCTATTTGATCAGTATCTGCACTGTTCAGTTTTAGATTCATAAGGTTATTTCTAAACAAGATGTGACCAGTGTAGATCCTGATCAGATGGCACAAATGTTCAGTCTGATCCGGATCTACACTAGATGCACATGTGATAAAAGGCATATATTATATATGGCAGAAAGGGGCTCAAAGGGACATGATCAATGTGATAAAAGGCATATATTATATATTGCAGAAAGGGGCTCAAAGGGACATGATCAATCATTTTGAGATGTGCCCCTAAGAATGACATGAACAATCTTTCTTAATGAATATTATCATCTTCAACTAAAATCTATTTCAGAAATTACTCTACTTCATAATGCGATTTCAGTTACTATACTGAGTTAAAGAGAGATGTGCAGGATTGATGAATGGAACACATCCGTGCCATCTGATCAGGATCTAAACTGTTTGCTTCTTTATTCATTAGGTTATTTCTGACCAAAATGCGACCAGTGCAGATCCTGATCAGACGGCATGGATGTGCCGGCTGATCTGGATCTACACTGGTCACACACACGTAAAATGGGTATATATCAAGGAGAGGGTTAACACTTTCAATGCCATTTAACTAAAAAGTTATTTCATTAGAAAATATCATTTAGGGACACTTGATGCAGATTCTTGCATTTTGATGCAAGCATATTTGATTTTTTTTCACATTTGACACCCGCAAAACACCATTTTGAGTATGGGGTCATTTTGATGTTTTAGAATTTAGAAAAGTGGACAAATTTTGCAAAAATAGTGATTAATATTGTGCACATGTTTATTGCATTTTAACCCTTTACTTTTTGACTGAATCCGCTAAAATGAGTTGAAATGAATTTTCAGATTTAGCACATACGTGTAGAGGAACCCCTGGTTAAGTATTATATTTTCTTTTAAATATGTTTTTTTTTCTTCACAAATTTATCACATCCAATGAGCAAATAACCCCCCAATTCATAAAAATAATGCAAGGGTTTTCAAGAAATTCAAGGAAATCTTACTTCCTGGTTCAAAGTAAAAGTAGAAAGTGAAAGTAGGAAGTAAGTTTTCATTGAATTTCTTGATAACCCTAACATTATTTTGACGGATTGGCACTAAACATTGTAGACCAGCATATACCTATTTCAGGTATGAGTTGCTTTGGTATATTGTTCATGAATTTCAGAGTTCTCATGCAAATGGTTTTTCTTTTGTTTTAGTATGTGCTTGGTAATTAGAACATGAATTAGACTAAACTGAGCTTGCAAACATTTACTACATCCATAGCTAAATACATTTATTTACTGAAATCTAGGTGGCAATAAGTATTTCCCCCAAAATTCATTTTTTGAAATTTTAGCCTGTTTTCGCCATTTGCAATGTATGCGACCTCTTAAATGAAGCAAAAATAACCCCCCAAAAACTGAAATACTTCTAATCTGCGTTCAAAATATTGCCATTTGACGTCATTGTGATTGTCTTACACATACGCAGTTTATTTAATTATTATATCGATAATATCACTGTGCCTTTGTTTCTTTTATTGATGAGGTGTTTAACTCTTTATTCGTTGAAAGCTATCAATTTAAATGATCTTTAACAACTGATTTTCTATGTTTGCTTTTGGAACTCTTTTCTGACGTCAACCGGAAGCTGTGCTTCGACTTTTTCATTTGAGCGCACCTGCTGAAAGGTCTGTGATTACTATAGCCGTTGGCTAAAAATGGATGTTGAGAATGAATATGCTTCCATTCAGCCACGATTTGGCTTTGGTTTAAAGAAAGAACAGAAGGAAATCGTTTCTGCGATTCTAGAGAAAAAAAGATGTATCAGCAGTTTTACCAACAGGATATGGAAAAAGCCTGTGTTATGTTCTTCCGCCGTTATTGCTTCACAAGGTATTTATCAATTATTTTGTTTTAATACTGCTCAGTTGATTAATGCCATCACCAATGTATTTTAACTTTTTATCGAGCGGAATGAAAGTTTTAACAACTTATATTATTCGCTTTCGAGACTCATTCCATCTGGAACCAATCTTAATGAATAATTAGATGCGAGTGCTATGGATAATTTTAAAACTTTTGCTTTTTTATTTATAAACATGAAATTCCTGCGTAAAATTATAACTTTATATATCAAACAACATTTGTTTGCTTTGATGTGTTTTAAATCACGACGTCGTAATTCATGACAGTTGATGATAGCAAAACGGTACTGAATATTTTTTTTTAAATTGTATTCCAGATGAACAACCAAATTAAACATGTAGCCATTGTTGTTTCACCATTGCTTAGTTTAATGAAAGATCAAATGGAGGATCTCGACAGACGTTTCAGCATCAAGAGTGTAATGATGGCCCATGGACACAATTTATCCGTTGAAGGCAAGTATTATAGTTGAACAACACATTTATCCCAAAGTAACATTACAGTCAAACCTGTGTTAAGCAGCCATACAATACAAAAACCAAACTGATTGTTTAGACAGATTTCTGCTTTATTGTGTTTGTAAATTGTAATAAATTTGTTTTTTATAAACGATGTTTAGTTGCTGAAGTCAGAATTATGCTTGGTAAGTTTGGGCTGTATTCCCGTTAAAGATATTAATGCACTTGCTATTTTCTCATTTAAACACGTCTTCAATTACTAAATATTCAATTCACTCTGTGTTTATTTTGCAGAATTGTGTACTCTTGACATATCGCTTCTCTTCACAACCCCCGAGTCTTTGCAGACGAAGTTTGCTAGACAACTCTTGCTGAAAGACAGATTTACAGAACGTATTTGTGTTCTTGCATGTGACGAAGCACACTGCGTATCAGACTGGTAAGTATGAACTAATGTTAAGTTAGTTTAGTATACTTGAAATGCAATTCAATACATTTTTAATTTTTTTTTTCTAAAAATGTACATTTAAAGACAGGATATGATCGACAAGCTTACATAATGAAATCATTTGTAATATACAAGTACCTATAATGTTTTTTAGGGGTGAAGATTTCAGACCAGAGTTTCGCCAGGTTCATTCAAAAATTGTTCATAAGTTAATTTCCAACAGCATTTTTTTTTTCTTCTTCTTTTTTACGGACGAACAGCTAGTATTATTAATATTTGTTGATTTTTAAGGGAAAACATCTTCATTGGAATTAAGAAGTGTTCCCAGGAATTTGATACAGAGATGGAATGGATAGTGAATTACTGTCAATCACAGTCTGACTGGAAGAAGATGGTAATATTTTGCAGGAAAGCGACTCTTTTTAAACTTCATTTTTTATGAAACTGTCTGAAAAATATCAGAAAGACTGAAATGTACATAATCTTTGTTTTGTAAACTGTCAATCAGAAATTACGGTCTTTAATCATTAATTTAATTCTTCTCTTTCAGATCGTATGCATTTGTGTACAACATTTGGTCTTGGCTGGTGGACACTTTAGGAGAAAACGCTTTTAAGGACAAGGTTAAGATGATAGAAAATAGAAAAATTGAAATGTTTCATAGCTCTACTGATGAAGACAGTAAAGAACGAATCCTCTATGATTTTAAATGTGCAGACAGTACTATAAGAATATTAGTTTGCACTGTAGCTTTTGGTATGGGAATCAATATTCCCGACATTGACATCGTAATCCACTGGGGAGCGGCAAAAAGTGTTTTGTCGTACTGGCAGGAAATTGGTCGGTGTGGACGCTCAGGCAATGCTGCATTGGCATTAATGTACGCTTATCCAAGGTCTATGATGAAAAGTATTACGGATGAAATAATGAAGGACATTTGTATCAGTAAGTCTTGCGTTCGAATGAATGTCTTAAAAAACTTGTTAACAAAAAGCATGAGCTCAGACAAATTACCTCGAGCAACGGCCAACTGTGACAAAACTTGTCATATTTGCACATGTTCATTATGTAACTGTTGCACAAGTTGTGCAGCTGTTTGTGTTTGTACTGGGAAAATGGACGCTAGAGATCGCTTATTGTTTTAAAAAACGCTGAAACTATAGAACTTTATTACAAAAAACATCAGCTCTGACAAGATATTATGTGCAACAGTCGACAGAGTCATAACATGTGATACTTGTACTTGTTTAATGTTGTTTAATATCAATAATGTGCAGTGCCGGTAAATACATGTTCAAGTAAACGATAAAAAATCTTTTGTATTAAAGGTTTATAAGTTATTAGTGAGTTCCTTTTTTTCTCATATTTTTGACAAAATAAATCATAGTGTTTTTTTGCCGGAAAGAAAATAAAGTATTTTGTAATTGACAAGAATTGATCAATCTTGACTAAAATGTGTAAAACGGCGTTTAACGCTTACGCGCAGTACAGGTTATCATATAGTAGCGTCGTGTTTACATCAGCTGTCGATATCCAATATGGTAGAGCTAGGTAGATTTTACCGTGTTAAATCAGTTTGAAAGTTTAACTGCCGATGTGAACGATTGCGTGAATGGATTTTCTTTATAGATGTCTCATCTGTTGCAGAAAATTACACGCTTTCTGTACATGTAAAAATTATGCAGGTAAAACCCAATTTTTTAGCCATAAATCGTGCCCAACGGATTTCGTTGGGCATTACATACGCAAAGAAGACAACTTTTCCACCACAGTTTTGGTCTATTTTGGTTTGTACTCGAAAGGGGGATATTGACCCAGCAAAAAAATAGCACAATATCCACCTTTTAGAGTACAATTATTTGGACTAGTAATTTTGATGAGTTAGTTGTAATCACCTTTTTCATGTTTAACCACGTGGGGAAGCACAGGTAGAATTCACGAAACTTTTTATAACGTGCAAGCATGCTAGACGAAAATATGCACTTATGTGAAGGTATTCTTTTAATTTCTAAAAGACAGACAGACAACATTCAGAGCAGCATTCCCTTAAAACATATTTGACATCGTAATTGAAATGTCCACGAAACAACAAACAGAATGTTAATTATCAGTTTGATCACGATCTTTCAGATGAGACAATTTTAAAAGTTGCATTTTATCTGATAAAAGAACGAAATGATGAAAAACTCGTTGCTGAATAAAGTTTTAGTGCAGGAACGAACTGCTTCGGCCCCAGGTGCTTATGCTTTGCTTAACGACGAAACAACACTCGATATTGTATGTTTGATATCGTCATAATTCATCCAACAAAAGACGACAAAAGACCTATATAAGGATAAAACAAAGATGGCACAGGAATATGTCCAACAAATATTATATTTTTCTTAGCAAAGTTTTAATATTTTCATGTGTAACCCCTTTGGTATGTTTTCCACCAGGAACAAACATTCGAAGCATCATATATGTTTGCTCCATTTGCTTTTAAATCAATTATCCATTTCAATGGATACCATGTACAGGTATACTCCTTGGTATTAATTTAATGCAATTTTATGTTTACTTGGCTCTGAAAAGAAACATTTGTATAAAGACTATAATAGTCTACTAGCAAACATTCAAAATACTCAATTTTAAAGAAGACGTTTCGTCAAACATCAAAAACAGAAAGATGTTAACAGTTGTCTGTTGACTTTCGTTTCTGCATGTACATTGACGAAAAGATGACATAAGAGAAAATCCAGATCTGTCCAGATCTCTGGACCCATTAACTGCTAGTGAGGTTGTAATAATTGACGAAAAGATGACATAAGAGAAGATCCAGATCCGTCCAGATCTCTGGAGCCATTTGCTGCTAGTGAGGTTGTAATAATTGACGAAAAGATGACATAAGAGAAGATCCAGATCTGTCCAGATCTCTGGAGCCATTTGCTGCTAGTGAGGTTGTAATAATTGACGAAAAGATGACATAAGAGAAGATCCAGATCTGTCCAGATCTCTGGAGCCATTTGCTGCTAGTGAGGTTGTAATAATTGACGAAAAGATGACATAGGAAATATATCCAGATCTGTCCAGATCTCTGGAGCCATTTGCTGCTAGCGAGGTTGTAATAATTGACGAAAAGATGACATAAGAGAAGATCCAGAACTGTCCAGATCTCTGGAGCCATTTGCTGCAAGCGAGGTTGTAATAATTGACGAAAACATGACATAAGACAGGATCCAGATATGTCCAGATCTCTGGAGCCATTTGCTGCTAGCGAGGTTGTAATAATTGACGAAAAGATGACATAAGAGAGGATCCAGATATGTCCAGATCTCTGGAGCCATTTGCTGCTAGCGAGGTTGTAATAATTGACGAAAAGATGACATAAGAGAGGATCCAGATATGTCCAGATCTCTGGAGCCATTTGCTGCTAGCGAGGTTGTAATAATTGACGAAAAGATGACATAAGAGAGGATCCAGATATGTCCAGATCTCTGGAGCCATTTGCTGCTAGCGAGGTTGTAATAATTGACGAAAAGATGACATAAGAGAGGATCCAGATATGTCCAGATCTCTGGAGCCATTTGCTGCTAGCGAGGTTGTAATAATTGACGAAAAGATGACATAAGAGAGGATCCAGATATGTCCAGATCTCTGGAGCCATTTGCTGCTAGCGAGGTTGTAATAATTGACGAAAAGATGACATAAGAGAGGATCCAGATATGCCCAGATCTCTGGAGCCATTTGCTGCTAGTGACGTTGTAATTATTCCAGTTACAGTTTTCTCTCCAAATGCTGTTGTTGAACCTAAAAATAGATGAAAAAGATGAACATGGAACTTTGAAAGCCACCGAAAACGATAGGAAATGCATATTACTGCTTACGCCGCCTAGCCACATTTTGAGTGCAACTCAACATTTACTCCAATAAACCGTTTACTATTGATCCTTCCCTAAAGATAAACATTAACATTTTCATTGATATGTATAATTGTATTTTCTATTTATTTGTTTTTCGTATAAGAATCATTTTCATAAAATATCAGCGAATCTAGCATTTCTAAAACAACACTTATATATCGTATAAAGCACACAATATTTCAGTTTTGTAAAGAGTGTTTCGGATAATCTCCCTTTAGTAGACCCTTTATTACTCATCGGGTTTATAGTCTGGTTCAAAACTACAACTTGCATTACTGATCAAAACATTGTGAACATGACTCGGTTCATTTGAATTCACTTACATTATCTGTCATTGTGGTTTCTGGTTTGAACCCAGGGACTATGGTCTCGGTAAGGTCACTGATTAACCGCAATTTTGCTTTACTGCATTAGCGTCTCATTTTGTGTTTGTGTGCTTTTCCATGCAACATTTTCTAGTGGATACGTGTATGAGTATTTGAGTTATTTCATCCAGGCAACGTCTACGTGTTTGTTCATATGAGAACCTGTTGCGGCAAGTGTGATGTTGGTGCACACTAGAACCTGGATTAAACCCGCAATGGCAAACTATTTTTCACCGACCTTTCCAAAAAAGTGAAATATGCATATTTGGATTGGCCACATCTAGCAGACACAGCCTCTCTACGCAGCCAAAAAGTAATGAGGAAAAGAGAGCATAGAGAGCATGGTATTATAATGCCATAATACCGTATAAGTAGTTATTTCTTCGGTGACTTTATTTCAGCTATTTCTGCGGTGAAATAAATAGCCGCAAATTTAAAATCCGCAGAATATTTATCCCTTAGTGATCTTTATATCTGTCACAGTGTGTGTTGTACATTTTGTAATCCTTTATTACATGATATTTAAATAAAGATATTTTTATTTTATTGAGTTTTACTGTTGCATTTACATATATTCTTACCTGTACACATACTTATTGTTTGCAGCTTAGTCAAACGTTCCATTGTTTATGGAAACATTATGATGCTGAAGAAATTACACAGTGTTTACTACGATGGTATGTTTCGTTGTTTGTATGGTAAGGTTATGTAAAGATTTTTAAAAATTTACAAGTGATTGGTAACTCAAACGTAATAAATGCATTAGGTTTTACCTTATTTTAATTAGTTTGTATGGCAATGACAACGATCTTAATATGTCCACTTTGTACCGAGACCGCAGAATTTTAGTCCAATTATGAAAGAACTTGACGCAGCAGAAATAATGTATGCAGAAAAAAACACCCATGAATTTTAACAAAATCGCAAAATTTGGAGCCCGCAGAAATATCCACTTATACGATAATCATTTTCAAATTGCGCGCTACAAACAATAAACGAAAGAACCCGAGGGGTTCTCACCTCGGAACGGCCAGTCGCAAAACAATTTGCCACTAAGGCGGTAACTCCAATCATGGCTTTCTTTATCGTTAATTTTTTGTGGTGTCTAATTTCAAATTGGTTCTCTAATAAACTCAAACACTCTTTTCCTCCTTTTATGGCCGCGTGAAGAGGCTGTTTTTTCTGGTTGTGAACATTTCGTATTTGCATTAATTATTTAAGCCTATATGAATTCATTAGTAATACCTTTATTACTAATTTAACCAATGCAAAAGAGAATACTAACCTCCTGTCGATAGCATCAGTTCAGTTTTTGGTATTGTTGTGCGATCTCTGATAAATGTTGCTGTCACTGGAGAAGATTTATATGTAGGTAATATGAGCGGTTAATCTTGTTTCCGTTACTGTTACCGTTTCTGTAGTTTTTGTTGTAGTTGTCGTCTGCGATGTTGTTGTCGTTGGAGTTGTGGTCGTCGTAGATGTAGTTGTTGTCGTTGGTGTTGTTGTCGTCGGCGATGTTGTTATCGTTGGTGATGTCGTTGTCTTGAGCGATGTCGTGAACGTTGGTGTTGTCGTCGTTGTCGGCGATGTGCTTGTCGTTGAAGTTGTTGTTGTTGTCGGTGAAGTTGTAGTCGTCGATGTTGCTGTTGTTGTTTCCGTAGTTGTTCTGCTTGTAGAAGTAGTAGTTGTAACACAAGTGCACCCGAACTGTATATAGAACTCGGCGCATTTTAAAGGGGCAGCGCTGCTGTCAGTAGGGCAGATAAGACCCCGTACATTTTCACAAGCTGCTGTGTATTGCCCAAATGTGTCGTTCTGGAAGCTCAAACTTCCTATTTTATCATCCGACTATCGTGTTGCTAGAACAATCCCGTTTGAACAATTGCCGGCCAGCACATTCGGTGTCCGGCTCGAACTTCAGAAATAAACAAAATATATATTGTACTAGTCATTGCAATGTTTAACTTTTTTCTAAGAATATTCATATATGATAAAAGAGTGAAATATGCACATCGCCGCACTCACACAGCACAGCCTCTCCACGCAGCGAAAAAAGAAGAGAGGAAGAGAGAGAGCATGTTTGCTATAAGTATGTCAGTTCATTTCTATAAGTATGTCAATGCAAAAAAGATGCAAACCATTTTGTCAACACGTACTTAAAATAAAGCATGTATATCGGGAATAACTATGCTCAGAATGTACAGTCTCCTTCACATAGCCTAACGGAAAAAAAGGAAAAGAATGCATGGGTTTAAAACTGATAATCTCCATGTAAAACACCACACATAAACTCAAACATACATCCCGAAAGGTAGCCGGTTTTGTACCTTCAGTGCCAAAACAAAATTGCCCCTTGGAGTTTAAGTAAGGTTTTATGGTGCTTTAAAGTCACACTTCCCTCAAAGAAAAACACACGAACAAACAAGTACAAGTTGCCTTGATGAATGAGCTTTAACCTTACCATCTACTCGACAATCAACCTTACCATCTACTCGACAATCAACCTTACCATCTACTCGACAATCAACCTTACCATCTACTCGACAATCAACCTTACCATCTACTCGACAATCAATCTTACCATCTACTCGACAATCAACCTTACCATCTACTCGACAATCAACCTTCCCATCTACTCGACAATCAACCTTACCATCTACTCGACAATCAACCTTACCATCTACTCGACAATCAACCTTACCATCTACTCGACAATCAACCTTACCATCTACTCGACAATCAACCTTACCATCTACTCGACAATCAACCTTACCATCTACTCGACAATCGACCTTACCATCTACTCGACAATCAACCTCACCATCTACTCGACAATCAACCTTATCATCTACTCGACAATCAACCTTACCATCTACTCGACAATCAACCTTACCATCTACTCGACAATGCTGTGTCCAATTTCATAAAGCTAAATCTGGAGACCAATTTCAAATCTCAAGCATCTGTCGTGATTGGCTGAAATGGCGACTGGTCAGATGCTTGAGATTTGAGATTGATCTCCAATCTAAGTTATATGCACTTGTGCCCTGCATGCAAATGCACATAGAGGTAAAAATTGCATCGTCAAAAAAGCGACAATCTCACTTAAGTCAGATCTTACAAAATGTTAGATCTGATGACGGCCTGCAAACACCGTACAGAAGCTGAACCGGTTTTCCCCGATTACTATTTTTAGAAATTGTCAACACAGGAAGCTTGGTTTATTACGCTCGCAAAATGATCTGAAGATGTAATTACATTAGAAATAAATGCAATACTACATAAACACATATATCTTCAGTAAAATATGGCTGTCAACACTTTTCATGGTTTAAAATACTGTTTACTTTCACTTTTGCGATTGTGTAGGCGACAATCTGATTGGTTCAAAGGGTTAGTGATTAAAGCACGTTTTAGTTACTCGTCGTCAGATCCTGATAGCGTAGCGGTTTTCAGGAGATGATTTTAATCAGATTGAACAAGAAATATCTTTAAAAAAGATAAACGGCGTTGATGGAAAAGATTTTTATATATAAGAAAGAAAGAAATAAAGAGCGTGCAAATTTTTTGTATGGTGATAATACGTCGATTAAAGAAGAATGTCTAACATTAACTGTGCATTTATTCAGTTTCAATAAAATACCTCTTGTAGAGTTAGTACTAATGATGAATAAATGTCATTAAAATACAATAAATGAAAATAATAACAACTTGTTACAAGAGCGAAATTTACCAACTTTTACGTAAATTAACTTTAAAAAAGTGTCCCTCCCGAGTATTGAACGCGGGTCCTCCGCTTGAGAGGTGAGTGTGATAACCACTACACCAAGGCGATTTGAATATCTGGCATAAAATTAACAATCAGTATCAAAGGAACTAGAAAGGAGCCAGTAAAAACCAGAACTATCTTCACTTCTCTGTCGTTTTACACTGTGTATTGTACTCGAGTGTTTACCTGACACCCATGAGTATTCCATATAAAATCGTATTTAATCCATCAATTGACTTAACTGGTTACTTATACCGTAAATATCTTTTTCTCCGATACAATTATCGCTTTTAAAAACGAAAATGATTATCGCTTTTAAAAACGAAAATGCCCGAACATAATAGTGCCAGGTAAATACTAACACACAATATAAAAATCGTTACGGTAATCATTAACGAGACCCACTAATAACCAATCAAAATAATCTGTTTGATTTTCCCGCTGCATAATAAGTTTTATTTACAATCTTTCATTTGTCAAAAACTAGGTCAAAAGTGAGCTTAGACAGCTAACGCCGAAAAATCGAAATATGCATATCAGATTAGGACTTGCAACACGCAAGCAACACAGTCGCTCCATCAAGCAAAACAAAACAGTCACTCGGTGGATTCAAATGAAAGAACAATGAAACATTTAACCATGATTGATAACAAATCATCTGCTGTTGCTCGGAACATTCAATGTAAAGGTTCTCTTTTTGACAAACAACTCATTTAACCTAACCGAAATCTATTTTAAAAACAGTCCTCTAAATTATCTTAAAAAGTAAAATGACATTCCTGAGACAGTGGCCATGAAAGGCGAAAAAGGAAAATGCTGATGACTCTTTTTGACTGTGCCCACCTATTAGCAGCAACTAAAATGTGTAATGCTGCTAAACAATCGAGCCCCGGGTTAAGCCCAACTCAGTTTTTACACAACCAAATAATAACATATACCCAACAAAAAAAGTTCTGCACACAAGTGTTATTTTGCGTAAATTTTATAATATAGCAAATAACTGGTATAAATTCTTACATGTATATCAAGATGAATTGTTTGCGGAGTTAAAGACAAAAACGAAATTAAAATTGGTCGGTAAATGTATGATAGGGGTCAACAGTCAAAAGTTGCAAAATTTGCCGTATCAAGGTAGGTGGTGTGAAATTTATGAAATCACTCAACATTTCACCAGTGTCTGTTTTAAGCAATAATGAGCATGCACTGTGATGCTAGTAACAGTTGGTAATCAAAATTTGATACCAAGCCATTTCCAGAATTACGCTCAAACTTAAGTTTTTATTTATTAAAGTATCACATTGTCTCACCCATTGACTTAAAGGTATGACAAAACAGTTTAGTAATGATTCGAACAGTTTCCATTCTGTATTAATGAATCAAAGCATCCAGTTTATAAAGTGTATAAAAGAAACCATCCAATGCAATCAACACCTAATCTTATTTGAGAAAAAACCCATCTGCATTGTTTTTTAAATTAATTTATTTCTCATGGTCAACAAGGAAAGTTTTCGTTAATTTGACCGTCATAGCAAATGCAGGCCACATATACGTCTTTCTAAACAAGACAGAACACATGAAGTTGGTCAAGCTAGTTGATCTATCTTGTTCACAAATAGAACCTAATTCCACAATTGAAATTTCGTCGGCTGTTAAATTCGCGAAGCTGCTCGAAAGAATGCCAGATTCATCGTGGTGAATTTACTCAGTATAAGTCTAGCGATTTGTGCAACTTTTGTATTGTAACCCGCAGTGGCATTAACAATGAATTGCGTATGAAGTATTGATCAGATTTTATTTCTGACTTTTTTACATTGTATACATTGAATTGCTGTTTAATTTTGTATATATCATTTTGTTGTGTATGGTGAAATTAAAAAGATATTTTATAAAATGTCCAAGTGTGCAGAACTTTTTTGCCGAGTATATATAAAACGATGGTGAACGTCAATAAAGACTTTGGAGTCATTGTGAAGACCTCGCTTATTTGCGGTTACAGGTATGTGTATGCACTTGTATTAAACCATTAACGGAGGTCCTCTATAACAACCCTACGAAACACATGGACAGGAAGTTAGCAGTACAAGAGTAGCATCAGATGTGCTGTTACAATTGTATTTGCCAACAACTGCTATTACTGCTTCCACTACCAGTAGTATAAATGCTGTTACGGCAATTAGAAATACCGCCTTTATGCCACCGCTAGATCAAGTATCGATACAAGCCTAACAGGAACCGTCATATCCAGCAGACACAGCCACCCCACACTGCCAAACAATAGAGGGTAGAAGGGAGCATGTTAATACAATATTCAGTTTCAAAATAGAAACCAAAATAAATTCACGAAAGTAAGAACCCGAGGTCAATGGGAAAACACTTTACCACTGGGGGTTTAAACAAGGTTCGAGGCGGACCAACCCCACACTTGTCCAAACAGGTTCTCGTATCAATATTCAATTACATTTTTCATCCTATTAATGATAGACGATGGCTTTGATCATAAGTTTTGAAGTATGGTTTTCGATAAAGTAATGGTGTGCGGTTTGCAATATCGATAATGGATCTTTTTTGAAAATCGATATTATAATAAGAAACAACATACCCGGTAATTTGGCTGGATGAGGTACAATTATACCAAATTGTTTCCTAGCAAATTTCTCCAGATGTAATTTTCACTGTGAAATAAATCATTAGGTAGACAAAATGTGGGTATGGTATTTCTGTGATGAATATGTTAACTTAAGCCAACTAAACATTGTTCATCATCAGAAAGATCATTTTAATCAGAATGTTAGAATCGTTTATTATAAGAATGATGTATTAAACTTCAATGTATTTTGTTAATGTTTTCATAATTTTTTGGTATAATTAAATATACCATAAATGAACATAAGATATAGCAATATTTATAAAACAACTATAGAAACGTGATAAGATGTCCATTCATTTAACTTTAATTTCAACTAATATTAGTTCAACGATGTCACAATCATGATATATTTATCAGCGTCATAAACGTCATCGTCATTAATATCTACACCATCGTCACCATCTTGTTCTTATTGTTCATTATCATCATCATCATCATCATCATCATCATCATCATCATCGTCATCATTGTCGTCATCGTCGTCATCGTCGTCAGTCGTCGTCGTCGTCGTCGTCATAATCATATTCATCAATATTTAAAAACTTTGATAAAGAGATAATATTAATTGTTTATAGAGATAAAACTTATTGATAACACGTTTCCATTTCAACAGGAAAGAGGGTATTACCTATGAGAACGAAAACGAAGTTCAATAATGACCAATGCATTCTTTTCTTTATATTAAATTCATAAATCTATCCTATATATTGGGTACCAAAAACATAGTTAAACTAAATCTGAGTGTAAGAAATACACTCTTTTATAGTACTCATTAAGTACACAATCTCAGGTTCATGTTGCCAGGAAATCAGAATCTTTTTATAGCCGGGTGCCAGTTATTATACATTTATGAACAAAATAATGTCGTTATGATTGATATGTGGGTCACGAGTCATATCTCTTATTTTGATCAAATTAATGCGTACTGAAATCATTTAGCTGGGAAAAAAGACAGTGCTTAGCGTGCTGTTCTACACAGCGTGCTCCAATCTAATACAGTTTAGGTAGGGACCGTTGTTCAAATTATCGTTAACACGTCTTAAGAATAGCTTTGAAACATTGTAATCAAACTGCTGCCATAATAGCAGTTCAAATCTTAACAACATATTGCAAGGTATTATCATAGAAACAGGTAAGTCAGTGTTTAAAAGAAAGTAATCCTTCTTTTGAAAGTCGTTACCACCGTTGATTTGTCCTATTAATATGATTGTTAACAAAGCAGGCAAAATTTTATAAACATAAGCATACAAATACCATGATGCATAATGAACTTATAAGTCGTCTTACTGCTCCTTCGGCCCATTAGGCGTCCCGTGATGTTTGTAACCTAAGTTAGACTCGTATTAGTTTCGTTGTTTATGGATATTCGGTATTATTGAATCAGATGAAAGAGGACTTAAAAGCCAATGAACACGACACATATGAAAATTTTTAGGCTCGGGTTGATTGAGACTGTTTATGGGCTTTTAATGGAAATGCATATTACTGCCCACGGCGCCTAGACTCGGGATGAGCGCAACTTATAAATGACAATTTTGATCCCTCCCAAATAATGGTATGCTTATGGCTGTGGTCATTGAATCTTTAATGCGTAATTTTCAGATTAATAAAATTCTATGTCCAGCGGCGTATGATCGATAGATAAAACAATGGGTTTGATTTTAACGAGAAAAAACAATGGGCGGAACAAACATGATAGAGTTTTGACAGGGGATCTAATAATGTAAATCCTGCATGTCACATAGAACGCCAAAGACAAAATTCAAAACGAAGAAAGTATATCCTTGGGTGATTCAACTATATCCAGATCCATATTGGCGGGGAATGTGTGCCAGGTGTATCATAATGTCATTTAGAAAAACAGCTTATATACGTGTACGTTTGTCTATAAACCGACATATTCACATTCTTGTCTAACCTCCGAAGAATTTTATTTTCCTACAGTTTATGTTTTAATCCTGTTTTTCGGCGTTAGCTGTCTAAGCTCACTTTTGACCTAGTTTTTCGACCACTGAAATGTTGTAAATAATACTCCTATTCTCTTAGTATGTAGCGGGAAAATGAAATAAACTATTTCGATTCGTAGCTCTATTTACACCAGAGAGGCATCTAGGTTTGTTGTTAGTGGGTGTTGTTTACGATTACCGTGAAGATTTTTATATTTCTACCTTGCACTTATATGTTGTAGCATTTTCGTTTTTAAAGCGATAATTGTGTTGGAGAAAAACATTTTACATGTACGATGTAAATAATAATGTAGTTAAGTCAATATTGATGGCTTAAATACAATTTTATATGGAATATTCTTGGGTGTCAGGTAAACACTTGCGTGCAATACACAGTGTAAAACGAAAGAGAAGTGCAGATATTTCTAGTTCTTACTGTTTCCTTTCTAGTTTCATTGATACTGATTGTTATTTTCAAATCTAAAATACAAGCTCTCTGTAGAGTACTGGATAATTCTCTCGCCTCTCAAGCGGAGGCCCCAGGTTCAATCCTCAGGAGGGACACCTTCTTTTAAGTTAATTTACGTAAAAGTTGGTAGATTTCGCTCTTGTAACAAGCTGTTATTATTTATATTTATTACATTTCAAGGACATTTATTCATCTTGAGTTCTAACTCTGCAAGAGGTATTTTATTGAAACTGAATAAATGTAGAATCTGATCAAGACTTATTGTAAGACATTGCTTCTTTATTCGACTTATTATCACCGTATGAAATTGTTGCAACAGCTTCAACATTTTTATGCCCCCCACAAAGTAGGAGGCATATAGAGTTGCACTCGTCCGTCCGTACGTACCGTACGTACGTACGTCCGTACGTCCCCAAATCTTGTGGCTTCAACTCCTCTAAACTATAAGGCGGATTTCTTTCAAACTTGCACAAATGATCAAGCAGGATGTGTAGATGATAGTAAAGAAAGGATTTTTTCCTGCGACTTTTTTACCACAGTAATGGCTTTTTGTTAATTACAGTAGTTAAATCTTGTGGCGTAAACTCCTCCTAAACTACAAGGCGGATTTCTTGCAAACTTGCACAGATGATGCAGCAGGATGTGTAGATGATCGTTAAGAAAGGATTTTTTCCTTCGACCATTTTAATAGAGTTACGGCCCTTTGTTAATTTCAGAATTTAATTCTTGTGGCGTCAACTCCTCCTAAACTGTAAGGCGGATTTCTTGCAAACTTGCATAGATGTTGAAGTAGGATGTGTAGATGATCGTGAAGAAAGGATTTTTTTCCTGCGACCATTTTACCAGAGTTATGGCCCTTTGTTTTTTTCAGTAATAATATCTTGTGGCATCAACTCCTCATTTACTTTTGGACAAATTTCTTTCTAACTTGCACACATTATCAAGCTGGATGGGTAGATGATCATAAAGAAAATATTTTTTCCTGCTGCCATTTTTACCACAGTTATGGCCCTTTGTTTTTTTCACCTACAAAATTTTGTGACATCAACTCCACATTTTCTATTTAGCTGATTGCTTTCAAACTTGCACAGGTGATTGGACATGATATGGCGATTGTTGTAAAGGACAAAAGGACATTGTCTTGCAACAATTTTCCCCACAGTTATGGCCCTTTGTTTATGGTAGTTATTAAATTTTGTGGCACTTACTCCTCATTTACTAATCATGATCACCACATGTTGTTAATACCTGGTACAAAATTTTGTAACAAAAGTTGTTGCAGCAGTGGGTGCATCAGTGTCCTGAGGACACAGTCTAGTTTTGAAAGACACTTTCAATGAATTTATGAGTTGTCATGATTCGGTCGCTTAATTTCTAGGGCATACTAAGAAGGCAGGAGGGTTCGTCAACAGCTATAACAAATAAATTAAAATAACTAAACTGTGTCTGCTTCGCCTCTCTATATTTCTTTCTTTCTTATAGACATGTATATTTAAATATTTTCCATCAACGCCGTTTATCTTTTTTAAAGATAGTTCTTGTTTCACATTTAAATTATTTAAATTAAATCAAACATCATGTGAGCCCCGGTGGCGCAATTGGTTAGCGCGCCGTACTTATAGACAGTACTGACTATGATATGCGGAGGCTGTGAGTTCGAGCCTCACCCGGGGCACTCTTTTAAAACTGTAATTAATATGTCTACATTTCCGTCAGACGTCCATCATTTTCTAATGATTAACCTAATGCTTCAATGTGCTTAACACCCAGAAGTGTGTGAGTGCATGATAGGGAAGATGTTTCAGTTTTAGAAGCATATCTTGTTCTTGTGGATATCAGGCGTAAACACTAACACACGGAAACATGCTTATTCGACAAAAGTAAATAATAAATACAAAGGACGAGTTAAGAGTCGATTTCATGACCTTAAGATTGAGATTTTATTGGCTATAAAGGGACTGCTGTCCAGATGGGAGCTTTGGAATTTACAACTTTATTTAGTTTAAACTTTATACATGTAAAAAATATTTTACATCGATTACGAAACAAGTTATTCCAACTTATATTAATCATGCTCGATGGCTGCTTCCTGGGTTACCAACCAGTACTCGCGGCAAATGGGGAGTGGGGAATCTCATCCCTGGTGGGTTTCGAACCACCAGTCTCCAGATCTGGAGTACGACGCTCTACCCCTAGACCACTGTTCCTCCAACGTTATTTCGTATTATTTGTAAAATATGTTAATGTAACAAGTAAAAAATTGCTGCTAATGCAGCAAAAGGAGTACACGGCCTAAAAAGCGAGCTGTTTGTGTCAAACCATTCCATTTTAACTATTTGTAAACCTGTTTGAAATGTGTATTATGCCTATTTGATTATTTGGTTGTTTTAGCCATCGGTATTTATCTTGGTTAGGGGAAATGAGAAAATCCGGGAAACTACTCAGCGCATATATCGTGGGTGGGTTGAGCGCAACACGGTTGTAAGTCACTTTTTATAAATGTTTTCAGTATTAACAAAAAACTAATTTGTTATTCTCATATTTGAATGTTTATTCTTTTCTGTTTATATACATATAAACTTATAAAGAAGAAATGTTAAAAAATAATTTCCAAAAGAGATATTTATAAATGTATGACCTACAACCGTTTTCCACTTAAAATTTGACATAAATAAGAACAATGATTTTTTTATTGCAACAGAGATCTGTGAATACAACTATATATTAAAACATTCTGGTTTTAAGCCATTCATAGTTCATGGTAACTGGTAAGGGGATTTCTGTTAATCAAACCCCAGTAATGACAATTTGAATTCATGCTTATATTTTATAAATTATGTACATTTAAAGACTGAGTTACATCTCTATTCCACTTACAACTCATCCCAGTTAAGTCAATGCCTTTTTGTGCAACATGGTTTTAATTTGAATTTCAACCGTATTGCACACAAAATTTATTCAATATGAGATTTAGCCTTAGGATTTATTTGCAATATTTAGGTGTTTTTTTTCAAACACATTGTTCTTTAATCATATTATGTACAATGTATTAATATAAAATAAGCCATATTATGCAAAAAAAGTCATTTTTCAAAAAAGTGGAATGACAACCCTATTGCGCTCAACCCACGATTATTGTTTATTCTGATCAGGGTCGAAATATGATTTTACTTTTTGGGCTACGTTTGCCTTAATCGTAAAATCATTCTTAAGAGACATCACACGCGCGATCAAGAGCGATTTTAACACTGGGACCACGGAGGAGATGATTTTGGCTGCATAACAGTGGCATGTCGATGTAAAAAGTTACTTATTTATAATACATTTATAATACAATTATATGTAATCATTTGATAAATAAAACGTTAAAATCATTAGTATACTGAAATACTGCAAGCAATAATTGGATCCCAGTTCATAAATTTGACATCGATTCTCTCTATCATGCAAAAAACGAAGATCTGATGGTAGGAGTATATTGTTAATGGCATCGCATAGGCACCCAAGAACCCTTATGTTTGAGCCGTGGCCGCCGGGGTTAGCGGTCTCTGCTCTTGCGGTCACAGCTCCTATGCGCCTACCTCACCTACCTTCTTATTCTTGAAATTGCTAAAGCAGTGTAGCGGTGATCTATCCATGTTAATTCATTTCGGCTGATAACAACAGCAATCTACATCATACTTTACCTCTTTTGTCTGTACTCTTCCCTTCTAAGTTAAATCTAAGGTTTAGGCCTTTCTGTCATCAAGTTGACAGATGTTGGGTAGTTTTGGCCTATGCCTGTCTTGTACAGTTTGGACACAAATAGCGTAGGTTTGAATCTAAAGGGGGAATATAATCAGCAAGATGCGAAGTAACATAACTTTGAAATGCTGCGCGATTTTAAAGAAATTTGATGAGGAGAAGGTGCTCCTAAATGCCATTTACTAAGAAGGAAATCAGTTCTATGATGCGGTGCCTGTTTACATAAAATTTGCCCTTGTTCACATTAGCAAAAGGAAACCACAATACCAAATTTCAACAGAAATCGACATAATGCTTGATGGATCATTTGCATTTAATTTACATGTAGATACAAATTTAGGCCATTGACTATTAGTAAGTACAATGATTTGTGCTACATTTGCATTCAATTTAGTTGCAAATTTAAGCCCATACCTGTTAGTTATCACAATGCTTTGTTCCAATTCACATATTGAAAAGTAAACTAAATATTAATTACTATTATTGCGAAAGTAAAATACTTAATTAATATGAGAAATGTATCAAACCGATTAACAGTCACTAATATTGATTATCCGACAGATGTCGAAACTGGTACAGAAAGCTATAAATAGATTGGCCAAAACATGATCTACAGCTTTAGAGAACCTTCGTCTGGATCCACTTTTATTCGAATGTGATAACAATTAATGGTTACAGACCACATATTAATGTAGATCCGGCATGTAAACACTTTTACAGAAAGTCAGGATTGATTGAGAACAATGGAAATTGAAAGGTAAAAAAAAGATGTTGGAAAAAAAAATGATTCGAGTATTACATTTAAGCCGAAAAAATCGTAAAATTGGATACTTTCACATTCCGTGATTAAATTAGTAGCACGTATTTTGACAGATTGTAGACAAAAGTTCCGCGACTTGTTCTAAAATGCCGAAAACGTTTACGGTTTATGCTATGATAAGAGTCGGATTTTAATATGTTTTTAAGTTCGTTCTAAATATGAAATTTCAAAGGCTTGACCCAATAGCAAATTCGAAATTTGATGAATTGCTAAAGTGGGAGTCTATAGGATTTGATTTTTGTGGTCTATAGCCTAAACAGTCACGTGCTCCTCCATGTTACATCTCAATTCGTTATATCAATATACACGGCCTTGAGAGGCCGTGTAATAAGCTATTGCCAGTGCTTCCTTTGATCATTTGACATATGTTACTACTTGAATTTTAGTTTTATTCGAAAAAGATAAAACATAACCGCAACTAGAACACATCTGGGACACATGTAAAACATTGTTAAGGCGTCGCAAACATTGCAAATGGCGAAAAGTGGCTAAAATTTCAAAAACGAATTTTGGAGGAAATACGTATTGCCACCTAGATTTTAGTAAAGAAATGTATTTAGCTAAGGATGTAGTTAATGTTTGCAAGCTAAATTTAGTCTAATTCATGTTCTAATTACAAAGCACATGCTAAAACAAAAGAAAATCCATTTGCATGAGAACTCTCAAATTCATGGACAATATACCAAAGCAACTCATACTTGAAATAAGTATATGCTGGTCTACAATGTTTAGTGCCAATTCTTCAAAATAATGTTATGGTTTTCAAGAAATTTAAGGAAAACTTACTTCCGGGTTTCTACTTTCGGTTTGAAGTCAAACACTTTGATGTACATTTTCAAAACTCGACATTAATTCTCACTGGCAGACCAATAAAAGTGAAGAAATATAGTGTCACGTTGCTGTATTTAAGTTTGGATGCTCAAGTTGTTTGAAAAAATGCTTTATTTACATAGAACAGACACACACAAAAAAGAAATACCGTTTGCACAAGAAGTCTTGAATGGCTGTTTAAAACGTCTAGAAAAATGATATAGGTATCACGTAAACACTTATTTACAATACTTTGCGGTCATCTGTCAAAATAATGTCAGAAATTTTAAGAAGTACATTTTGACTTCAAACTGAAACTGAAAGTAGAAACCCGGAAGTAAGATATCATTGAATTTCTTGAAAACCCGAACATTATTTTGACGAATTGGCACTAAACATTGTAGACCAGCATATACTTATTTCAGGTATGAGTTGCTTTGGTAAATTGTCCATGAATTTCAGAGTTCTCATGCAAACGGATTTTCTTTTGTTTTAGTATGTGCTTGGTAATTAGAACATGAATTAGACTAAATTGAGCTTGCAAACATTAACTAAGTCCTTAGCTAAATACATTTCTTTGCTAAAGTCTAGGTGGCAATAAGTATTTCCCCAAAAATTCTTTTTTGAAATTTTAGCCACTTTTCGCCATTTGCAATGTTTGCGACCTCTTAAATCTATAGAAGTCTAATTTCACTTTGAACCAGGAAGTAAGATTTCCTTGAATTTCTTGAAAACCCTAACATTATTTTGACGAATTGGCACTAAACATTGTAGACCAGCAAATACTTATTTCAGATATGAGTTGCTTTGGTATATTGTTCATGAATTTCAGAGTTCTCATGCAAACGGTTTTTCTTTTGTTTCAGTATGTTCTTGGTAATTAGTACATGAATTAGAATAAATTGAGCATGAAACATTTACTACATCCATAGCTAAATACATTTCTTTACTAAAATCTAGGTGGCAATAAGTATTTCCCCCTAATTTCATTTTTGAAATTTTAGCTAGTTTTCGCCATTTGCAATGTTTGCGACCTCTTAAGGTTTAACCAGCCAAACATTGTTGCAAAATGTGTTGCGCACACAGGGGAAACATTCAAAACTTCAGTGATGTAGGCAAACTCTGTAATGTATATGCATTTAATTTAAAAATATTCGCATTTTAGATCTAACCTCTTGCCATTTTCCAAAATCATGCAAAAGAATGATACGGTGATGAGCCCTGAATGATAAAATATCGGCGGTATGCGGAAAAAATGATGCTTAAACCCTTGACACCGTAGATTGAAGACTTTAAGTTTTTACGCTTAGATAATTTGCACTTAGTCTATTGCTTTGGTTCAATATATTAAATCAGATGACTTATTTATTGGTTTTATCAAATAAACAATACAAACATAACTTTATGTATCATAAACTATGCAAAGTGTTATCACAAACAATAGTAATTACACATTGCAAAAGTTGCCCTTATCAAACTTTGATACAAAGTTTCAAAACGGCACTTTTGTACTGAGTAATTATTATTGTTACAGCAGTATAAAAAGTGAAATATGCGTACATGTAACAGAAATGTATTAGAAAACACGCAGCAAAAAAAAAAGATGAGAGGGAAAAAAGAGATGAGAGGGAAAAAAAAGATGAGAGGGAAAAAGAGATGAGAGGAAAAAAAAGATGAGAGGGAAAAAGAGATGAGAGGGAAAAAAAGATGAGAGGGAAAAAGAGATGAGAGGGAAAAAAAAGATGAGAGGGAAAAAGAGATGAGAGGGAAAAAAAGATGAAAGGGAAAAAGAGATGAGAGGGAGAAAAAAAAGATGAAAGGGAAAAAAGAGATGAGAGGGAAAAAAAGATGAGAGGGAAAAAGAGATGAGAGGGAAAAGAGATGAGAGGGAAAAAAAGATGAGAGGGAAAAAAAAGATGAGAGGGAAAAAAGCATGAGTTTATAACACTATTAGTTACAAAACTGTTACATTGCATTTAGAAATAATTCGCAAAGCTGACACACTAAAATGCTTCCTTATCAGAAGTTGAATGCGCGATACCAAAATTTGATTATTAATTTGTTATCTTTTGTGATTTAAGCTTTGACCTATTTTATCGTAGGCATCTTTTGTAAATGTATTAAGGCATATAATCCCAGTGATTTGATTTGAAACCTGTTAACACCTTTGATTATTAAAGGATTTAACCTTCAATTTGAACACTGTTTATAATAAACTGATAAGTAATATTATTGCTTTATTTATAATATGTAAATTGTAAAGTTCAATGTTTCCGAAGTTTCAAACGTATATCATGCGATCAGTGTAAGCTTTTTTTTGATGTTTGATCAATGTTCTGCTGGAATTTCAGAACATCGACAACTCAGCCGGAATCGAATCAAATACATGTACCAGCAGTGAGTTCGATATTCTCAATATGCAAACTACGAATTACCTACCATTGAACCTTTAACTTCCAATAACCAGGCACAAATAGGCAGTTTGCTAAAATAACATCTAAACAAGAGTACTTTAATACTGTATTCGGCAGATTGTTTGAATGCATGCAAACCAATAATAAAACTTATCAAGAAATAAACATATTGATTTTAAATAGAGAATGTTTGAATCAATCAAAGCAATTTCCCTGCCATAAAAATTGCTAGATAGGCCAGATTTAGAGAGGGCAAGTGGCTGCTATTTTTGCATATGCAGTGACGCGCTGACAAATCCTGAGCATTTTGTCCAAATCCACCGTCGCCGGAGAATCCAGTCTTGTTCTCAGTTCATGGTTTGTTCGTTGTAGAGACTAAAAAACCAAATAAACCCATCATATTAAAATATAAAAAGTAAATTTATTTATATTCTACTAATCTCACACCTGATCTAGCGCTCTGCTTTATTACAGAATAATCTAAAACCTGTTAAGCGTTCTGGTGTATTACTTAATTTTATCAAACCTGATTTAGCGTTCTGTGTATTAATGAATATTGTCAACCTGAATAAGCCTTCTAATGCATCACATAATAATCCAAAGCCTGATTTAGCGTTCTGGTTTATTACAATATAATATCAACTCTGATTTAGCGTTCTGATGTATCACATAATAATCTAAAGCCTGATTTAGCGTTCTGGTTTATTACAATATAATATCAACCCTGAGTTAGCGTTCTGATGTATCACATAATAATCTAAATCCTGATTTAGCGTTCTGGTTTATTACAATATAATATCAACCCTGATTTAGCGTTCTGGTGTATTACAGAATGATGTCCATCTGATTTAGCGTTCTGATGTATTACAGATTAACCTCAAACCTAAAGTAGCGTTCGGACATACACATCCGTACTGAATAGCGAAATCTGCGCATTTGGCTTCAGATGAGTTGTTGTAAGGTTTACATATTAGACCTGTCTTTTTATCGCAAGTAGCCGTATATTTGATTACAGGGTCGTTCTTGACACCTTCAAAAGATTCATTCTTCTCATCTTTACACCGAGCAGAAATCACACCGTAGGGGCAAATGGTCTTAAGTTCTTGCGCAGACTTTTCTTCAATATCAGAGCTAAAAGGTAACGGGTTTGTATAAATTATCTTTGAATCATAGCCAAATCATCTCCAAAATAGACTACCTAATAGTAGTATATATTTTCAGGAAAGTGTAGACTTGTGTGCAACAACCACAGGAATACTTTCGAGCTAACAAGCATGTTTGACAACAACTTATCGGAATACTTTGCGAAATGGATCATGGTTTTTCTTTCATGGAACTAAAAAGGAATATTTAATGCGTAGTAAAACAATGTTTAACACAAAGCTTTTAAAATGAATAGTAGATTTTTACACAAAGTACATGTTTATTCTGAGAGATGCATGATAAACATATAAAAATTGATGTACGATTGTCCTTGGGTGTGTTAGAATTCAAAACGATTTTCATGATTTCATCATTTAATGCAAATAAAATGTCAATCATGTTGCATGTTTCCTGTCAGTGTTTAACTTGTTTGATTTTCATGCACAGTTTTAAATCGAGTCTGTATGTGTTCAACTTTGTGTATATGCATTATTTCCCTTGGCTTCAACTTTGCATTTTCTTAAGTTTCTTTTTTTTCTATTTGCGCCATGTACAATGTAATAGTTTGGAGTTAACCACGCAATTATGTCAACTATACATATTTCTAAACATGGCAAAATGAAAATCGATTTGGGCTGAGAAATGTTACGAAACAAAATCGTATGTATGCTGAAATGTCAAAGCAACAAAACGGCTTTAAGTCTTATTACATGTTATCAGAAACCAAACATATGAAAATCTCTGTAACGTCAAAATCCAGTTCAATAACACTTCGTTATAAATCGGTTTTTATTTTGCATGCATTATGAAAAGTTAGAACAGTGAAGAAAAAGTAGGATTTTTTAAAATTAATAATTGATATTTTTATTGTTCTTGCTGGCTTAAATTTGATATGCTATTATTCAAAACATTTAAAGAAAAACGTACTGTGTAAAAAGGTTTATATAACTTATGTATTTACTAAATAATTATATTCTAAGTTTTGCTCGCGTGTGTCGAGTTCAAAATTATGTTGTTTTTGATCGTATTGTTTTCTTTTTAAAATGATAAGTGTCTGTCATCTTAAATTGCCATCATATTCTAATACAATTTCTACATGCCTGCCTGACTTGTCTCTGTCCATTTATAATTTGGTGTGTTCATTTGATTTTCTCAAGTATGTTGTAAACAACTTACCCGCCGTTCTTACCGGGCGTAGAGTCATTAAACCATGTTGTATTCCAGCACACGTTTACGTTGGAACATTTCGCTACAAAAATAATAATTGTTTTTTAATACCGTTTAAATGCATCCTATCAGGGATGAAAGTAAATAACATAACATTGTTTTTACACTCTTTTATCTACGTTTCGGCATAAAGCCTTTTTCAAGATCATTTATAGAAAATTTTTACATTTTTGTCATTGTTTTACAGCACAGACAGGAAATACTAAACATATTAACGTCAACGTCATTAATATGCGTTACGTGCACGTCAATTTGCGCGCAAATATACGGACATGTATCAATAAATATAATGTATCATACATATTACAATAACAATTACAAATTAGCCTTGTAAATAAATTTTACCGATTATTCTATATTTATATGTGTATGCGTATGATTTTAATGTGTGCGTGCGTGTGTGTGTGCGAGAGTGTGTGCGTGTGTGTATGCGTGTGCACACACAACTATAACCGTTTTTGCATAGAATTGATCAGATTTTTTTAACTTTGTCTGAACGGTATTTAAATGTGGTAATAACTAATGATAATTACTTGGTTAAGTTAGAAGGTTGATTTTACATGAAATAAAAAATATTATCATTTGTCTCAAAGCTCAAATAGTACCTTAAAATGAAACAGTTTCTTACCTGTAGCGATAAGTAAACAAACAACAAGACAAGCATTTCCGTCTCTCATTGTTGCAAATACCTTTCCTTTAGTGACAGAATGCCAAGAAGTGGGCCGAGCATATATTTTGTACATAACGCATTTAGATTAAGAGCTAACTTTGGCTTAAATTTATGAAATGGTTAGGTTAAACATATAAAGTTTAATACTTTTTATATAAAAGGCCTATATTGACAGAGGCCCGACATGAAGATTCTTCATTTAAACATGATTGATGTCACATAACAGTGAACCTTAATATGGAGTGTCTGAATATTGATCGTTAAGCAACTAAGCCTAAAATCTGGAAATCGAGGTTCCAACTGAAACGTTATTCATACAACTATCACAACGAGAATAGAGCATTAACCATTGTTAATTGCAGACCAATATAAATATGTGAAACAGGAGGGTGAAAATGTATAGGCCTCGACAAGTATTTCAACCTTTGACCTCCGGTTTACCTTAAAGCCGCTCTACCAATTGAGCTACCGAGGCTGCCTGTTATGAACGCTACTACAAATGATAAAGACGGTTAATCAATTGTCTTATTACAAATAACATAATCTTTGTAACATGTTGTTACATGTAGACCACTAGTGTATGCACTTCATTATTGAAATATTTCAACAATAGTATTAGACTTTCAACCATTTTTAAATAATTAAACTATTCTAGATGTGCGTTCTTTAACATATTTTTTTCCTTTTTGTTAAATAAAGTATTCTTTAGAATTTAGATGAGATTTACGCACTATAACATATGTATGCTTTTTTAAATTAAAATATTCTTTTATATTGAGATGAGATTTACGCAGTATAACATATGTATCCTTTTTTAATTAAAGTATTCTTTGATATTAAGATGAAATTTACGTTTTATAACAAATGTATCCTAAGGCTTTTTAATTAATTTAAAAGTAATATTTGATATTGAGATGAGATTTACGTTCTTTAACACATGTATCCGTTTTTTAATTAAAGTAATATTTGATATTGAGATGAGATTTACGTTCTGTAACATATGTATCATTTTTTAATAAAAGTAATCTTTGATATTGAGATGAGATTTAAATTCTATAACATATGTATCATTTTTTAATTAAAGTTATATTTGATATTGAGATGAGATTTACGTTCTATAACATATGTATCGTTTTTTGGTATTCTTACTTAACCTTAAAGTACGACTTCTGTATCAAATGATGTTATCATAAACCATTTGGTTGAAACGTCGATATTTAACCATTAGAAATCAGTACGTTTGTGGTATGGGGAAGTATAATTGTTTGCAGGGAAAACATACCAGGAAAATGCAATTTCAAAAACATATCTTCTTTAGTGGGGGGGGGGGGGGGGCGTACTAGTTCCGGAACAGATGATGTATATTTTTGGCAACGTATATGCGATACCGCGTTTAAAATAGGGTCTGTTCAGTAAGAGATCATTAATTTTCTTATATGTACAAGAAAGTTAACACCCGATTTCAACTTTGTGAATATGAAAATAAATGAAAGCCATTTCATGCCTATATCTCGTTTGGTAGAGGCGTACTAGTTCCGGAACAGCGAATGAATATTTTTTGCACCGTATTCGCGTTTCTAAAAGGGTCTGTTCGGTTAGAGATCAGTAATTTTCTTACGCCGATTTCTTGTTCGTTTTGCATAGATGAAATGTAGAACTTCACACCGATATATAGTTGTATAGAAATTAAGATGATAGAAATCATGTTGAATGTACATTTAGTATTGGGAATAAACATTGAGGTCTATGCCATTGGGTAATTGATTTACCTTGGTTCAATCTTATATAATTATTCTTCTGTGTTTTTCCCCAAAGATTTGTAAGAGCCTCTTTTTTCTTTTGTCACTTTGTTATATTAAGGTTTACAAATCAAGCCATCTGTCATTATTGTCTTAAAATGTTAGATTTATGAAATGCTTTTTCAATTAAATCACCAGCTTACGTTTGAATAACAAACTAATCTGTAGATTAGACATTTAAATGCACGTACGTTATGACGTCTTATTTTTAATTGAGCGTTTTTTCTCTGAACATTGATATTTCACCGTCATGGTTTACTTTTTGGAATAAAAAACATGCCTACGTTTGAGAATTGTGCAGCGATTGGGAAATTTCTAAACAATTATTGCCGGAAAAAAACACACCAAGAATGTATGATTGCATGTACATATACCTGTACCTTCAGGCCTCATATAACATGATAATTATAGATTTTTATGTTCAAATAGAAATGTTTTTATTAATGTTTTACTTTTCATAGAAAAAAATTATATATTGAAATATAACTTACAAGTTTGTTTGTGTAAATAAATTACTATTTCAGAAAAACTTACAAAGGCCCAACTTTAACCTACAGAGAAAAAATTGCATAGAATGTCGATTTTAGCAATTGTTGACCGGATAAAAACGTAGCTCGTTGAAGACTAAGCTCAGTATAAAGCTGAATTCTAATATTTACTCGTTCGAGTTAAGTTCTCGGTACGCTATATATCTTGATATTTTTTTTAAAAATAATGTATTACTTTAAGATTCCATCCATCTAGAGGATATGAGGAAAACAAGTAAAATATGCATATCAGGAATCGCCACACTCACAAATTACACCCTTCCCACGCAGTTAAAATGAAGAGAGCTTCTTTTTGTAGGGTCAGTGATTCACAGCAATCCTCATATAAAAACGTTTGTAGTATGCTTTATCCATTCAATGACAAAAAATCTAAATCCTCACAAGGTTCATTTAGCATTTTCATAAGAAAAACTCCTCCTTTAATAGCAATTTTAAAGTGATTTGGCAAACTTCAGCTGTGAATATTGTTTTTTTAATTTAATACTAAATTAATTGAATATAGTAATCTAATACACCCTAGGCTAGGCTAAAAATTGCGTTTTGAAGTCGCGAATATTTTGTCGTTTTCATTAATTATTGTCCTCTTGTATTCGTAATTGATATGAACACGATGATTATTGTTCAGTTCCCACGGGGCAATAATCAATTATATAAATGAAAGAGATAAGTCTTAGAGCATTTTTATTGCCAGATTATAGATTTATTATTAATTTTGTTTTCAACAATTACTAAACATTTAAAATATCATGCCGCATTTAATAGCAAGTGAGAAACATAAAGTTATGCTTAATACAACAAAATAATTTATCGGTTCAAACATGAATAAGCAACAACCATGACGACATTTATATTTGCAAAACATAACGTTTTTGAGCGACCAAATTTCCATATACGTAGAATGGACTAATCTAAGGCTAAGTTTTAAGTGGCCGCTGAAATATGCAGAATAAAATTTATCTGAAAATTGCGCATTGAAGGTTCCATGTCCACCGCAATATGCACACCATCGTTTGGGATGGTCAAAATTGTACTGTTTATTGGTGTAAATATTAAACTGCGATCAACCCGGGGCTAGGCGGCGTAGGCAGAATATGCATTTCCATCACTGTTCATGAACAGGTTCAATCAAACCGAGCCTGCAATATGTTCATATTTTCGTGTTCGATGGCTTTCAAAGTCCTCTTTTCATCTATTGAATTATATGTTTTGCCAAGTGAACATTTAACAAAAAATTCTACCCGTTGCAAAGATATTCATATACTAATAGATGAAAAGGGAACTTTGAAATCCCTCGAACACGACAAATATAAAAAAATATCGCAGGCTCGGATTGATTAAGAATGTTCATGGGCAGTAATGGAAATGGAATATTTGCCCACGGCACCGCCTAGCCACGGGTTGAGCGCAACTCAATATTTTCACCAATAAACGTTACAATTTTGTCCATCCCAAACGCTGATGTGCATATGGCGGTGGACATGGAACCTTCAATACGGTATTTTCAGATTAATACCAATCCATGTTCAGCGGCGTATAGTCCTTATTATAAATGCACTATTGAGGTAAATATGTGTGGTTTAATACATCTGCTCTTAAATTAAAGTGCTGGTTTATCAAACAACTTTATATTAATACGAAGAAGTATAATCGTTGTACATGTAGGCACTCGTATAAACGTAACAATATTTAAAAAACTTTAAGATAACGGTCAATGCTAGAATGAATTAAAGTCATTAATGAAAAATCCGAAAAACCTTTAAGACCTATTTTAGAATTTAATTTACCTTATCAAAGCGACGATATTAATTATGCTTATAAGAACGTCTCAGAATAAACTGCTCAGTGGTAAGATCCTACGCGTATGCAATAAAACGTGTGCTAGAACCAAACAGCTTAATTCTAAAATATTGTAGAAAAGTGTAACCGAGATGGTGTGTAAATCGACTAATATAATATGCCAAACCCCTAAAACTGAGGAGAGTTATATGTTCACAAATAGGTTGTCCTCGAAATAAAATGAAAACACAAAAAAATCATCACGCAAACTCGGCGAAGTGATCACGACGAATGAACCAAAACCCCCAAAATCCACTGCACTACTTTAATAGAGAACTTTATGTTTCTTGCAATTTTGATGAGGCAATAAGACGTGCAATGCACAAGAACCAGTAACTGTATTAAAACTGTTTGTTTTTATTTATAAAGAGCAGAAGAAGATCCAGTTTTAACTTCAACATGTTACTAAAAGTGATATATGCATATCAGAAATCACAACACTCACAAAACACAGCCTCCCCACGCAGTGAAAAAGAAGAACGTAAAGACAGCACGTTTTATATTATGCAAATGTGACAAACCAACACTTTTCTTAATTTGAATTGGTTAATGTTGCTCTATTGAACGTCGCTTGTATCGCTTAATAAATAGATTAGAAAACTAGTTATCATTGGCCAATATTCAACATATTGGAGTCTAAGGACCAATCTTTTTTAAGATAACATTTAATGTAAGCCCAATTATTTTCACCAAAGATAAGCGATAATTACAACAGAAAGCAGATTTTGATGTGTCGGCTGAAAATAAAGTTCATTGTTTCGCACAGTATGTTATGTCAGCAATTATTAACGGTTAAAACATGACAGTCGTAACTGTGTAGGTGACCCCAAGTGTAATGACATCGGGGCATAATGTTTACGGTTGTTTTTTGTTTTTGCTGTAATATAAAATGATAGTGTCTCTAGCTGGAAGCGAACCCGCACCGTCACGGCGACAGCGCCTAGCCCTGCAATTCCTGCGACGCAACCAACTGAGCTAGCCGCGACAACCCCCAAAAAAGGTTGATCGGATAGCCCTGATATACGTAACCATCACTGCATGACATCGGTAACGGGTTATTTTACTGATAACAGTACTGACTAAATGTACGGGGAGACTTTTTACGGCCGCCACACTGCACAAATAGCGCTACTGTGAATTTCAAATGATAGTGTCTCTAGCTGGAAACGAACCCGCACAGTCACGTCTCAAACAAACCAATACATTCAAAGTACAACGCAAGTATTCTGCTATCCACAATTTAGGTATCCTAATTATTGTTTCAAAGGAAAATTCCTTATGAAAACAATAACATGCATATTTTAGAGAATTGCCATATTTAGTATTGCACACTGTATGGATGTTATATGGATCCAGTGTGGAAAGCAGTAGCAGTGGTTCTGTACCCAGTAAACATATAAAACATTAATTTTGTTAACTATGACTGAAAATTTAATTATCAATGAATGTTCAGGGCTTGGGGGACAGCCAAAAACGTAAAGATGTCTTCAATTACCAACGAACAAAAACAGTTCAATTTTTATTTCCTTGAAGACACTTATTTTAAAGACAATGAAATCAAATATATAAAAAGTCAATGGGGCTTTGAATGCTTTTTTTTAGCAATCACAATCGTCAGTCTATGGGAGTGGCAATATTTGTCAACATCAACTTTGATTTTAAACTTAAGAGCGTGGAAAAAGACATTAATGGTAAGCTTTTAATTTTACATTGCAGTATTTATAACAAAGACTATTCATTATTTTGCCTATATGAACCAAATCAAGATCAAGAGCAAAATGGATATCTTTTATATCCCAAATCAGGTCAGATTTTAACAACACAAAATAATATCCTTAAAGAAGCTGCTGAACACTATATATCACTTAACTCACTCAAATGTAGAAGATGTTATAATGTCTGCTTTATTACTTAATATGCAAGTTAAGACACTTTTAGAACATACTTAATTCTCTTTGGAGGGAAAATTGCCACGCAGAAATGCTGGTTAGTTTAAAAAGATGTCCAATGACTCTTCTCCTGGAAATAGTGGTTTCTCTCCAGCATTCTACAAAGTATTTTGGGTTGATCTAGGGCACTTCCTTACACGTTCAATAAATTATGCTTTCGAACCAGGAAATTTATCTTTAACCGACTAACAAGGTGTCATTACCTGTATTCCAAAAGGTGATAAAGATAAACTATATTTAAAAAACTGGCATCCCATATCTCTATTGAATGTTTCTTATTAAATCGCCCCAGCCAGTATTGCAAATAGAATTAAAACCGTTTTATCACATATAGTAAGTGAAGATCAAAAAAGGTGAAATATGCATATCAGGAATCGACACATTCAGAAAAACAGCCTCCCCACACCGACAAGAAGAAGAAAGAGAGCATGGTTAATAAAATGATCAGTTTCAAAAAAGACACCACTAACAACAAACAAAAATGGGATGGGTTACCGCCTTGGAACGGTCAGTGGCAAATCAAATTGCTACTGGGGGTTTATACCAGGTTCTAGGGTGCACCAACCTCACACTTGCCCCAACAGGTTCTCCTATCACAAAACAAGTATAAGTTGTCTTGGTTGAACAACTCCAACCCACTTATCGGCTCAACAATTTTGCATGCAAAAGCACACAAACATATACAACATAAGAAGCTAATAGCATTGCAAAGCCAAAGGGCGGATACTCAATGATCTTACCGAGACAAGAGCTCCTGGAGTAGAATCAGCAAGAACACGATGACAGGGATAAAAGAAACAAATCGAGCTTCTAGGTTCTTTTAAGAAAAGATTTCCCCATAAACCTTCATAAACTCTTAAACCCCTGCCACCATTGTAAAACCAAAGAGGTAAGCATAATGATCAACTGTAGAAGGGTTAATCACAAGGTCTGCAGAGCGCTGTAAAATATCATGTTGGTAACCTTTCTTTTTAAATTTACAGATGGTTTTTACGAATAACCGGGAGAAATCAACATTGCCTTTTATCTTCTTGAGTTTATAAATTTAATCTCCATAAAAAACTGGCTGTGCAATACCTTGTTGCAATAGTGCTTTTAAACTGCACCTGTATTTATGAATATGATCTGGGTATCGGCGATAAAGCTTGAAAAAGGTTTTCCTTAATTTGTAATACCGATAACCTTGTTCTAAAAGTTTTTCTGTAATGCAAAGATTACGTTCATTTAAATCATTAACACCGTTAAAAGCTCTTGAAAAGCGAACAAGCTGTGAGATTTAAACCCCGTAAGATGTTGCACGGGGACCATTGCCGTCTAAAAACGGAAAATTTACTATATTAAAATTAAAATCATCTCTTTTATCATATACGAGGGATGATCCAAAATAACGTAGACTTTTGTCATGGCTTCTTAATTTTAAACACGTTCGCAATAAATTTTATACTAAATTGAATCAGAACACAAACGTAACAAACTGAGCTAAAATATTCATATAAATTATTTAATCGATTTTAAAAGCGCGTCGCTTATTTGAATAACCATGGTAACACGCAGGCGACGCACGTCATTGCCAGTCCACTTTATAAAGCAAATACCTGTCAATTTAAACAAAACTATTAGCGGAAAAAGAGCCAAACTTCGCAACGTCAATGCGCGGTATACGAATGATGTCATGCCAAAATTTAACGTCATTCGGACTTTGCATATTACACACAGTCAATATTTAAGAGAGCCAATGCCAACGTCGAAAACGTTAAAAATGTCGTCTTCAGATCGCCCGGAAATACGCGCTGTTATAAAATCCTCTCGTGATTTTTTTGAAAATCACCTCCTGAAAAGCTAAAACAACTTAGTAGACACAAATGAAAACTTCCGTAAGCCGAGCTCTATTTTTTTAGTGGTACCAGTGTTATTTTTACGGTCAGGAGAGCCATTTAATCGGCCTGGGGTAAGCAAAAAAGACTGGTTAGCTTGTCTTTTATTAAATTATGAGGAGGCGAAGTGTATAAAGTTGAAAAATCATTAGTAACCAAACACAACGCCCGAAAATTATTTTATTTAAGCTTTTTCAAAACGTTTTTTGAATTTTTAATCGACCAAACTAAAATTTTGCCAGAAGTTTCAAAAACCTTATCACAATACCTTATTACATGTTCTTTTATAGCTGTAAGTCAAGATGTTTAGAGCACGGATAAATAAGTAGTATTGCAAGAACTAGAGTTAGCAAAAAATCTTGCTTTGTACGGTGTTTTATGCATTTTAGGCAACCAATACATAGTAGGTACTTTGTCTTGTTTCGGCTCAATACTGATTCTAAATTTTGAAATTTGTAGAGTGTTTGCAGTAACAATATCACTCTCAGATGAAGAAGTCAGTATATAAGCTTTAGTGCTGTTCAGTTCTTCAGTTTTGATATTGATATAGTGTATCCGTCACACTAAAATAATTACATTATTAGAAGCCTTATCAGCAGGTGTTAAAACAAATCTGTTATGAAAGTCTTGAATTCCTTTTTTCAAATTACGAAAGTTAAAACGAGATCGAGGTGGTAATAAAGCAATGATTATTTCATTAAATGATATACGAGTGTCAATTATTTTGAATATGTGTTTTTTCCAGTTAGAAAGTGCATAAGGCTCAGCATGTTCTCTTTTGCACCATTTATTGCAATGCAAAATAAGTTTACAGACTCAGCAATTTCTGCACGGCATGCATTAAAATCAATTTTGGATAATATCCTATATTTTTGTGACCTTTTGAAATTAAATAACGAATTCTAGAGTCTTTGATTACATTAAGATCACCGGTAAAAATATGACCGGCAGGCTTGTAGCAATATTTAGAAGTTAAACACTCTCAAGATTTTGGTGTCTTTTCAATGATCTGTAAATCCGAGGTAATTTTATTGTAATTAAAGATGTATTTCAAGTTGGTTTGTTGTATTTATAACAAACCATAGGCGATTCAGTATTCTTAAAATAAATAGGAACAGCCGATTGAACTGTTTTATCTTTAAATATACTGGGAAGGTCAATAAAATCCATTCCTTTATTTAAAAAGGAAATTTTAAGGAAATGTCTTTGATGGTCAGATTCAAAGTCAATGTGTGGCCTGAGGACATGCCGAGTATAACACTGAATAAGACTTGCAACCTCGTCAAATGGATGAGTTATTATGATGATGTCGTCGGCTTCCCCATCCAGTTTATGCACACTTGATATAGAAAGAGAAGCCAACCTTGATAGCATAGCGTGTCTGCCAGATTGTTTTAAAATAATATGTAGGTCATGAAAAGAACAACGAAAACGTGATTTTCTTTTTATGTTTCCATTAGTTTTGCTTCCGTGCGACCTCGATTTTCTTTTCTTTCTTTCTTTTTCAAGCAATTCAAAGACGTCATAATCATAATTTTTAGAAATGTTGCCTTCCTGATAAATATTACCATTTAAAACAAAGTGGGTAAGACTTTTGTAATTTTTTAATCCATTTTTGTTCCGAAACGAGCCTGGTCCTGATTTTAAATGCTCTTGATGCAGCGCTGTCAAATGTAAGTTTTTCTACTGGTTGAACGGAAATATTTTGTAAACGGTCTCCTGAATGTTTAAAATGGTGGTATAAAAATGTTTTAAATTTGCTGTTGTTTTGAATTTTAGAACAATGTTGAACAAAATGTGTTTTTCAAAGGGCGACCTGTTTGTCCCACATATTGAATTCCACAGTTATTAGAATTTCGAGTTAAAACGTAAACAACATTTTCAGTCTGTCAGTCTATATCATTATTAATGATAACAGAGAAAGTTCTGCCGTTAACTGTGGATTTAATGATAGAATTACAGCATCTGCATCTCTTAGAATTGCACTTGAAAATAGAAGGATAACATCTGCGTCATCCGTCATTCAATTTAATTGGTGTAGAAATATTGTACTTTCGAAGAATAGGGGATTTTAAAGGTGATGTAATTTTTAAATTGTTTCTTAATAAATTTGTACAATGAATCCTCTGCAGACCTGTCATATTAATAGAGCTTGCCGAAGATAAATTTATACGTGATAAAAGAACTGATGGCTTCAGACTTTTAAATGATTTTATTAGAAAGTGGATTTATATCAGGGCGCTTTATAGGAGATAATGCCCGACCTGTGTACGATATTATGTTCTACATGTGTTTTACACAGAACAACACAATATTCCAAGTATGCTGTTATTGATAGATCTTGCTACTGCCTTCGACTCAGTCTCTTGGTCATTTATGCACAAAGTGCTAGATTTCTTTAATTTTGGAGAAGACATTAAGAAATGGATATACTTATTTAAAAAAAAAGAATCTTGTGTCATCATAAATGGACATTTATCTGATTGGTTCCCAATACAACGTGGTTGCCGTCAAGGAGACCCCTTGTCCCCTTATATTTTTACTCTTTGCGCAGATATTCTTGCATTACTAATTAAGATGAATAAGAACATTTCAAATTAAGAGTTAATGATACAGAATTTGTAATATCGCAGTATGCAGACGACACAACATTACTCTATTGATATGTGTTTTTTGTACGAATTCATAAGAGAAATTATTTAAGCAGGAAAGTTACTGAAACATACTTTAATTCAATAAGTCAAAAATACGATGTACGAAGTCCCAGAACTTTGAAATCGCCAAGGAGGGACTATGTCCGTTTTTCATGCAGTAACGTTGAAATATCGTATACAAAATGAATGTATCTCGCACACTCGCGGAATGTTTATTGATAATGCCAACCTATAAATTACGTTACGGTTTTTTTTTTATTTTATTTTTTTTTCTGAGCAAACAAACACAGCATGTTCAGCAATGTATAAATACAACTTGACATAGAATGTATTTAGTGTATCTGTTAACGCATACGTCTGATCATCATCCGGGATGATCTCAAAGAGGATGTTTTGCCGCCTGTGAAAGGATAGTAATTCATTGAATGGTCATTTATAGTCCCAGGTGACAGATACGGTCCATTTAAGTTATAACTATAGCACGCGTTATACCACCATCCTCCCTTATGTATATCTGCACAATTACCACTGAAAAAGTCAACGTCATTATCATAGGTCGAAAAGGAATGCCCTGAGTGATATACCAAACTGTCTGTTACTGGCACTGGCTGGTGGTTGGCATTGATTTCTAGAACAGAAAGAGATAAACAAATTAAAACAGACCGCATACACTCCGACACATCTTTTTGTAAAGCCGAAAAATATTAGCGTTAAAAGAAAGGAGCAAGTTTAAGTTGGTAAGTGATTTATATAATTTCGTTGATATGAACCATCATGTAAATAACCGTTAACAGATTAATAATATAACGATTTAATACGGTCATTTTCATTTTAATATTTAAGTACATAACGTAAAACAACTTGTGTATTTACTGTTTGAGACTGGTAAATTTTCCCCGCAACCCACACCTTCCCAACAATGCATTTATTTTTACAATATGTTATATGTTAAAACAGAAACGTATTTATTAAACCGTTTTAGTTAGAACTTAATATTTCTAGATGTAACCCGTACAATAGCTGTACTCATCTGTCAACTGTAGACGCATAAATATTCGTGTGTATGAATTTCGCGTTAATTTTTGTTAACGTTTTGTGGTGTTATAACATTATTGTTTTTAAGTTTCTTAAATGTATTTAAACTATTAAAATATAATTATTATTTGTCAGGAATTGACAGACCCAGACAAATACAGTCTCCCCTGCCAAAACTTAGAGAAAAAAGAGCATTTCTTTATATGAAGATCTATTTAAAAAATACACTACAAATAACGTAAAGGAGAAGCTTTGGGGTTTCCGCCTTGAAACGGCCAGTGGCAAGACAATTGGCCACTCGGGTTTAAACCAGGTTCTAAATTGCACAAACAAATAACAAATTAGCAGTATTTCAAAAAACTTACCCAAAGTCCCAAAACCTTGATAAATACCCAATACATATTGAGGGCCATCTGATACTTTAAAGTTCGTATACACTTCATAACCTTTCCGCCAATTCACATCAGTAAGATCTATGCGAAGTTCTGTAAGCCTCTGTGTCATTTCATGGATTATATCAAGACCTGGGTAAAAAAGAGTTTGTTGTCAATAAATTATAGCTATTGATTCCGAAAGTTTTATTTTGTTCTGAAAATTGATTACATGTATATATGCCTTATTTTCATATCGTTTTTTCAATGATTATAATGCATACTTTTTCCGAAAATATTGCAAGAAAAGTTTGAAAAGGTGGTTTATTAGAATGACTGTTGGTTGAACAACGTTGCAGACACAGCCAATCTCACCATGTGCGATACTTCAAATTTCATAAAAATCAGCACTGCCCCTTGTGAGCTCTTACAAATGTATATACATGAAACAAAATGAATAAATAAACACACAAGCATTCTGACAATTTGCACCGCCAAACTCAGTGAAACCTTGTTGTCCTGAAACCTTATTCGTAATACAATTAATGATTTCGGTTACTCTGGAATAATGATCGTGAATACAATTTTATTTCATTATCGTTGTTTTTGCTGCTGTTGTTTTGTAATTATTGTAAATGAATTACTTTTTATCGTCATAAAATGTCGCGGTTTGCTTAACAACGGCATTTTGTGGGTTCTTAAATCCGTGGTGTTTCACTTTTCACAATTCGTTTATATATAAATTTATGTAACATTATATTTCTTTTCAAACATAAAGTATTTGGCTGAAGCTAGGGTTTTGCAAAATTTAACGCTTTGAAAGTTTCAATTTTGAGAGCCATATTTTGCTATTCGTTCAATCAGTTGTCATTCAGCTGTTAACGTTTCGGTAAATTGTGCAACTCGACCATTTATTACCATTTTACAGCATAAGCGTACACAGCACCAGAATCACGGACAGGGTGTGAGTTTGGGGTGATTAATTCCACAAACAAATATAAGTCTGTTTTATTGTATTTCATTGTATTTGTCAGTTCCGTTCGGTAATGTTTAAGGTTCTTTACACATTTCTTTTGTTAGATTAATCCATTTTACCGAGCTTTATTTCAAATATTGTATTGGACAAAGTATAATTGAGATGATGTTTGTTAATTTTGCCTCTTATCTTTGTTTAATTGTCTACCATTTTTTTTTAATGATGAGCTGTTAAATTATAATGTTCGTTGATTTTTACAATTTCCAAAACATATCGTTATTATATTGTAGGAATATAATAATGTTTAACACCTAATTTTTGGGTAAATTAATATCAAAATATCCTTATTGCATAACAAAACTTTATTTTGCTTGTAAACAATTCCTTTTAATGTTTAAACGTTTTTTAATGTAATTCCAAACAATGATTTTAGTCCAAAAGACCAAACGTTAAGATCAATTTAAAGTGTGAAAAGGTGTAGCCAGTCCATGTGCAAGTCACTTTTATGTAGCCCAATAATCACGTCACTATCCCCGGTAACCGGCTCTACTGCTCCAATCCGGAGACTACGCTTGCTCGCTCCTCCACTCGTCTACATCTAGTTCGCGACCGGCCTTAATAATGATTGTCATTTTATCGCAAATTCCCACCACCACCGCCACAACATCTACGATTAGAGTACACTACAATTACACTTAAATCTTTGGATTTGCAATTGGTGACCTGGGAACAAGTCAGGACAGCTACATCAAGTGACGACGCCATGAAATTCCTAGATGATCTCACAGAAAGTGGACGTCTGTAGTCAAATGTGAATTTTCTGAATGAATAAGTAAATACCATGAAAAAAGTGAAATATGCATTATCAGAAATGGCCTCATCTAGTAAACACAGCCTCCTCATCCTATATCCAAAAAGTAGAGAAGAGAATAGAGCATGTTTATACAATCATCGGTTTGATTATAAAAGTACTGAATCGAGGTTAAGGAACTGTAAAAATAGTTACCGAATATACCAAATGGTTCCAGATATTAAACGAGAAAGACTTAATTCAAGCATAAGAAAATGTCGGTGGAAATGTAACCTTCAATGTGGTTTATGAGGGAACTTGAGTAGATGGTGAGGGGAGTGAAAATAGAATGTAAAAGGCAATCCCTGAGTGATAAAAATATAACAGTATTGATTGAATATACGGGAAGACGCGAGTTCCGAGGTCTTCGTACCATTCACGGAGTCGTGCTGTACTTTGATCGCGTTGTTGTATCTCCCTAAGAGGACATATGCTGTCTTTATTAATATACAACCTATCAAATGGTAACATAAGTATTTGATAGATCAAAAGCCTCTGTAACATGTATCTTGTCTGGAATCACTTTATCTTTAATTGGCGCTAGAGCCTAGTGGGATAATTAAACCACTTTGCTCCATCAAAGCCGTTAGCTCTACCAATGCCACTGACATCCCCGAATAACGCATTTAATGTGTTTGATTCTGATAACTTCCGCTACAAAGGTCGAAACTACCGGATTACATGTATCCTTTTCAATGTGTTTGTGCTTCACTACAAAGGTCGAAATTACAAAGTCGTCGTTGACAGTTATGCCAACTGACTTGTCGTTGACAGATCATCAGATTGTCACAAGGAATGATAAGCTGTATGCGACGCATGTATGTCACCTTTGGATCGAACTGGCTTCTGATGATGGACCTGAATTTACTGCAACAGCAAAACGATGTTTCCTCCAAGATCAGGGTGTTCACCACAGACTGTCATCTGTGGCATTTCCACACAGTAACTGTCATGCCGAGGTTGGTGTCAAAACAGTAAAGCGCCTAATTTTAATACAGGTCAGGACAGACACTTTAACACAGACACTTTTCAAATAGCGATGCTGCAATACTACCGCAACACATCAGAAAGGACAAATTACTCTCTTCAGCTATGTATTTATGTTTTTGCAGTAGTAATCTCTCTATTTAAACAAAAATATTTGAAAATTAAGTGTTAAAATAATAGGTTGCAGGAAAAGGCTGCAAGATTTTTTTCTGGCTGATATTCCATATTACATGTAATTGAACAGTTACAACTTAATATGGCTTTGAAAACCGGACAGGTATGAACTCATATAATTTATGTCATTGTCATTGTTAAAAACTGTAGGTGCAATTGTAAGGTCGTGTAAGTACAGTTTTCAATATATTAAAAAAAGATCGATAATATTAATTATAATAATAATACCAAGCCAAAAGTCGCCATTGAGATTCCCGAATCCAACCCTGTACTCGTTGAATGATCGAAAGAAATCAACGGAGCCGTCAACACGATTTTGAAAAACCTGAAAATATTTGAATTGCTTCGTAATTATCGACAATAATAATACACACATGTTAGGAATCGAACCCGTATAGCGACAGCGCCTAGCAGCAAAACATCGAACACTCGACATATTGAGCTAGCTGGAACAACCCCCCACCAAGGTTTCGCAGATCACCCCAATAAAGTGTTCGTCATTATTTAACACCGGAAACCAATTTTATACCCACAATAGTACTGTATACAACAGACTTTTCTTAGTTTTCAAGTGAGAAACAGGGTGAAATAAATTAAATAATCTATTGTTTTTCTGTGGAATTTGAATTACTGTTTTGCCGAACTACTTTCCTAAACTTAGCAAAATGACTATTACATCTTATAAATATAGGTTTTAAATCTAGCATTAGTAAAATCCAGTAATCGATCAGATTTAGACAAGTCCATAAAGTACAATTATTAAAGAACAATCTTTTTAAAAGTTTAATTGTTCCTAAGTGACTGATGAGCTTGCACCTTATTAAATTATAAGAAAGTTACACATGTAAGTATACAATGTGAACTAATAATAAGTTGACAAATAGAAATCTAAAAAGTATTTGATATAAACTTCTTTAAAGTTTCACATAAGTTTTTGAATTAATAGACGAAAACAGATTTTTTAGTGGTTTCAAAACCCGTTTCGCAATATCTAACTGCATGTATTTTGTCGACTGTTAAGCAAGATGTTAAGAAAACGGATAAATAAGTATTTGTGCAAGAACATGAGTTTGCGATAAATCGTAATTTATGTCGTTTTTTTTACGGCAACCAATACATAGTAGTAACATTAATATCTATATTGGCTCAACATTAATTGTAAATTTCGGAATATGTACAGTGTATTAAGTAACAATAATTATACTCTTTGATCACTGTTGATGAAGTCAGTGTAAAAGCATAATACCTATAATAATTAAGCTCTTCAGTTTGAATATTGATATTTTGTATCAGTGGCATTTAAATAACATCATAAGAAGCATGTGTTAAAACGAATTGTTATGAGAATCTTGTTTTCCATTTTCCAAACAACGAATTTCATGCACTTAATCTTTCTTTATATATTTATATCAATAACTACAGCATCTTATACCTCAATACCTTATATATCAAAAAGTGAAATGCGTATATTAAGAGTTTATATATATGTCATATTCAAATAAGACCATTGGGGTTACCGCCTTGGAATAAATTTGCCACTAAGGGTTTAAACCAGGTTCTAGGTTGTGCCAAGCTCACACTTGGCCCAACAGGTTCTCCTATCAACAAACAAGTTGTCTTGGTGAAATAACTCCAACCCACACATCAGCTAAACAACATTGTTGCATGCTGTAGAATAACGTTTTGGTAATCGTTCTTTTTAAATTTACAGAAGATTTTTAGGAATTACTGGGATAAATTAACATTTCCTTTTATCTTCTTAAGTTTTTAAATCAAATCGCTATAAAAAAAAACTGGCTGAGGAATACTTTGTTGCAATACCCAATAACGGTCTGTTTTGAACAAGTATTATTAACCAGAAGACGGAACTGATCCGAATCGAGTTTATTTGAGAATATATTGTCCACAGAAAACTCCAAAGGCAATGTTAAAATATAAAAGTATATTATTGGGAAAATTGAACAAAATATGTTCTACTTAAAGTGTGTTTTGCACCAAAAATATTTTGGTGCATATCTATTGCTGTATGCAACATATTAGATTTTTTCTTTTTAGGCAGCTGATTAGACGTTAATAAACATTATAGACAAATGTTCATAATTATAAGATTGTAAGGCGTGAAGTAGATGAGAAAGGAAACTTTGAAAACCGCCGAAAACGAAAACTATGAAACTATTGTAGCTACCCTTTAAAAAGTTAATAGTAAATGTAATAACAATTTTATAAATAATAATATAGTTACCGTCCATCCACCACCATCAGTAGTGAAGTCACATGCCACGTTTATAAACCTGTTGGATTGTTTTATATAAACCTCATAGATTCCATTACCATGCCCTTCTCCACTTTGTTGAATATCATAACAATCGGAAGGACGGGCTTTAATATAAAGAATAAACTTGTTGATATCAAAAGAATTGTCACCGTGTTAAAAAACAACAACAACATGAGAACACATTTCAGAAATTCTAACTTTGAAACACATCTTAGGTAAAACAAAACTTAAAACCAGTTATTTTGACTATAAACAATTAACGTAAATCCGTTGTGATTTTAAAACATTCTCGCAATTAATAAACTATACTGTTTAGGAAAACTGTCCAAACAGGAAAATTATGCTTTGAACTTGTTTATACCAATCTGAGTGAAATAAATTCAACAAGTGACATGATAGCTGACGGCGAACATGGAACCTTCAGTGCGGTATTTACAGATTAATTTAATACCACTATAATACAATGTTACTATATATAGTAACAAATTTACTTTGAAAAAATATTATTACTCGGCCTCGGCAGATTTTATCGCATAATTGCCCTGCACGTGGATGGCAATTATGCGATAAAAGCCGTTGGAAAAGACGTACGTGCAATGCTTGGTTTTGCATTACGTTATTAGCGGCATTCCCGACAGCAAAATGGCCACGGGTGAGCGTACGCTGGAGTCGCTTCTAACATAATTATTTCCCTTTGCCCTGCGGGTAAGGTAAACCTCGGATTTCACCGGTACAGTTATCGAGGGAAAACTGACATATGTATTATACAGAACAATTCATGGGTGGTCGGGGCGGTTGTTGATAATTGCCCCGCTAGAGATAACAGCTAAAGCCCTCGGGCATTTTATCTCTTTAGCGGGGCAATTATCAACATCCGCCCCTGACCACCCACATATTATTCTCTAAGAATGATTCCATGGCGCCCAGATAAAAGAATGGGTTTTCCCTAAACGAGAAACAATAGGGGAAACTTAACAGACTATAATTTTGGCAGGGCTCTATAAATGTAAATCCTGCATATCACAGAGTAAGGTAAGGTCCGGCGTTCGGATGAATGACGATAGAAAGTAGGTTGCAACGCTGTGTAATTCTTGTCCGCGTTATTTGCATCGCACAAAGAAAGCAAGCAGAAGATTATTATTCTTTGAAGCGTGATTTTCGTAAACTGGACATGCTCACAAGATTGACATCATCATCGTCATTATAATTATTATAACAATTATTGAATGCTACTGTTTGCTAACCGACGATAACTCGCAATCGGTTGCATATGAAAAATAGTAATAATAATAATAATAATAATCATGATTACCTTTTTCACAGTTTTCTCCCCAGAATCCATCATGACACGTGCATTTGTAAGTATTGTGGTTCTCGGAACACGTGCCTTCTTGACAAGGATTTGGCATGCAATGCTGCGTAGGTGTTGTTGTCATCACAGAGGTTGTTGTCGAACCATGAGTGGGCGTCGTTGGAGCTAATGGCGTTGTTGTCTCCTCGCAGTTATTATTGCATAGGTCGGAATTGCAACATTTTATCACGCAGGATGATCCTGTAATGTACGATTATGTGTTTAAAGATTTATTACATTAGATAATGTAAGTTTGTGCTATATAATAATTCACGTCAAAATATAAGATAAAATATTTTAAAATCTGTGTTTTATGAAAGCCATGTGCTATGAACAAGACAGAAGAACATTTCACAGAAAGTCATGATATCATTTTAATTACCCTGTAATAACCGAAATTAAAACAATTGCCGAGCAATTTTGATACATATAAAAACAGAGAGGTTTGGTAAGGTTTTAATCAGTATTACAGAAAAATGAAAGCCAGTAATACCAATGGAGTCCATCCAACTGAACACCTATCACTTCAGTTATCTTAAAATTATGATTCCCTGAGAACAATATGTCCGGCAGCTATAGCAATATTTTGGATTTGTAAAATCTCAAGATTTGGATGTATTTGCAATCTGTAAATAAGAGGTTAATTTATTAATTGAAATTTGTGTTTCTATTTGGTTGATGTTTCAATAACAAACGATAGGTGTTTCAATATTCTTTAAAAAAAAAGGTACATGTTTTTTTTTAATATTTCATCTTTAAATATACCTGGGAGATCAATACAATCTGTTCCAAAGTAATTTTCATGAAATGTCGTTGATAAACAGATTAAAAGTCAATGTGTGGTCTGAGAACATGCCGAGTGTAACACTGACTTCCATCAGTACTTAGACATTCATTCAGCGCTTTTATAAGTTACTGTAAATCCTTTTAGGTCGTTAAGCATATACTTATTATGAAACAAAATTTCATAGAAGTTATAAAAATAACTTTTGTTTAAATAATTTGGGCTGCTCTAAGATGGGCTCTTTCAATAACCCAGCCAGTAAAGATTTGCTAGATTTGCTATTGTTTAACCACTTCCTGCTTTTAATGTTCGCCTTTGGCGTTCTGTGTGATATGAAGGATTTGTTTTCTCAGATCCCCTGTCTAAATTCTATGAAGTTCAGTTCAACACAATGTTTAGATAAACCCATTCTTTTTCTAAACGTAAAAAAAACAATGGGCGGATCTAAACAAAAAAGAACTTTGACAGGGGATCTGAGAATATACACTCAACAAAAGTTCTAATTTGTCACTTTTTGTCCGTATTTTTATTAAGAAAGACATTGAATTCCGTCTTTATTTATAATCATATGCCAAAAACAGTCTCCAACTTAAGTTTTAATATTGTAATAATTAACTTCGGAACAATTTGGCGAGAGTTATCCTTAATTTTGCTAAAAATGCATTTCTTGCATAAAAAGGTCAAGGAAACAGAAATGTGCTCTTAATTTCTTGTGTTATTTTAATAGGACCCATCATTAGTAGGAAAAATATAAAACTTTATTAATCAACAGCACATTAATTTAAATAAATCCCTTTCAAAGTATCCAATTTTAAAATTACCTCCCTTTCAACTAAAGACTAATTTTGACCCTGCAATGTCAGTAAATTGTATTGAATTCATTGAAGAAAACAATTTATAAAGATTACAAAGACATTAGATAATTGATTTCTAGACAAACCAGTTCTTTCCACAATCTTTCATGACGTAGGAAAGAAACGAAACTAGCATACATTGTAAACATATACAATTGATGACCTTTGGTTGAACTTTGGTTGAATGTATATCCTGCATATCACAGACAACGCCAAAGGCAAAATTTAAAAAAAAAAACAGGAAGTATATCCTTGGGGTGATTGAACAATAACCGAATCTATATTGACTTGGATATTGAAAAAAAAGTGAAATATGCATACCAGTAATCGCCATTCTCACAAAACGCAGCCTCCACGCAGCGATAAAGAAGAGAGGAAGAGAGCGAGCATGTTTGTTATAAGTGTGTCAATTCAAATAAAACGCCACAAACAATTCACGAAAGAGAGAACCTTTGGGGATACAGTCTTGGAACGGTCAGTGGCAAAACAAATTGCCGCTGGGGGTTTAAACCGGGAACCACCCATCTATAAACTGGCCGAAATTTTTAAACAAAAGAAATCTTAAAGTACTATTGACATTGTATATAAGTATCTTGCTCAAAGACCTTCAAGGACGTAACTGATAACAACACTGATTAAATGTACGGGTTTACAGCCGCCACACGGCACAAACAACGCTACTGTGATATTGCAATAGATTGAAAGGGAACTTTGAAAGCCATCAAACACGACAAATTTGAAAATATTGCAAACAAGTATGTTTTATGATCTGTCTCAATTAGATTCTGATGTCAAGTTTATTAGTTTTATATTTTAATCGGCTTTATTCAAATAATCGCAAGGCGCAGATACATACGATATGTTCATAAAATCGTCTTAATACTTTCATACTTGGTTTCATCTTCGGAACATTTTTTCAGTTGTTTGGACGTGAATCTATTGCATATACAGGTTGATATCGATTAAACGGCTTAGTACATTGTCATCATAAATGTATTTACAATAATATATTTTATAATTGTATCCGTTTTGTGTGTGTGTGTGGTGGCTGGGTTTCCATTATAAAGTTTCATACCAGATTGCACTGTGTCCCCACTGCTCCGCTTACCAATGACAGTCATAATGTGCTTGCATAGCTGTCCAAATGGTAAAAAATTGTTCTTACAGTAAATAGAAATAACAAAAAAAACCTAAAGGAATTGAATATTTCTCAGGAGTCCAATGCGCTTTGTATGCGAAGAAAGTAATTCACTAAATTAATAAAGTACTACGTTCGAATCGTAGCAGTAACGAGAAGCAAAAAATGTATGATCCATAAAAAACGTTTCCGGTATCCCGAATGAATTTTACGTTCTCATTGTTTGCATAACGAATATACTTTCTGATAATTAAAAGCTCCAGTATTAAACGAAATTATTTTGGTGATTCAAACTTTAAGAAGTTAACGTAATAATTCATAAACTTTTTTTGAAATCGGAAATAAGAATCAATATTATGCATCAATACAGTAATTACGGCCATAGAACCTAAATTTCGAGAGACTGGTGGCATGCTTCAGAATTTATGTTGTACTTAAACCATCAGGGATATTTTCCTGGAGATTTAATTAATTAAATGACAATCGTTTAGAACAATAAAATAAATCTTCGCAAAATTGTCAAATAATTGTACAATATATAAAATAAAATAAAAGTTTTAACTTAAAATATAAAACTTGCATCGTTGTGTTATAGATTCTACTCACGAATTTTTGTCAACGAATGGTCATCGAGTACTTAAAGATTTAGTTCAAAGTTTCATTAATTAGTGAGTGTATAAATGAGTGTGTGCGTGAGACTGTAGTTGTTAAAGAGAAATGGAGTCGAGTTTATAATTATGCACAGTTAAAAGAATGAATCGCTGTAATTAACGGATTTTATTAAGTTGCAAATATACTTTTACCATTTCGTTTTCACAGCCGCTATGGAATCTTGTTTGATGCAACACAGGATCTTGTGTTCGGCTCAGTTTGCATGCCTATGACAGAAAAGTATGTTGTGTTGTTAAGTTAGTTCAAATATGTTGGTTCTAATTTTCGAAGTTATAGTAATATTGTTTGTGCTGTGTGATAGTGAATGTCTACCCAAACATTACAGGAGTAATGTTATTAGATTACCAAAACATAACAGGAGTAACGTTATTAGATTACCAAAACATTACAGGAGTAATGTTATTAGATTCAAACCTTAGAATGTTTTACAAGCAATATTAGCAAACGCAATGAGGCTATTTTAAAGGGCAGATAAAATATTCAATCAAGAATACAGTAAAGTGTTGTTGTTTGATGACGAGATCAGTATCAAAATAAATTGGTTTGAGTCTTTTTATCTGTTCTCTTTCTTTCCCTATTCCCCGACGCAAACTGCCAAAGAGATACAATTCACCTTAAAAGGGTCATTGTTCATAAATACTTATGGGGCAATGATGTTTGGAGCCAAATCCTCATTATCTCATATATCTAGTAGATCTACATATATCTGAAAAACTTTTGATGAAAAAGAAATATATGCATATCAGGAATCGCCACACTCACAAAACACAGCCTCCCCAGGTATCGATGATACATACCTCGTCCAGCCCACACACTGTTATCTTGTCACAGTCATCAGTGTTAGTCTGGTACTGACAGTTTGTACATATTGGACCCCGATGTGATGGGTAGCCTGGCAATATATTTTGAACAGTTTAGTTTTATTTGCATGTTTTGTATAAAAACAGCAACAACAACAAAAACAAACAACAACATTTATGCTGTTGAATAGATAATCTGAGGGTTTACCGATTTAGAACGCCTAGGAGCACACCAGTTGCTACCATGGTTTAAAACAGCTTATAGGGTGCAAGAGTTTCACACTTGTCCAACAAGTTCTCGTATGAACAAAGAAGTACAAGTTGAATTAGTCGGTGAATTAGATCCAACCCATCCATCAACTTGACACTGTTGCATGCCAAAGCAGACACACATTTATAAACATGTTTACGCAAAATGTATTCGAGATAAGATTGAATATTTATACCGTGAGTTTCGCATCCGGCAGCGTTACACAATGTGCTTTGACAACATTCACTGCACACCAACATATCTGTTGATCGCTGTATGACATCTGATGACCCAAGCTTTTGCATCATATATTCAGTCACGGATGTGTTGAGTGTATGAGAGTAAAACGCTTTACTCGTCGTGATTTCCTTGCGTTTACCGATTATTTGCTGTGTGAAGCATTGCTGCGAAGTTAAATTAAAAATATATTTAAATAATTTTTGATAAAGTCTTAAGATTGGCAATTCAATTTAACAAATGTAAAAATGGTTATTTGCATCATTGTTAAGAATTTGAAATTTGATAAAAATATTTTGTGTCCTTTTCACTGAAATATTTAAATAATATGAGATATTTGCGAAAATGTATTTGAAATTGAACTTTCTGGTCGCCTAAGGTGGCGTAAACAGAAGACAAACGTAGATTACATTCTCGGCATCTTGTCCTTACGTTTGTTTTTATATTTTTTTAGCGATGGCAATGACGAGGCACGTATATAACAAAAAAAAATCCGATTCAATTAAAATTGTGTTTTGTAAAGTTCATAACAATTGCCCAGATTTGAAATATTACATACTGCATTGTTGATATTCTTTTATTTAAGTAAACATTCTTTCTTTTTAAATTCAAATATTTATTGTGTTTCTTAATTTTGAAGTTTATTGTCATAATCAGTTTGATACTTAGTTGCATATTTGACCTCTATAATTCTTCGTAAGCTGTTTGACAATGTTATTAGCGATAAGATGTAGATATCCCTTATAGTTGTCATAGTAAGGATTGCCCGAGGCAGATAAATTATCAGAAGTTTAGGGATTTTATAACTACATCAGGACATTCTAACTTTGACTTTACACTAAGAAACATCTAAATTTTACATAAGAGCGAAGGAATACCGCTCACAAATAAGGATAACCTTTACTGCATTTTATAAATAGTGTTTTATATTTTGACATGTATTTGCAAGTGAAAACCTTGCACAGGAATACCTGAAACAAGTATAATGAACATTAATTTATTGTTATTTATCGTCACCAATAGTCAAATCGAACTAAACAAACAAATACAGAAATTGTACACGTGTTCTTTACTTCGACGGAAACCCGACGTATTGAACCCGGTTATAGTATTCCCACCGTATTCCGTATATTTCCAGTATTTTTTTCTGTAATGCTTAACCACATTACATAAGTAACTTTAATTTCATGAAAATATTAGTAACCCACAATATAAATCTTAGTTATAAAATCGTACATTTTTGTCCCTACATCCCATCCTGTAAAATATCCTTCCAGTACCGCTTACAAATTCGTCTAAAAAGCATTCCTGAAGTGCAATTAAAAATCATAGTATAAATACAAACACTTTAACCATTAAAACCGTAATATTACTACTGTCACAATTCCAATCAAATGGTTTTATGTTTAAAATTCTTAGACTAAAGTATTATGTAAAAACCTTGACAGAATAGCCACGAAGGACGTGATCATATCAGTGGTACAGTGGTACATAAAGTTCGACTTGGATGGTCAGAATTGGTTTTAATTATAGGTGGCAAATATTGATTGTTTAAAAAATATTCATACAAATTTCTTCAATTCGACGGTGGCAGTGGTTCAAAAGTTTAAGAAGGTTTATAGGGAAATCTTTTTTTTAAAGAACCTAGAAGCTCGATTTGTTTCTTTTATCCCTGTCATCGTGTTCTTGCTGATTTGACTCCAGGTGCTCTGTTCTCGGTAAGGTCATTGAGTACCCGCCCCTTTAGCTTTTCAATGCTATTAGCTTCTTATGTTTTATATGTTTGTGTGCTTTTGCATGCAACTTCGTTAAGCTGATTGGCGGGTTGGAGTTATTTCACTAAGACAACTTGTGCATGTATTTTGATATGAGAGCCTGTTTGGGCAAGTGTGAGGTTGGTGCACCTTAGAACCTGGTTTAAACCCCCAGTGACAATTTGTTTTGCCACTGACCATTTCAAGGCGGTATTCTCATAGTTTCTCTTTTTCGTTAATTGTTTTTAGGGTCCTATTTGAATTGACATACTTATAACAAACATGCTCTCTCTCTCTCTCCCTTACTTCTTTTTCGCTGCATGGGTAGGATGTATTTTGTGAGTGTGGCGATTCCTGATATGCATAATATTATATTACTTTTTTTCTAACCGCAGTTCCAATGATTAAATTTGTGTCTATATGCGACATTATACAATTCTCAAGAACTTTCGAAGTGAAACAAGAATATATATAGATTGGGTTGTTCTTAAAGGATACCTTGTGAGGTCCGCACGTTGTTATTGTGTCACAATCAGTTGGTAGAATGCTGTCTTCGCAGTAAAGGCACTGTAGTCCTAAAATAAATGTTTGAAAAAAATGATACATTTCGGCATTTAGATTAATATTGTTAATTCAAATCTTCAGCAATAAGGAGAACTTAAACGGGCGAGCGAATAAGAACACCGTACGTGAGCAGCGCATGTAGGTACTGCCTCCATACGTTAACATGGCAATCGCACGGAGATCTTTCGTTGTAAGCACGTTGTCGATACGTACAACTCACTTACCTCCTTGGCAATACGCATGCAACCGCTTACCCCTAGATGTGGCGTGTGGGCCACGTACTCGCCCCTTGCGCAACCGTGAGTTATGACCAGGGCTTAAGCGATTAATAAAAATGTCATCACAAAATTGACAAACGATACATTCCTGAACAGAAATGCATTAAATAGAATACATTCAACAAAATAGGATTTGCGCCCCATTACCCAATCAGAAAAGCTAGTTTTTGAATATTGTAACCGAATCGAAGGTCAATTTTGTATTCCGACAGTGTGTGCATAGAAACATACATGTACACACAACATTTGCAACTTCTTTATCCATGAATCTATCTAGGCTCAGCTTCCCATCCTTTATTTCTTTATTTGACAACCAACACAATAAAATGTAAACATTCTTGTTAAAAGCACGCTAATGTCATAGATGAACTTCGCTGAAAGACACAAAACAAATCGTTTATCGTGTTTTACATAGCTTAATCAGCTTAATCAGGATAAAATAATTGTATTGAGACGAAAAGCAATAGAATAATATGACGCTTAAGTCATTTGAAAATATACGCAAACACATTTAATTAAATGTGAAACATAAAACATGTTCTAAGATTACCTGTCACTGCTCGAACTAGTACTAACAGATAAATGACAACTAACATTCCGCCTGCAAAAAACACGAATGAGTACATGAACTATTAACCTGAAGAAGTTGGTTTTGACAACAAACATGTCCTTGATTTGTATCGATAAACAATATAGCAAATGTACTGTGCTATTAATTTTTTTTTATTTTAACAAATCGTTAGGTTAGTGTGCTGAGGCAGAATGTTTTACTACTGACAGTTCTAGACGGTAACCCCTCGGGTTCTCATTTTCGTTAATGGTTTGTTATGTCTATTCTGAAAATTTAATGTCCTCTTTTTTTCTCTTCTCTGTGGCTAAGCGGAAAAGCTAATATGGATGTTGCCATTCCTGTAAGCATATTCACCTGTTTTAAAAGTTTTCCTTTTTGTAAAAGGTTATCAATAAAACGCATTACAACTCACATTGTGTAAAGGACACGAATCTAAAATGATTTTATGCATTTGTTCGCGTGAGTTAGGTTACGAACTGTATTTGTGTTAATTGCCTGTTCAAACATGTGCTGCATTAACAAAGAAGGAAGGTTGTTCTGGTGCGGGGTTAACAAGTTTTGGACTCGACTGACTTTGTTTGAATCAATTTCTATATTGACATTAATAACAATCCGAACTTTGATAAAAACGTAGTAAACACTTGTTCTTTATTGTTGTTTTTTTAATTTCTCAGTTTGTAGTTACATGTTTGTGTTCGTATACGGTAGCGATATATTGAATATATGCAGTCCAAACGATTAACTTTAAGCTAAATTCCGATGCAAAAGCAGTTATGACATTATGATATTTTTCCAAAGACCTGCATTTTGAAATTCCTAAACGAGATTCGTGTGGTACAAGGATAATAATTTAATTTATTTATTTGTTGCATAAAGACCACTAATTAGAGATTTTAATACGCTTTTCGCTCCCAGGTAGAGGCAATGTCATTTGAAATCCACAGTAATGCTATTTGTGCACTGTGGTGGCCGTAAAAAGTCTCATTGTACATATAGTCAGTGCTGTTATCAGTAAAATAACCCGTAACCGATGTCGTGCAGTGATAATACGAATATCAGGGATATCCAAGCAACCTTTTGGCGTTGTCCCGGTAAGCGCGTCGTCGGCATTGCAGGGCTAGGCGCTGACGGTGCGGGTTCACTCCCAGGTAGCGGCAATGTCATTTGAAATTCCAAGCAGCGCCATTTTTGCAGTGTGGCGGTCGTAAAAAGTCTCCCCGTACATATAGTCAGTTATGTTATCTTTAAAATAAACCGTTACCGATGGCATACAGTGATGATAACGTATATCAGGGATAGCCCTGAATTACGTTATCATCACTACACGACATTGCACGATCAACCTTTTTGGGGGTTGTCCCGGTTAGCTAAATTTGTTGCGTCGTCGGAATGGTTCGCTCCCAGGTAGAGGCAATGTCATTTTTTATTTCATCAGCTCTTTTTGTTTCCCTCTCTTTTATCTTCTTATTTATTTATTGTGTTTTATACAATCATAATTAACATAAATTCTATCATATTTGGCAGTCTAACTGCAAAATTTCTTTGTACCAAAATTAAAGTAAAATTTTCTCAGCATTTTACAAGATCACTGACTTATACATTTGTCAAAAGTTCTACATGCACATTTTTTTAAATTTTGAATATCTCAAAGTCAACTTATTCTAATTAAAAGAAAGTTTGACATTATGTTAAAATGTTGAAATGTGAAATTTTCTTTTTTTTTGTTTTTTTTTCAGGCCCCTTTCACAGGGTAACCCCATTTATTTTTTTCATAGCAAGCACATTCATAAATACAAAACTAGATAAGCAACAAACAAACATGCAAACAAACAAAAGGACAACATATGGATGGATAACGAATATGAATAGAATTACCCTGAAGAAAAGGCCTAAATATACAGTACACACACACACACACACACACACACACACACACACACACACACACACACACACACACACACACACACACACACACACACACACACACACACACACACACACACACACACACACACACACACACACACACACACACACACACACACACACACACACACACACACACACACACACACACACATGCACTCACACACACACTTAACCATACATACATTTACATTTAAACAAACATACAAGTAACAACATCTACTAATGTATAACTCAGAATTTATGTTTTCCTCAGTTTAAACATGCTAAATATTTTGAGAGGTGTTTTAGTAAACAAAAAAAAACACAGAAAAAGGCATCTTATTAAACTACCGGTTTATTTTTGTTGCTGTTTAACAAATTTAGAGGGTAGAATTTTGTAGAGCAGCAATCAACAAGAGTGTTTTACAACTACATAACAATACCTAATTAAACAAGAAAAAATGAAGCGAAAAAACGTTATGTTCCCAGACCAATTAATGTTTCAATCAAATGTTTAACTTTATTAAGGAAAGATATCTTTTTTTCTGATTGCATCCATATTTCTTTATTAATTTTCAAAAGATATTTTATATAAGCTTTTAAACCCTCTACTGTTGGCTGTAATTTAAGCATTTTGCATTTGTAAATATACATCTTTACATAAATCAAAAAGAGGTTTTCTGGATAAAATTTTCTTTCTTTAAAACCAAAAGTATAACATGCTCATTAATTGTTGTAAAGACTTCCATTGATGTAAAAGCATTTTTATAGAAATTTTGAATTTTCACACATCTCCAAAACAAGTGCTCTATAGACTCTGTCTCCCTTAAACAAAAAGTACATAAAGAATTATCTCTTCTACCAATATTACATAACAGCTCATTTGTACCTAGCACTCTATGCAGTAACCTCACTTGAAACCATTGTATACTAGTGTCAGATGTGAGGTTAAAAGGTAAACTATAATATATTTTCCATTCATCCTGTTCAAATGTACACTGCAGCCTTTCAGACCATTTTCTTTGACTTGCAGGTAATTCTGAGCTATTTTGGTTGAAGCTGGTGTATAGTTCTTTACAGCCTTAAAGTTTTTGGTTTTTTAAAATATATTTCATAAATGTTGGGTATATTGGCCTTTGTAAATGGACTCTTTGTTTATTATCTTGGTTGCATTTACTCAAAAACTGCTTTAAAGCATTTACTATACCATTATAAACTAAAAAATTTGCATTCAAGTTATATTTCTCATTAAATTCTTCAACAGTCATGAGTTTTTTACTATTTGATTTATGAACATCACAAATGTATTGTACACCAGCTTCAAACCAAGATTTAAGAAAAAAGCTCTTATTGTCAATGAGTATACAGTGATCATAAAACAATGGTAAGTTACAAATTTCATTTATGTTAACATTCATTGATTTTATTTCTATTAGACTTGCAAATGCTTCCACTGTATCTTTCCAAAAGCTATTATACATTTGTCTGACATTTTTTCAATGTAATGTTTACCACAGTGAAAAAACTTTTGCATATCAATAAGCTCATGTAATGGCGGTGATAAAAAGTTAGCGTTTCGGCGGTGGACGGAAAAAATAAAATTCATCAATAAATAATATTGGAGATGGATATGCAGTTCTAAAATCTAATGCATCTGGATATTTGACAGTTATGCAAAAAGAAATTTAGTGATATCGTGGACGATTGTTGTTTAAAAAGTGCTTTTTCTCTTGACAATCGCAAATTCCTTTGTTCAATTGTGCGCGGGATTATCTAGGAAATATTCTCAACAGGTACGCTCATAAACAAATATCAATATCTACAATATATACTATTGTGTCCTGAATAATGCCGTACAAGGGCGTAGTTCGTAACTCTGACAATTCTAAACGTACAATTGAAGACACAATAAGCCCTTCTAAGCGGGAAGAGGGCGCTCATGTTGAATCTCCCCACCCACTACGTAGAAAATCTTCATTGCCTGATTTATCTACAGCACATTTTGCAACCTCTAACTCTCTTGGAGATGCAATAGTACAACGAGATAAGAGCGATATGATTGAACTTATTAAATCAGCTGTTGCAAGTCCTGAGGTCATCGAAGCCATTTCTTCATGTATTCTCCCATCTCTGAGTGCTTTGATTAAGCCTCTAACAGATAAGCTGGAATCTCAAACTACTGAACTGACCTCTATTAATATGAAACTTGACTCACAAAATAAACACATTGAAGTACTTTCCCAAGAAAATAGAAAATTAAAAACCGAATTTAAAGCTGCTGAGGCCGAAATAGATGAACTCCGAGATGAAATTGATTCACTGGAGCAGTATGGGCGTAGATCATCGTTACGTTTTCATAATGTTCCAGTAACTGTGATAGATGGCAAGGTGAAGGATACTGGATCGATCATTCTAGGCATCTGTAACGATAAACTGAAAGTTACACCTCCTTTGACCAGAGCAAACATTAACAGATCTCATACAATAGGCAACATTAAAGATGGTAAGGCCCAGATTATTTGTAAGTTCAACTCGGAAAACACTAAGTTCGAAGTATTTAATAGGAAAAAGTGTCTGAAAGCCTTCAAAACTGATGAATTTAATGTGTTCATAACAGAGGATCTTACCAGGAAAAGACAACAGATCACCAGCAAACTGGGGCTAGCTAGGAAGAAAGGTAACATCCACTCCTACTGGACGGTGGATGGTAGAATATTTTATAAAAAAACTGAGAAAGGTGCTAAGATCATCGTAAACAATTACGAAGAAATCTCACATCTGATCCCAGATGACGAAGCCAGTGAGGATTAAAGTGTTGAACTGTGTTTCAAAAGTGTTATCTTAATAACTGACATGTACTATTTTCGAAAATCTTTGTATATGGTTTTGTTTATTTCCACTAAAGATGTAGACTAAAATTAAGCAGGTCTGTGGGGACCACTCAGGGGTGAATTCCAGAGGTGGTCTTCAAAGGCAGGCGGTCTTATTCACAGGTAATTCTGCTCTTTAAATTGGTGCTGTTATGTATGTCTTAAGCTGAGAATGTACATAAAACGAACTTGTTTACATATGCCTTTTTCCTTTGAAAATATAGACTACAGTGTAGCCTGCCTACATGGACCACTCGTAAGAGATCACAAAGGTGGTCTTTGAATGCAGGTGATCTTTGTTTACACTGGCAGGTAATTCTGTTCCTAAATTAGTGTATAAACTGTGTTGAATAGTGCTATTTCAATAGTCGTACATCGTAAACTTGTTATTTTGATAGCTGACATGTAATAAATTCAAAAATGTTTCGATATAGTTTTGCCTTTCCCCTAAAAAGTAGATTAATATTTACACCTGTCCATAGGGACCACTGAGGGGAGATCCAAAAAGGGGTCCTTAAAGGCAGGTGTTTTGTTGTTGCTGTTTTTTTGTTGTTGTTGTTTTTGTTCACAGGTTAATCAGTCAGTGTGGTCTTTGTCCATAGGTGGTCTTATACTACAGTGGTCTTAAGCAAAGGTCGGAATGTACATTATATTTAAAAATGCGTCTATCGTTTTGTTGCTTTGTAATTGTCGACATTCAAAACTCAACTGTTTCGAACTCAAAATAATAATAACACTCCCACTTGTATATATTCGATTTGTTTGTCCTAAATTTCGAACTTCAAATATTTTCCTTACATAGCACTATGAAATAATACTTACCTTTGAATTATAAATCTTCTCCTTTTCCGCATTCACCATCAGTAATCTTAACCTCAAGCTGTGTGTAATATATTTGTTTAATAATTCTTAACTGGCCCTGTTAAAACTAAACTTCGTAAACATATAAAACACAACAAAGGTCACATGCACTGTATGCAAGGGTAATTTCCGTGATGGGGCGGAGAAGGAAAGAGTAACATGCTAGCATGATCAGTTTGAATGTTGTTTGTTGTTTTGTTGTTGTTCTTTTATTTTTTATTTTACCAATTCTTTCTTGCGTATAACATGTACTTAAACTGTAAGTTTGATTATTCTCGAATACATTGTTCTACTCTAAATTGTTTAAGAATGTTTTGCTTGAAAAATGGTGAGCTGACCCCGGATCACAAATGCCATCTTTCCATATTTCATAATCAATTTACATTCTCTTACTTTTTTCTGTCTAATAAGTATTTATAAATATTGCGCAGTTTAAATTTAAAAAAAGTTATATCGCTTCTCAGATTAGGCATTCAGCTACTGGCATAATGATAGCGGATGCATTGATTATTAACTTGAGAATTGCTTTCTGAGTACAAGTGAATTTTTTTAAATCTCTTTATTTAATAATAGATTTAAATTTGTTGGTGTGCGTTAATAGTATATTGATACTCTTTCATTTTAATTGACACTATTTTCAATCAAATAATTTGAAAATCAACATTTATCATGTGTGCACTTAGAACTTTTGTACATATGGACAAAAAGCAACAACTTGCTTACAGGTCTCTGTATTCAGCGTCATGCATTAACTTTGCATTATTGATGTGAATGCTTTCGTTATGCGGTTATGCTAAGTTGCTATTGTTGTTAATTAATTTGTGAACTAAAATCTGTTTTTAAAGTTAAGTAACGATGATTATGATTAAAGTAAATAAATTCTCACCTGGACTATATGTAAGCAAATGACTATGTGTTATCCAGCGCATTTCTTTTATAGAGATGTTCAATTAGACATGTGTGACCGGAAAGCCGAGGTGAGATAGCTTTGTAAAAATCAGTAGTGTAAAGGGATTTTCTCAAAACATGCAACGCGTAATAACGAGATTTATTTTTTGCGGGTTTATGGTCCGCTTGTTCATTGTACAAAATTGAAGATTTTAGTAGATCAGTTGCAGCATGGTTTCACAATCATGAGGTATGTTGCCCTTGCTACATTATCTGGCTATTTACACCTTAAGAACTTTTGTAGATCATAAGACTGATATCGAGCAGGAGACAATTGTTTGTATCTTAGAACCGGTTGGTTGCTACGAGACACTTGTAAATCACAAGGCTGTTTGGTAAGGAAATCCTGATTGATGTGTTAAAACGTGTTTTATTTTTGTGGATCAGTTATCAAGTATAGACTTTTCAATTCTGGGTTTCAAATTGTAAATGCTATTATGAACATAAGTTTGTGATAAAGATATATCCATTATGGCTCATTCAGGGTTGAAGGTTATAAAACTGAGCATGGAAACCAGTCTCAAATCTCAAGCATCTGATTGGCTGAAATGGCGACCAGTCGCCATTTCAGCCAATCAGATGCTTGAGATTTGAGACTGGTTTCCATGCTCAGTTTTATAACCTTGGGCACAGGACTCAGCCGACAAACACACATGCGGAATTGCACCTTGAACACGCAGATATTTAATAAATGTAGTCAAACTGTTTAAAACGCACTTACCTAAGCCTGAAAACCCGAGATGATATTAAACATCTACAAACATTATAAAATGGTCAAATTGCACGCCAGGAATGGCCTCATCCAGAAGAAACAACCTCCGTACACAGCCAACAAGAAGAGAGAAATTATAGCATGGGTAATGAAATGATTACTTTCAAAATAGACACCACAGAAAGTTATAACGAGAAAGAGAACCCTAGGGATGACCACTTTGGCACGGTCAGAGGAAAAACAATTTGAAACTGGGGGTTTAAACTAGGTTCTAGGTTGTACCAACCTCACACTTGATCCATCAGGTTCTCATATGACCATACACGAACTAGTAGTCTTCAACTTGGTTAAATACCAAAAAAAGTATTAGTTTTACATAAGTAGTAAGAAAGCTCTATATTGAGAAAACCCAAGTATGCTGCATTTTCCGATGTCCGTATCTGTATTCCTACTTTCGTCAAACAAGTTTATTAGGACGCACGAATTTTATTTGTTTCTATGAAATTTACTATCACACTTTCAACGAATGTCCTATCTTTAGACGTCCTGACTTGTCAGATTCGTATATCTAATCACGAATGTTTAAGATCTATTACGTAGATTTCGTTTACCATAGAAGTTCAATGTTAAAGAAATAAAACTTCATTTTGGCTTGATGCATATTTTATGCTATTTACTTGTGCTAGTATCAATAAAAGAATCACCACTACCCCCCCCCCCCCCCCCCCCCCAAAAAAAAACAAAAAAAAAAACAAACAAAACTTAATGACACTAATTATGTTCGAATGTGAATTCATCTAAAGAAATAATGATAATATGAATGAAAATCAGAACCTAATACATGTATATGTCAATAAGCAAATCGAAACTTATTGTTAAAGTACTGAATATTAAACTTCTGCAGAGTAATTTCCTAAAAATCAGCGTGTTCTTGGGGGTTTGACTCCAGGCGCTCTAGTCCTGGCAATAGATGAACTGGGAACTTTTAAAGCCATCGAACACGACAAATATGAAAATATTGCAGGCTCGGTTTGATTGAGCCTGTTCATGGGCAGTAAAGGAAATGCATATTACTGCCCACGCCGCCTAGCCCCAATATTTACACCAATAAACAGAACAATTTTGATCCATCCCAAACGATTGCGTAGATATGGCGGTGGTCATGGAATCTTCTGTAATATTGTCTGGTTGCGAGTGGTGACATTCAAGTCTAGAAGTCTAGTTAATAAAACTACTAACACAAGGTGTGTCTTGACTCCTTTATTTACAAGCAACAAGTGTTTAATATCAAGTGGTCAGTGTATGCTTTGGGCGGATGTTTAATCTATTAGATCTACTAGGAATTCTGGGAAGATAGACTTGCTTTAGATAAGCAATACATTTACTAAATGTTACATCTCCCTTGTTTAGAAATTAAATGTAGAGATACATTTTATAAAATTGCAAATCATCTAAAATAATAACACTATTAATTGCTATCAATCATGTTCAAATAATTGAAGCATATATTTACAGTGATGCACTTAAACGTCTTAAGTGTTTGTTTGCATATAGTATCAAGTGCAAACAGATATATTCATTATCTCACACATCAGTTTACTTTTGCCACATGGGGTCATTGAGAAATTTGTTGGGAATTACAGATCGACCTGACCTAGTAATATAAACGTTCTCACGAGGTTGTTCAGATGGAAGGGCTTGATCATTTCCTGAAACTTGTGGTACCTGAGGAGTATTATCAGTAGTTTCTTTGGGAATAAAGCAGTTAAGATTCTCTAATGGTAATTGAGGGTCATTCTGATCTTTGGTCTTATGTAAGAATTTTCTGTTTCGGCGGTAAATTCCACCTTCATTTGTTCTCACGATGTAAGATCGGTCGGAATGTGTGTTAATCACAGTTCCCGGTTTCCACTGCTTGTCAAATTGAACTCTTACCTTATCTCCAACTTGTAGAGATTTTAATGGTTTAGATTGTCTGTCATAATATTTCTTTTGTGTTTCGTGATTATCTGTTAACTTCCGTCTGATGTCTTTTATGTCAATTTGTTGTGGCAAAAGTTGTTCGTTAGTTGATGGTATAACAGATCTTAATCGTCTGCCCATCAGTAACTGAGATGGTGATTTACCACACTTTAAGGGTGTTGTTCTGTATTCAAGAATAGCCATATATGGGTCGGTTTTACTGTCCTTTGCTTTCTTGAATATGCGTTTAACTGTCTGTACAGTCTTTTCAACAAGTCCATTGCTTTGACTGTACAAAGGACTGCTAGTCACGTGTTCTATATTCCAGTCTTTTGCAAACTTTGCGAATGTTTCACTGTCGTAGTATTTAGCATTGTCTGAAACTAGTTTTTCAGGAATGCCATGTCTGGAAAATATCACTTTGAGTTTTCTTATGATAGAAATGCTCTTACAGTCTGTCAGTAAGTCAACTTCAAAGTATCGACTGAAGTAGTCTACAGTGACCAAATAGTCATTGTTTTCCCAATTGAAAACATCGGTTGCAACAACCTGCCATGGTCTGTCTGGGATTTCATGATATTTCAATGGCTCTTTTGTATTTGCGTTTCTGTGCTTCAAACAAACATCACATTTTAATATAAAATCAGTAATTTCTGATGTCATTTTTGGCCAAAACATAATATCACGTGCGCGTTGCAAACATTTTTCAGTTCCCATGTGACCAATATGAACGGCTTCTATCATTTCTTGCCTAAGGGCAGATGGTATTACAATTTTCTGACCTCGGAAAATAATGTTTTCTCCCACGGACAGTTCATCTCTGTGATTCCAATATTCGATTATATTGGGAGGGCAATCTGACCTATTTTCTGGCCAACCATTCAAGATAACCTTTGTCAGTGTTTGACACTGTGGGTCATTTAGCGTAGCTTGTTTAACCTGCTCTAATTTACGGTCGCTTACAGCTATACTTGAAAGTACCGTGTGAATGTGCAAATCTAGGCCATCTGACAGTTCAGGGTAGGTTTCTGGGAGAGATTTTCGGGATAAGAGGTCTCCAACAGGGATATGTTTACCTGGAACGAAGGTAACATTCAGGTCATATTTCTGCAGCTGTAACAGCATGCGTTGTAACCTGGGAGTTGCATTGCTTAAAGATTTCTTCATGATTGAAGATAACGGCTTATGGTCCGATTCAACAGTGACTCTTTTACCGTATATGTATTGATGGAAACGCCTGCACGAAAATAGAATTGCCAACATTTCTTTTTCTATCTGTGCATAACCAGTTTCAGTTTGTGTAAGAGCTTTTGATGCATACACAACTGGCTTTCCATCTTGCATCAGTACGCTACCTAATCCATATTTGGAAGCATCACATTGTATAGTGATAGGTTTGTTCTGGTCAAAGAACGTTAGAACAGGAGCTGAAGATAAGATGTTCTTAACTTCTTTGAATGCTCTTTCTTGAGGTTCACTCCATTCAAATTCAATATCTTTCTTAAGAAGAATACGCATTGGGGCAGTAACTGTAGCAAGATTTGGGGCAAACTTGGTCATGTATGTAACCATGCCTAAGTAAGTTTCTAACTCAGCCCTATTTTTAGGTGGCTGCATTTCAGTAATGGCATTGACCTTTTGGGGATCGGGTTTCACACCTTCTTCAGAGAGAATATGTCCGAAGTATGAAACTTGGGTAGTGCCTATAACACATTTCTCAGGGTTGAATTTAACACCTCGAGATTGTGCACGTTCAAGTACCTTTTTAAGGTTTGAGTCATGCTCGGCCTTGGTCTTTCCAAATACTAACAAATCATCGACTATTCCAGTTACACCAGTTAAACCTTCGAAAATTTCGTCAAGTTTCTGCTGGAATATATCTTGTGAACAATTCAGACCAAACGGTAATCTTTTAAACCTCCAACGACCAAATGGGGTATTAAATGTTGTGTAATAGGATGATGGTTCATCCAACTGAACACTCCAATAACCACTAGTGGCATCTAGCACTGAGAAGTACTTAGCGCCTGCTAGTTGGGACATGACCTCCTCAAATGTTCTCATAGGATAATGGGGTCTACATATTGCTTCATTGAGCGCTTTAGGATCAAGGCAAATCCTAAGTTTTTTTGTTTTGGGTTTCTCGACAATCACTAGATTATTCACCCAACTTGTTGGTTTTGTAACCTTAGCTATTATGCCATGTTTTTCCATACGGGCTAGTTCGTCTTTTAGTCTGTCTTTTAGTCCAACTGGGACTCGTCTCGGTGGGTTTACGACTGGAACACAGTCAGTTTTTAAGTGTAACTTAACCTTACCGGGCATAAGACCTACACCATCAAATACATTATTGAATTCGCTGATAATTTGATTCTTACAGCTAGTCTCTTGCACAGAGATCTCTTGACCGTCTACTGAGTATATCAGTCTAATCAAGTCAAGGTCAATTGATGTCTTAAGTGATAATAGGGGTGCAGATGTTGTATCTACAACATAAAATGTAGCATTAATTGCTTTTTGATTGTAACTGGCCTGTAATCTACAAGTGCCTTTCACTTTGAGTGGATTGCCTGTGTAAGACGATAGCTTACAGTTAGATGGTTCTAAGTGTAGATTTATTCCAAGATGGAATAACTGTGACTCGGGAATGATGTTGACTTGACTACCTGTATCTATTTTAAATGAAATAGGGGTATTGTTCGGGCCAACGTGTAATGTGGCAAAAGCCTGATCATGCTGTGATAATGAAACATTTACCGTGTTCACGTAAAAGTCCGAATCTGTTCTGTCTTCACTGTCAACATTTACTTCGTTTACAGATTTTGTCCGGCAAACACTTTTAAAATGATTCAATTTTCCGCATTTCGCGCATTTCTGTCCTTTTGCTGGGCAATCTTTATTCGGATGGACGTATCCGCATTTCCCGCAAGTGTCACTTTTGTCTTTAGCTCTCCAGCTTGACTTTGTTCCTTTCCCTCTGGCCTTGTGTGTCTCCTTGCTCAGCTCATCTTTTCTGTTTGATGACGTCTTCCTGACTGCATGGATGTCTTCTCTAGACATTTCTTTCATTTGCTCTCTTGAGTATTCATAACTCTGGCAAATTTGAATTGCTTTTTGCAAAGTTAAGTCTTTTCCTTGGTTAATCAATTTTTCGCGAATTTTGTTTGAATTAGTCCCAAAAACGATTCTGTCTCGCAACATTTCATCTTCGTTTGCAAAGTCACAATCTTTTGCTTTTAATCGTAATCTGGTGACGTAATTGTCGATTGTTTCATCCTTTTGAATTTCGTTGTAAAATTGATACCGTGCGAAAATCGGATTAAGAGTTGGTCGTAGGTGATTTCTAAATCTTGAGAAAAAGGTTTCTAGCTTCTTTGCATCATCTTGCGAAATGTCATTCCATGTATGTCGGATGTCTCTACCTTTGTCTCCTAGCCATAACAAAAAGTAAGAAACCTTCTCTTCTTCTGATTTTTCTTTCAGTGGTCCAGAAAACACTAGTTCTGCATGTCTTACAAATTTTTCAAACTGTTCTGGCAAGTTTGATTCGTCCCATTTCATAGATGGTGGAATAATTCCTTCCATTGTAGCTTTTTTGTTTAACAAAATGTTAATCAAATTAATATCATCCATTAATCCATTCTTGAATTAATTTTATTTACTCTGACACCATGTAATATTGTCTGGTTGCGAGTGGTGACATTCAAGTCTAGAAGTCTAGTTAATAAAACTACTAACACAAGGTGTGTCTTGACTCCTTTATTTACAAGCAACAAGTGTTTAATATCAAGTGGTCAGTGTATGCTTTGGGCGGATGTTTAATCTATTAGATCTACTAGGAATTCTGGGAAGATAGACTTGCTTTAGATAAGCAATACATTTACTAAATGTTACATCTTCAATGCGTTATGATCAGATTAATACAATTCCATGTTCAGCGATGTATGGTCCCCAGATAAAAGAATGGGTTTGCCATTAACGAAAAAAAAAAAACAATTGGCGGAGCCAAACAAAATAGAATTTTGACAGTGGACTAAGAATATAAATCCTGCATAACACTGACAAAGTCACAGGCAAAATTTAAAAAAGCAGGAATTATATCATTGGGAGTGATTGATAAATATCTAAAACTATATTGGCCCGGAAATTGAAACCATTCATCTTAAAACTGGCCGAAATATTAAAACAAAAATAATTTAAGAAGTACTATTAACATAATACATAATTGTGAGGAAAGACCTTCAAAGAGACTAACTGATAACAGCTCTGTAACTTAAAGGTCATTGATTACCTGTCCTTTTGCTTTGCAATATTAGCTTCTTATGTTTTATATGTTTGTGTGATTTTGCATGGGACATTGCTGAGCCTATAGGTGGGTTGGAGTTATTTTACCAATACAACTTGTACTTGTTTGTACATATAAGAACCTGTTGGGGCAAGTGTGAAGTTGGTGCACCCTAGAACATGGTTTAATCTCCCAGTGGCAAATTGTTTCGCCACTGACCGTTCCAAGCCGGTAACCCCAATGGTTCTCTTTTTCGTTAATTGTTTGTAGCGTCTGATTTGAATTGACATAATTATAACAACATGATCTCTTTTCCTCTCTTTTTTTTCGCTGCGTGTGAAGGCTGTGTCCTATATTCGATAATTGTTTGAGGCGTCTATTTTAAAACTGATCAGTGTATAACCATGCTCTTTTCTGCTCTTTTTTTTGGCTATGTGATGAGGCTGTGTGGCCATTCCTGATATGCATATTTCACTTGTTCATACTTTATTAGATTACATCTACTGTAAGTGGTATGTCACCGTTGGGAATCAAACGTAATTTTTATGAGAGATTCTCTGAAAAAAATCACACTGACAGACCTGGGGTAATCGTAATCAGTAATTGTAATCAGCTGTAATGATTACATTGTTTCCAAGTAATCAGATGTAATGATTACATCGGTTAAATCTGATTAAAATAACTGTAATTTAATCAATTACTCAAGAAAAATTGCCTGTAATCATGATTAATTTCTGATTACATTCTGATTACATGTACCTATATGAAGTTTATCTTAACAATGAAAAAGTTTAAAATTAAACAGAGTAATGAAAGAAACAACATGCATCTCTGAATATGTTGTTGTTTTTAATTTTAACCTACATCAAAATTGAGCATACCAACAATGTATCACAGTTTAAAATTATGATTAAAGGGCCATATCAAGCCTCAGGCAATATTATGACAAGGATCAGAAATACATTATGACAAAATGTATTGAACCCGATAATCTGAGTGGTCAATATGTTCTCACCTACAAATGAAAATTGAAAGGTGTCAGTGTTTTCACCAGCAGATTTATAAAAGGTGGTTAAAACTATTTTCCAATTTAGGTAACAGTGAGATCAAAGATATTTGTTTGTGAATGTGTAAAATTGGTCATTTTAAGTTTGTCAGTCATGGCATCAAACCTATGGAGCCATTTTGTGCTGCCTGAAAATGCAGAAGGTCATTTTAAAGGAGAATGCATACAATAATATGCAATAGTATATAATAAGTGCTACAATAATATCTGGACACACCAAAACAACCTCAAATTTCATTACACATTTAAACATAACTGGTAGTTTGTCAATCCCTGTTACTATTAAAATTAGAGTTAAATTACAAGAACTATATAAAACTTTCAACAACAGGATGGTAACAGCTTTAAAAGACCGTAGAGAAGAGATTGGTTCCATATGAAAATAATGATACACTTGTGATGGCAGCAGCATTAGATCCAAGGTTTAAATTGCGCTGGTGTAGTCCAGATAAACTGTCAAGAACAGAGGGAACTTTGGAATCTATCCTCAGTTCTTACACATCTACGGATGTCAGTGTCTGATTCAGCATGTAAAAATTACCTAAGATGATTCTTCTTTATCTCCAAAAAATGAAGTAGATTTGATTTTTTTGACTTTATAACACCTGAGAAACAAAGAAAAGGGAACTACTCTGGTGTGAAAAATGAATGGGAAGATTATCTCTCTTTACCCTTTATTGACATGAAAGCTAATCCATTAAAATTCTGGAAAAAACAGAATTTCTGGATAATAGTATCCATCTCTGGCACCACTGGCAAATAAATATCTGGCCATTCCTGCCTCTTCGGAAATAATCTTTAGCATTGCAGGCAGAATATTTAGACCATACAGATGATCTTTAAAGTCTGAAACATATGAGCAGTTGATGCTTTTTAAATACAACTCTTGTGTTGCCCTCAAAATTTAATATCATGAAACATTAACAAAATGTTAGCTTTTATGTGTAGCTTTACATATTTATAGCTATTCAAAAACCTTTAAAAGATAGTATGACGTTCATTTATTCAATAGTGTACATATTTAAATGTGTTCATTAAAGTACCTTAGAATGTATAAACAATTATGTTCTTTGTAAAATTAATGAAAGATATGTTTCTAAGTCTTCAATATGAATTGGTGTGTGATTGTAATCAAATGTAATCAAAATGTAATCTGATTACTTTACCAAAGTAATTGTAATTTAATCATTACATTTGAAAAATAAAGTAATTGTAATTTAATCATTAATTTAAATTTGCAAAGTAATTGTAATTTAATCATTACATTTTCCCAAGTAATCGCCCCAGGTCTGCACACTGACCGTTCTCCCGTCCTAGCTGGTATACCTTAAGATTCTGCCACAAACGAAATGTGAACTTTCTTCCAGAAGAATAGCATCTGCATGCTTTCAGCCGAATAAACACTTTGGTCGTGCATAACGGATGAGTGTCAAGGGAAAGCATATTTTGTCGAATATAATATAAGGTTGCTAAAGCGTAGGGTTTGTTTGCGATTGGTCCGACAAAAAATGCCGATTTAGCAAATGTTTCATTCTTTACCCTATGCTGTAATTCTTTGAGAAAATCCATTAATTGGTGATTATCTAAAAAGAAATTTAGCACTGTGTCTTGCTGGTCAGTATCAGTCCCGAACTTATGTTGCTTATTTTTGACCTCTATGAGCTATGATCAGTGTTAACCCAAACGTCTTCGTCTCTTATCCTATGGTGTATGCCTTCTCATTCATCATCATTACTCGAAAATTGTGTTGATCAATACTTGATATGTGTTGCTGTTTGTGCTGAAATATAATGTCAACTCAAACATAAGGAAACAGTAAAAGTATCCACATACATTAAATAAATGCTGTTATCAATAATCTAGCTATTTGAAGGTCGTTGACCACGTCAAGTATATACTGACAGCAAATGAAAACTCAACACTAAAATTTACATAAATAAAATGCTATATAGAAACAACAATTTCGTGCGTTTATTCGGGGTTACTGAAGGAGGGAAGGTTTAAGTAAATAATGGACCATTATCGTATCGATTGATTACTTATTGATTTTAAAACACATCTACCTTTGCCAATCATAATTTATTGAACGTTTACATTGGCAATCAGTATATTTGTTCATATATTGAGTAAGACTCAAACTCGGTGCTGTGCGGCAAGATAACAGTAGTATGCACTTCCTTTATTGCTCATGAACAGGCTGAATCAAACGGAGTCTGCAATATTTTGTTATATGACGTATTCGGGGGCTTTCAAATGTCATTAATTTAATTATTTTTTTTAATATTACTTAGGAGGCGCGTACTCATTGAATAGGGCACAATACCACATTCAATTAAACCACCGATAAAAGAACTCTAAACTGTAATAAGCTTTTGAGTCAGTCATGAGCAGAACAATTCTACTCAAGTTACTTGACTCCGAAATCAGATTCCGAATCATTAGCGATTTAAATCGCGCATCTAAAACGTTGCATTTACAGATCATTAAGACCACACCAAAATAAAGACCACCTCGATTATATGTCCATTTGACCAGTTTTTATATTTAGGACTATTTTCTTCTCCTGAATTAAGATCACTCCACGACCATTTGTAATACCGCCTCTGTCTTGTCCCAGAGATGATCTAAATATGGGGTTTCACTGTATATGTTTATATATTTCTAACATTACCTTTAATGAAATGATTAGGAAAAAAGAACGATTAATACTAAACAAAAGAACACATTTTATCCAGTAACACATTATAATCTATTTCAATTACTATTTCGTCATGTTCAGCAACTCTTGTAGGAGCTCGTCACGTTTTCTTCTTCGCTGAAACAAAGTAAATTGAAATAAGTATTCTTGGAAGTTAAATTCAGATATTTCTAACAACGCGGTATTGTTATATTTCGTGCGGTGCTGAAGATTATAAAACTTATATTGAAAATTGGAGTCTCATGTTCAGCCAATCAGATTCTTGAGATTTGAGACTGGTTTCGATTTTCAATTTATAATATTATGACCGGGCTCAATTATTGCGCATTTTGCTCTAGGCAGTGTGCGGGAAATCAAACCCCAGTGAATACTAACCACATCATGTCTAATCATATGGAGGATAATACGACTCCGCGACGCAAAATACATGTAGTCTTTTGCGTATGATCGCAAAAATTTAGTCAATCAAAATTAATCGATACTGCAGTAGGGTTAATGTAAAACAGGTAAATTAAATGTTCTTGATAATGTTCAAGGTTTGTTATTGTGAATAAAAATTTAGACCAATGTCTGTTACATTTCCTCAAACAATGTGGAAAAATGACAATACCATGGTGTTGTTAATTTTGGAGTCTTACAATGTTCAGATCAAACTCTATCTTCAATGAGCTTTTTGCGAGTGACTCAAGTATTGTCCAACAATATTGACCTTGCACTTCATTATTTTCGTAAAGGTCATCGAATAAACACGGGTATCAGCGAAAACACCGATATATTATTCAATTTACACTGTGGAGTATTGGAATAGAAACCGGACTACCGATCGAAACATTTACGAAAATTAACGAATATGGGGTCAAATGCAAGAGTGCCAGGTCAATATTGTTGGACAATTTTTTTAATATACAAGGTCATGTAACATAATGTATAATAACGGTGCTATATCCTTTCCACGACCATAACGTATTTAAACGTTACAAAATTTTGACTTCCCAAAACCCGACCCTGTTTTACGAGAAGACGCCCGAAACGTATTTAAACGTATAAAAAAATCGCTTTTCAAAACCCGACCCTGTTTCTTCGTCGGAAACCCGTCGATTTATTTTTCATTTTTAAAAAAGTCCTTACTTTGGTGGCTATTTAAAAGAACGCGGAATCATCGATCGGTATTTTAAAACTATTAGTCCTTTGAATGCATCGCATATTTTATCTTAAATATAATTTAGTAAGAAATTGAATACATTTGACCTAGATAATCTGATAAGAAAAATAGTAATTTTAAAAAGTTCAATTTTAAGGAAAACAATCTAATTACATGTGTTGCTGTTTCTTCATCTTTCATTGTCAAAATAAAAAAGTTGCTCCAAAACAGTTATTCATTATTTTTAAAAAATCCTATGTCGACCTAGTAATTACTTAAAAATGACATTTTTTGCAATAGGATAAAAATTAATTACTGTTAATTAGAGTCATTAATTTACGGAATTTTACGTTACAGTCTTCCTGCGATAAACCAAATTTTTCACCAATTACGTAAAAGAGCGTTGAAATTACGGACTTTAACGCACTATTCTTGATATTCATTTTTCCACCTTTTTAACAGAAGAAAGACCGTAACGTTAGATAACGTGTTTTACACGGGTTTCTTACCATGTTGAAAATTCCGAATTTCTTTAAAAGGTAGAATACCGGTAACGGACAAAAGCGCATATGCTTTATTCAAACATACACTTTTCAACGGGCATTAAAATAAAATTTACGCAGATTTACGTACGTTATGGTTTTTAAAATCGTGAAAAAAGCACACGTTTAAATACGTTTCGGGCGACCTCCAGTAAAACAGGGTCGGGTTTTGGGAAGTCAAAATTTTGTCACGTTTAAATACGTTACGGACGTCCGTCCGGAAAACAGGGTCGGGCGCGGAAACTATATGTCGCGCTCTATAAACATGATAAACAACGAGGCAATATACTTCTAGCAAATGACTTCAGTATAAATGTATCAGTTTTCTAAATTCGTTGGATAAAATGCAAAGACCTTCGTAATCATAAATATGTCAAATTGATTGGAGATCCCTTTAAAGAATATTTGTTAAGACTTACATCGGGTGCACAGCTTAGGTCTACTGCGGGATACTTCGTACATTTTCCACTACATTAATTTCTGCACATCATCTTCAAATCCGGGTTATTGCATATGCACGATGCTGTGTGAACCATGTCGCAGACATCACCGTTAGCAACAGGATCCCCGTAGTCATTCTCCTCAACTGTGACAGGTTTATCTATAAATAAAACATCTCATGTTGTTAGAAGTACCATAGTTGAGGTAAAATACTCAATCATTTATTCCACTATAATTCTTAATCAGGGTTGAAATTTTTATGTCGCTGTTTTGCATTTCCAGTTTCCTAATAATTAATGCTTGAATACACTCAAAACTTTCATTTTAACCTATTAAACACGGCAAGCACGTTTTCTTCTGTTAGATACGAGAAGGTCATGCTGTTATTCTAGCTAGCTTTCGGCGGCTTGATTTCAGATATTCGCTTGCCTATTATATGTGCGAGCTATTTGAAAAATACATCATTGTTGTCTCTTTGAATGAACATTTCTGTATTAAATTAGAAACACTGGAATAATCATTAATTATGTTATCACATCCAATAGAAATAAATCGTCATAACTATGAAAAAATGACGTTTTCGTGAAACCGGGTGACCATACTTGCCTACCGGAAGTAGAATTAACCGCGACCGGATTATCAGCAAAGGGAGATAACAACACTTATCGGAAAGGACTATTGATCGGAAACCAATTATGATAAAAAGTCACTATGAACTTTATGACTCCAAAACAATTGAGAAAATTCATACCATGCCCAATCACCCTTGTAAAGTTTGGTGACTGCTGTCATATTGTTTTTCAGTTATTGATCGCATTTAAAACAACAACAAAAACAGTAATAATAATAATAATAATAATAATCATAATCATAATAATAATTATAATAATTATATTAATAATAATAATTAATAGAACGTGTCTTTGGACACTGATGCCCCAACTTTTGCAACAACATTTGTAATAATACAGGGCCATTACATATTCCTCGTTTCGACCATGATTATTCAGTTGAAGCAGACCAGTTGCTTAAAATAATTTTAACTCCCAAAGGTCATGCTACTTGGGTACACAAACCTCAAAATTGACCTGCAAACAAACAAGTACAAGATAACTTCTGGTTATATAGAAATCTTATTTTAAAAAAAGAATTAACCATGGTTACCATGGTTACCTGAAGTTTTCAACGGATAAAATATAACGTTTGTTTTATGAGAATTGCTTGAATCACCGATCCTCTCGAGATCATGCCAAGGATGTTATTATTTCGTACAAAACGATGCCATGAAAACACTTGTCACACAATCTCTATAAATCTGAAAATGGTTTAATATACGCCTTTCCAATAATTCGATTAATTTATTTGGTTACCTCCCCTGTCCAGTCACGTAACTGCTCTACAGGAAAAATGATTGCTCGCTGTAATAACGTAATAGGGAATATGTACCTACAACTTTCTTTTTTATCATAAAATTCTTTTTTGAAAAATATATTTTCTCTTTGAATTAGTAATGATACATCAGCGTCATTATATTTTTGAAAATAATTTATAAAACAATCAGGTTTCTGACTAAAAGTGTCAATTCATTAATTCTCGCATTAAACACTCAACGACTTGAACTAACAGACAGTCGCACTAACTTGTTCTCTTCACGGCTTAATTGAGTCTTGTTTCCGGATTAGCGTGTCTATTCAACTACCGACATCATGTTGTGATTATGTCGGCGGCGATTGATTTTGAAGGCGGCATGCCATAAACATGTCAAACTGTCTCGCACACGTGGTCATCTGTCAATTACTTAAAGGGGCAGATATCATTGACCAATAGAGATCGTGTAATTTCTATTTGCAAGGTATCTACACCTCCCAATTCTTAAGTATTTCGGAGTCCTTTAACTACTGGATGTGCCAGCAAATGTATTTGATTTAGCACTTAAATGGATTCTTAATCAACATAACGACACGTTATAAAAACAAAAGCCGTCAATAAGAAACAAATCTTGTCAAAACATTTTATATATGTTTAATAAAGAGTTTGGGCTTTTATGCCAAAATTACAAGAAATCTAAATTGGATATGCAACCATATTGTGATATAAATATTCCTATCTTTTTGGAAGCCGACATCTATAAATCCTTGGATTTTATTCAACGAATGATACTTCTACAACAAACAATCAGATTACCGATCCTGTTTTATTTCAAGACAGAATCAATCATATTTGGTTGTGAAGTATACGTAACATTTTAAATATTCAAATTATTTATTCGTTGACCATAAACGCCTTAAAATTTTAGGACAATTCTATTGTTCAAATGTGTAAGTATCAACAAATTCAGATTGTATTTTTTGTCTTCAGATCATGTTGACATTATCACGATTTCCGGATAATAGCGCATTACTAGCCTTAGCAATGTGCAACATTTACACCAGCAAAATATATTTTCAGCAGAAAAGATATTAAGAAGAAATTGTTGTACATAATTGGTAAAATTAATGCTTATGTTTGTCCAAATTGCGTTTCATACTGCCTACTATCAACAAGAATGGTACATGTTCTTACATCATTAAAAATCTAAATATCTAACAAATAGTAAACGTAAAAAAGTCTGGCTACAATAACAGACCAGCAACTTGTTTTTTCACCGCCGGCGACGAACGCAGACCTGCAATATAGCGGATAAGGTTAGCTATTATGTGCTTAAGCCATTAGCCGGATCGTTCAGCTATCCTGCAGAGCCTCGTTTTGGATTGATTTTCGGTCGCCGCGGGAAGTGACTCGTACAGGACTGCGAAACTGTTTATTGGAAAGGCGTATAGCCTCATACACATTTACAGACCTATTCGCCTAGACAAGTAGGTTGGAAAATAAGAGTTATCTAAGACTAAAAACGAAACATTTAAAAAACGACTCAATTTTAAATAGCAAGAAGTCCGTGTCATAATATATATAGAGAAAAAAATGTATTTGGTTTCAATAACTTTAAAAGAGGTCATCAATATACACATCCTTTATAACATATGCTGAGACTTGTGTCATTGAATGTGTAAAATGTAGGGAAGTCAACGGATTCTAAATTTGGGATCAGGATATTCGTTGACATCCGAACGGATATCCGGCTACAAAGACTTTGATAATAGTAATAATATAGGATTTGATGGGGGTTAAACTGTCAATTACATAACAAACTTGTCGTTTTTAAAGAAATAAATAATTGTTTTCGTAGACGGTTTCAAATCTTCGTGACCACAAATATATATGCTTAAAAATTTAAATAATCCGATTAAACATGAACACAAAAACATTTAATAATTTGTGAAATATACATACAATTGCTGCTTTTCATTATCATTTATCCTTACGCAATGCCTTCAAACAGCAGAATGAAGAGTGGAAAACATAACGAATGATTCGTTTAGAACATAGTTAATAATTAGATACTGCGCCGTCCGGCATTGATTTTCCATAGAAAAAAAAAAGAAAACATAGACCAAAAAACCTAAAATTCTATTTGCAATTTATCACAAAAATGAAGCAACACTAAATATCCATTTAAATGTATTGATGAGTAATGAGTTACTTACAACGAAACCTAAGGTCCTTTGGTCTTAAAATGTTTACAATGTGAGTTATTTGTAAAAGTTTGTTTGACCTTCAATTTCCTGATCTCGAAAATGGATGACATAAAAATAAAAAATGTTGTTTTCTCTCTTCACATTTGAAAGTTCTTTTCAAGGATCTTAGATATTGTTGGCAGTATCATTTCCAGCATGTTGACATTAGAATTGATGTTTTGTGCTGCTGACTTTTTGTGATACATGTGCAAATTGCAAATAGAATTTTAGGGCTTTGTTGGGTCTAACTATTTTCTCTACTGTTCTAACTTTTCTTAATGTATGCAAAATAATCATACACGTATAGGATTTATTTGTGCAAAATTTAATGGAAGTGCATTGTACCGTTTGAGAGATTCTTATTTATTTCTTATCGTCTATGGCAATCGCGAGGTGCGCAATACTTTAAATCAAGATTGTGCGATCTAATAAAAAATAATTCATTAATAATGTTCTGTAACTCCGACAGCCATAATTTAACAATTACAATCAGCATGTTATTTATGCTGACAAACCTGTTAATTGTCTCCATAATTGTACCTTTATCACTTCTGAATAAATTCTATCATACAAAAATAAAGATACATTCTTTACGCAAATGAAAGGTTGGAACATTGGCTATTATATAACAAGTTGCTTTACAGGTGCTTATGCGTAAATGCACACCGAGAGCAGAAAGATAATTTTAGCAAAATGGCAAATATTAAAGTTTTTGCTAACGAATATCCGGATGCCAAATTCTATCCGGATATCCGACGATTCCAACGGATATCCGGATATACAGATACTCGTTGACATCCCTAGTAAAATGTGAAGTATGCAAAAAACGGTCTAATTCATCACACAAGCCTTCAAATAAAGTATAACTTATATAATGGCCATTTTAGTAACTGAAAAAACAGCCTTAATAACAATTATAATTATATGGGAATACACAAAGTCGACTGTCTAACTGAAAGTAATTTTTTAATTTAATGGCATCTCCAACTTTAAGATTCAACCGGTCAGCAAACATCGATAATGATGGTCTCAATGATTTATGAGCGATTAATTCAGTTGTCTATGGGCATTAGAGATGTGAAAAATCAATGTTTGCCGAAACAAAAGCAAAACAACTATTGATGTCTGCATCCAATAAATGCCGTATGACATTCGCATTGGACAATCCTTCAGTCCTAAAAAATAGGGTTTTTTTAGGAAAATGGAAGATGCCGGGTACCTGTTTGCAGCGATTAATTAAAACTTTGAAAATATAGGGTCACCACAATTGCACGACTGTCGTACATAGAAATGTGTACTCGATGACCTTCTTAAAAGCATAATTAATTAAGGTATTGCGCCTTTCACCATTGCTTTGCGATAGACAAAAAAAATATAAAAAATATCTCAAACAAAACAATGCAAATCCATCAAACTTTGCACTAAACAATGTAATTCATATATGTTTAATTTACATACACTAAGAAAAGTATTTAAAGAAAAATAGTTAGACCCACAAAAAACCCTAAAACTGTGATTGCAATTTATCACAAAAACGAAGCATTACTAAATATAAAATTTTATGTCTTGATGAGTAATAGATTACTGACAATGATACCTTAGGTCCTTTGGTGTAACAAATGTTTATTATGTGAGTTATTAGGAGATTCCAAGTCAACCAATTGCGAAATAACACAAACCTGACTAAGAGTTATTTGCTTCATGATACGTGCTAATAGAGTTTAAAAATTATATGTATAAGTCAACGTAAATGAAATCTTTTTACACGTATAATATGCTTTCAGTCAGGAGACAATTGTGATTCAACATTCAGTCGACCTATAACTAAGCAAGCATAATTTTTAAATTAACTCTTGTGTAACGTTACCAAAACCAAAACTAACTAAGAACATCGCTTTGCTGAAAAAAAATCAGTTTAAAATCAAATGATAATGTTTATGCTAAGATTGGAAGTGTAAGAACGGACTCAGACTTCATGTACTTGCGATATCAGAACGTCAACGTCCTGCTTTCTTAATTGTCTCAACAGATTAGCCTGCCATAGCTGCGGCAGTTGCCGCCCCTATTCTAAAGGAATGAGACGTAAATTTTCCATAATGAGGTTCGAAACCACAAATAGATTTTTTCAACACTACAGTGAACTGGTAGCGTGTGAGAGGCTTGCCATTCATATGGCAGAAACACGGACCATTTATCGGCGGACGCCTCTTTAAAAATTCAATCAAGCGAGTGACAGCACAAAGATCAGAACCTGTCCTTCTGAGTATTACAACAGCTCCAACGCCACATTGGTCCGTTTTAGAATACCGGATAACAATTGTTGCCATACCTTCTTTTTCATTGACATCGATATTAAACATTAATAAGACATTCGAAACCGATTTTATATTCTTAACAGCCAATTCACTAACTCTCAAAAAGGCTACAAATGCAAGAGAAAAAGCTGCAGAAAACAGAGAGCTTTCATATAAATTCAAGCAAACTACGGGAATGACCGACAAAATTCTATGTAATAAATTTGGTGTTATTGGCAACCTACAATCACGGGGTTTTCCACAAGAGGACCTCTTGAATCCTTCTAATGATAGTGTCTCTAGCTGGGAGCGAACCCGCTTTCTCAATAGCATAATGGCTTGACACATCAGTAACATTTTTCATTTTACATTGAAAGCCAATAGCTTTTACATACAACCTCGCTGTAGAATGTGCTAAACCTTGCAAAGATAGCCAATAAATAAACATGACTATTTGCTCTACAGTTGGGGACCACAACTCTGGCAAATTGTATATAGTCCTAAAACGATTAAATTAATAAAGGCCTGTGTTGTAAGCATCGATAGTATTGTCGGAAATCGAAGCATTTAATAATTTTTCAGCCTCAGACTGTAAATCAACGATCGAAAACGAGCTGGGATCTGCTGAGGTTCCTTGTCTGCATCTGGAGCCAAAACCCGGAAACGGTTCCAATGTTTACGAGAAATTGAATCAGCTATTGAATTTAAATGCGATGGAATGTGCATTGCCTTGAATATTATTCCATATTCCATAGCCAGCAATACAAAATGGCGCACAAAGTGCATAAGACGCTTGGATTTAGATGTCTGCTTATTAATCACAATGACTAAAGCCTCATTATCTATTCTTAATAACACCCTCTTATTTTGCAAATGCTTTCCCCACAAAACTAAAGCAAGAATGACAGGAACCATTTCTTAAAATGTTCTGTCTGCCATTAGCTCATCTTTTAGGCCAGGGAAAAAATACCCATTGGTTTCGATAAAAACACCCACACCCAAGCTCACGGGAACCAGCACTATCTGTGAATAACTGCAACCTCTCATTCTCATACCAGGTACAAGGAGGTATACATGATACACCATTAAAATTGTCTAAAAATGTTCACCACATTTTAAGGTCCCCCTTAATTGATTCCGTGATATTAAACCTATGGTGAGGTATTTTTATTCTAATCATAACATCATAAAACCTTCTCAAAAATGCCCTGCTCGACCGTATAGCTCGACTACAAAATGCTTATTTGCCAACTAAAGACTGGAACTCTTTCAAAACAATTTCTTCCTCTCCAGTACCTTAAGTATGATTTCACGCAATTCTTCCACTTTCTGCAAAGGTATTCTGATGATCATAAAAACAGAATCAATTTCTAAACCCAAAAATATCGATTTTGTGAAGGGACCAACAGATTTCTCCCTAGCAATGGGCACTCACAGGCAATCACAGACTGAGACAAAGGAGCAAATAAGCTCACTGCAGTCATTTGTATTTTTAGCGCCTGCAAAAATAAAATCATCTATATAATGATCCATTGTATCTCTTTTTGCAATATACACCACTTACCATTGCAAAACTGTTGCAAATTTTTCAAACAATGAACACGATATTCTGCAAACAATTGGCAAAAATTTATCAATGTAAATGTTTCCCTCATTGTCCCTCAAACCTAATAAACAAAAAACTTCTGGAGATACCGCCAATAGCCGAAATGCCGATTTTATATCTCGTTTTGCAAATGAGTATCTTTTCCAAGCTGAAAGATCATATCTGCCACTTTGTCTAACGATGTATTTTGCACTGAAGCTAACTCTTCACTTAAACCATCATTCACACTACACCCTTTCGAGTAAGATAAATGAGTAATAAGTCTCCAGTCTCCATCAGCCTTGGGGACTAAGCCAACAGGCGAGACCCTTAGATTTTCAATAGCCGAGACTTTAAACGGACCAGCAAATCTGCCACATGCCACTTCCTTTTCAATTTTTTGTTTTTAAATTGCAGAATTTAAACGCGCAGATTTTAAATTTCCAGCTTCCATAGCAACCCTTTCCCCCGAAAATCCAAGGCGAAAACCATGCAAAAAACAGACTTCAGCACTTCAGCATCCCGGACATTTGGATATATTTCTAAATATGACTGCAATAATTCAACATTAACTGGAGATTTTCCAATACTTAAATCAAAATTTTCGACCAAAGTTTCTTGGGTTGACATCTGCGTTGAAACGTTGCCCAAACAAACGCTGGCCCTGGGGAGCAGGGGCCCTGAACGGACGGACACCACTAAATCCTTGTCCTATTATAATTTATATTACACATGTTAAATGGATTTAACCCATTACTATTCAAACAAGAATACCTGTAAGGACATTGCATTTAATGCACTGTTTGTAATTATAATCAAAACATTTCTTAACACTATTGTTATTCCTCGGCATGTTTATACTGCTGGAACCCGTGTAAAACAGCCAAAGCTCATAATCTATTTTAGCAAAAGAGATACCTGTTGGATCAGCTGCCAATCGTAACATAAACTGCTGATCATATGATTTCCAACCAAGACAAGGATGCTGCTTGGCAGCCAACCGAATCACATTCATATATTTAAAAAATTCTTGAATCCGATGGGGATGAGCAGCCAAGAAAATGAATGCATAAACAAGAAACGCATCTGACCACATTTCAATGCTGCCAATCGTCTTAGTTTTCTGTATTGGCTTAACCATTATCTGGCCTGATTGACTAAACTCAAAGGTCTCCGGCTCCCCTAACTGCATGTCCAGCAGGGAACCCAAGTCTACACACTGGCCAGAAATTATTTTGTTTTTTGTGCTTTCGGAAACATGAAACCCCAAGTCAGCATGAATACTTGCTACTGGAGCTGGAAATGTGGGATTATTGAAATTATCTAGGGTACTTTGAACAAAAATAGAAGAAAAATCACCATTTGTATTTGTTCGATCCTCTACGACTGGCTGAACTAACGCCGACGTCGACACACTAGGCCGCTCTACGTCTGCACCGACTGCCCCCCTGACTGGCTTCAGCTTGAACTTGTCGTTGAGACCCATCCAACTGTGACCTATCTCCCCTCTTCATCCTTTTCGGAATTTTCCCCTGACTGGCTTCAGCTTGATCTTCACGTTGAGCCCCATCCAACTGTGACCTTGCCCTCTTCATCCTTTTAACATCCGTTCTCCCCATTTATTTTGTTTATGAAATAATAAATCGTATGATTTTTTTTGAAATCTATAAAATCAACAGATTTTCCTGTTTTTAAAATCTTTAAATATCAACCTAAAATCTTTCCATCTGAATGAATAACTTACCCTAAACATCAAATAATATTTAAACTACAAATCTAAAAATTCTAGAAAGTGAAAAAACTGTTTGAAATATTTAAGATAAATCTTGAAGCCATTCAAAATTCTACCTGGCACTTTGCCTGATTTTTAGAGAAAGGAAGTAGCGAGGAGGTGCAACATAAATTTCACTTATCCTGAATATCATATACGGTATACCTATACATTGAACTCCAATAACGAGCGGCTATCAATTAATGATAATCGCTATTATTTGTTAAAGTGTGTTTGTCCTTCAATTTCCTTGTCGCGAGTATTGATGACATAATGTTAATTTCTCTCTTCGCAAATGAAAGTTCTTTTCAAGAACCTTAGATATTGTTCACAGTATCATTTCAAGCATGTTGAAATTTGACTAGTTATTTTGTGTTGCTTCCTTTTTGTGACCAATTGCAAATAGAATTTTAGGGATTTGTAAGGCCTAACTATTTTTCTCTATTTTCTAATTATTCTTACCGTATGCAAAGTAATCATATACTTATAGCATTACCTTGTGCAAAGTTTGATGAGATTTCATTGTGCCATTTGAGAGATTTTCATATTTTTCGTTTTTGTCATTTTATTGCAAACAATTAACAAAACTAGAAATAGGTCTACTGAAAAAAATGAAACATTTCACTTTATTCCCCATTTGCGACTCCAGTCAAATTGACGTTTCAATTAAATATAAAAAAATGAACAGAATAATATATAACTTAATTACAGTTTTACAGAGCCTATCTTCAATAATTACTCATGGGGCAATAGTTTAAAAGCATTTAAGTCCATATAGGCCCAAAATGCAAAATTATTAAAAATAATATGTATAGGTCCATAAAGTAAACATCAAAATAGAGAGACTTAACCGATAACCCCGGAGATACACACTGCTTGGTCGGCAGGCAACATTACTTTCTAAAAGTTTATGTAAATCCCAAAGGTTAAGGAATTCAGATGTAATCTATAGCGTTTGCTCGTCGCAAGGAAAGTTTTGTGATATTCGTCATAAATAATGCTTGACCAGTGCCCAAGGTTATAAAGCTGAGATTGGAAACCAGTCTCAAATCTCAAGCATCTGATTAGCTGAAATGGCGACTAGTCGCCATTTCAGCCAATCAGATGCTTGAGATTTGAGACTAGTCGCCATTTCAGCCAATCAGATGCTTGAGATTTGAGACTGGTTTCCAATCTCAGCTTTATAACCTTGGACCCAGACTTGCTATACAACGTTACCTTTGTTATGTTGTGCATACACACAATCACTCGCTTCAGGTAGGTTATTTTGCTTATTTCAGTAATATCTGGACCGATTTTGATCAGTTAAAGAGTACCGGAGTCCTGTTAAAAACACTGTCCGTCGACTTTTACCTTCAATATCAATCAGCTGCCGATTTCTCTCATTTTCAAAGACATTTCAAACAAAATCTGTCTAGGCTGGCAAACACAAATAATGCGTGTGTACAAATTGTTGCAATGCACATGACCACACCGACACCATTTCGCAGAACAAGATAGTATGAACCAAATAGGTAGTAGTCTAGATCATCTAGACGTTATGTCATTGATCAGTGTCACACTGCTCTGACGAACGACGTACTGATCGCCATTGCGAAATCAGAGCGTCTGAATGATTGAGACTAAATAGGTAGAGGTATGTTGACTGTTTATCATACACCGTGTTTTTTTGGTATAACATATATGAATCTGTCTGTATCTTTTTCACATGTTTTAATAGCTATCATATACCTTTAGTTACTTTATAAAATTACAATAAGAGTCACAACAATCGGATAGTTAAACTTAAATATTTTATTGTCCAACAATATTGACCTGGCACTCTTGCATTTGACCCCATATTCGTTAACTTTCGTAAATGTGACGATCGGTAGTCCGGCATCTATTCCAATACTCCACACATCACTGAGGTATAAATTGAATATTATATCGGTGTTTTCGCTAATACCTGTGTTTATTCAATGACCTTTACGAAAATTAATGAAGTGCTATACCAATAATCACTCAACCTATGAGTAAACATGTTTACGTTGAATGCACGATTGGCGATGGCCTTGTTAAACTTGCGGTATCCGATTTCCTCTTGTGTACACAAAATAAGGTAAACAGGATTAAAACTTCCGGTAACCATGATTTCATTATATCTTTTTTAAAGATTTTAATATGAACTAAGGCACTGCCTCTCTCGGAATCGACGAATTTAAAGAGATGTGTATCGAATGTTTAACAGTGTACAATAAAGAAACAAGTCATCATTTGTTGTTTTACTTTTTAACCAAAACTGATCAAGGTTGTAAGATGTATTATGAAGAGCTTTTGGTGTATAACGACTTTTGCGTTGTTAATCTCTTCTTCTGCGGTGAGCGCTTATTTGAACAGCTGGTGTTACACGGGTTTATTGTTGTTTTACACAGAGTGGTTGTTCTACACAAAGTCTTTTAAGGTTTCTAAGCTTTTATTTGCGGTTTATAAAATAAATCCACAATAACAATTTTACAACTAATAATTTTTGATTCACAAAGTAATGTCTTAAGATTTTTAGCTTAATTTCCCTTTTTAATTTTAAAGTTCACAAAGTCCCTTTAACAGTTCACAAAGTTTTCACAAAGTATTATTTAATTTAGTCACAAAGTTTTAGCTAATTCCTTCACAAAGTTTTTGTTGTTGTTTACCTAGAAAATTCTGTTTATATACCTTTTTCAAAAATTGACATTTACAACTTAACAATTGAGATTTTGACAGATTAAGAAAAGTAAGACCTAAAGCACATTTAAACAATATGTGATAAAAGCGTCAGATTGATAACAGGTGATAGTTCCTTACAATTCAAAGGAAATAAAATATATTTAATCAGATATCAATCAACAAGTCTGGCTTCAGGTTCTCAATTTACATTACTTAACTTACTGTCAAAAATCATGAAGAGTAATAAGAATATTTCTTGTTAACAATTTACAAAATAAGTATTTTTTACAAGAAATTGATACTAATTTCCTAAGTGAACATTTTAAGTATCACATATATATTGCTTTTAAAATAAGAAACATTTTGCTACTAAACATGTTATAATTTGATTTTCAATATTAAATACCAAATTATTTGTTATGAGGCAATATCAAATAATGTAGAAATTTGAATCATAATAGATGAAACACTACATCTTAGTGAGCTGAATGATTCTGTGAAGTTTGGAAGAATCCTTTGAGATGTTGAATACACCAGTTTTCCTGTAAACTCTTAGTTAAACGGCACTTAGTGACAGTAGAGAAATTTATTATCTAAATAGAATGAAACATTCAAATTAGTCCAGATTTATATAGCACTCTTTTCATATGTTCAAAAGTGCTTTACAACAAGCAAGATATAGCAATATAATACAATAAGAATTAATTAAGCATGGGCAAATAAAACATAGAGAAAAAAATAAAAATAAAAGAAATAAAAAATATAAAACTTGGATAAAAAAGTTTGCATGAAAAACATAGTAGAAAGTTAAAAAAACAAGTGCGTTGATGTGTAGATAACACATTATAGCATCACTCTCCGTTCAAAATCAACCCAATGTCTTATGATTGTTAATATATCCAGTTAATCAACATTATACATAGTATGAGCGGAAAGGGTGTGTTTTAGCTGTCTTTTGAAAGTGTCAAGTGTCTGTGCGGTTCTAACTAACTCTGGCAGTGCATTCCATAACCTTGGTGCAGCATGGCTAAAGCTACTGTTTCCGAAAGTCACAGTTCTGGTATGTGGTACTAAAAGTGTTAAAGAACTGCTAGAACGAAGGTCTCTAGCTGGTCGGTACACACACAATAAGTCAATAATGTACTGTGGGCACTGTCCATGGAGAGCCTTGTAAGTGTATAGTAGGACCTTGTAATCGATCCTTTGACATATTGGTAGCCAATGAAGTTCCTTGAACACTGGTGTTATAAGGTCATGACGAGGAGTTTTTGTCAAGATTCTGGCAGCTGTATTCTGAACCCGTTGTAGTTTATTCATTGTCAGTTTTGGAATACCGAAGAGCAATGAATTACAATAGTTAAGCTTTGATGTTACTAGACAATTAACTAATGTTTTTGTAGCATCGGTTGTAAGGTAATTCCGTATGCATCCGATGATTCTCAGCTGGTGGTAGGCAGATCTACAGACAGTGTTGACATGTTTCTCCATGTCCATTTGTGGCGTGAAGTGAGCCCCAAGATTTCTGATGCTGTCATTTGAAGCTAACATAGATGTCTCACCAACTGTGATAGTCATGTTTTCGACTTGTTTGAGATTATTTTTGGAAGAAAACATCATCACTTCTGTTTTCTCAGCATTCAGTTTAAGCATGTTTCTATTCATCCACATAATGATTTCCATTAGACAGTGCTTTACGCGGTTTATTGCTTCAGATTTGGACACAATGTAAATGGGTTTAAATGAAATGTACAGTTGTGAATCATCAGCATAAAAATGATGCATTAGACCATGTTTACCACAGATAGCACCTACTGGCTTGGTATACATCGTAAAGTATTTCGGTCCTAATATGGATCCCTGTGGAACACTGAAATTCGTAATAACTGGATCGGATAGCTCTCCTTCTCTTCCCTCTACTGTCTAGAACAGTTAACCTGGTCTTCCCACAGCATTTCATGTGAAGCTGTTTTCCTGAAATATTAAAATCAACCGCAAATTAATTTATCTTCAAAAATAATTTTATATCTTAAGGCTTTTATAAATTCATTTGTCGACAGTTAAAATTGATTTAAAATATTAAGACATACATTTCTTTTGCTTATTGAACATAGGCACATACCAATTAAGAAGTTGTGTTTATTTAAAGCTTATCCAATAATAAACCATAAATGAAGTACCACTTAGACCCATACAGGGGCTATTGTAAGGGCCTAAAGGATTTTGAATGATTTAAAGAACATTTCGGACAGTTTGGTTGTGAACAAAATTGACCAGTAATGACCAGCATTGACCAGAAATGATCACCATTGACCAGTTATGACCACTATTGACCACCGGCCCGCTCAATACTCAATTGACCAGTCAATAGGCCAACCCTGCTATTATACATTCATGCAGCTTTAATAAATGAAAATAAAGAAAATTTATGCAAACCTTTTATCTGTTTACTATGTTAATGTTCATATTCTGTGCCGTAGCTGTCTACCAATTCTGCATAAGTATCTATAGGCTTCATAACCTTGGTGATACACATCTCTGAAAAAAAAATGTTTGATTTTAAATCTTCGCTGATAACTAGTAATTCAGTTATACAGTACCTTTTGTGGCTTATGAAGATGTACATAAATTGCTGTTGCAGTTAACAGTGAACAATTCATACTGTTGCCATAATTTATTTATTACATGTAAGGTCTTTTTATTAAAATCACATAAAAGGAAGATGGAAATGATGAAACATTTCATGCCAGCTTTAATTCCAGAGTGTTATCACATTTTAAAGACCACATAAAGATGTGCCAGCTGATCTGAATCTACATATATGCCATCTGATCTGGATTTACATGGGCTGACCATTTGTGCTAAAAAGGTGTGTCCATGAAGTATGTTAAGTTATTGACTGTGAAAACTAAAACAGCATCGTTTTCTTTCTAAAAAACGTGAACAAGATTATGAGATTTATCCACTAAATAAAGGATTAAATAAGTGACCAAAGGGACCCATAATGTATTTACAACATGGTCTGCAGAGAAACTTTGTGGCGTTTGATTCTGTGTCTTCCAAAAATTTGGCATGTTCAGGTGATTTTGTGTGAACATGCCAGAGATTATGGTACACCGTAGCAGGGCTGGACAAATTTAGATTTTTTAGTAACTGAAATGTAGTCTAAAACTAGCTGGGTAAACATTTCAGCTACAATGTAGTCCCACTTTTGCCCAAATAAGCAAATTCTGATTAGTCAGTATTAACAGTACAGAAAGAAACAGGAAATTCAAGAGGAACCATTACATGGGGGGCTTGATAATGTTAAAATAGATCTCAAAACATGTTATTTTGTAATAAACTTATTGCTGTTGTAATATGATATGCATACAGTGCTAAAAGAGAATGGCGCATATCAAATTAACGTTTAAACTAGTCTACACTAAAAAAATTGAGCTAGCCCACAGACAAGCAATCAGATATTTTGAGATTGTCCGATACAATTTTCAGCTTGTCCAAGGCGTCGGGCTAGTGGATTTGTCCAGCCATGCATAGTCATGTAAAGGAAGGGCAAATTCTGTGCTGTTTGAGTGTTTGTACAGTTTATTATAGGTAAATAAAAAAAAATATCCTCCAGTAGTCTTATTTTTCTCCTATTCCAGTTTCGTGCTATTTGAACCAGATTTGTCAGGCATCTTTTATATGTATACTTCAAACTGAAATACAAATTACAAAAAAACAAAATTTATAAATGATATTATTTGCCCATACATGCATATACCTTCCAATGACTTAATTTAATTGTCTTAGTGACAGACTTCTTTAAAGTCGCCGGACTGTCCGACCTGTCCGGTAAAATTTGGACTGGTCTGATGTGATTTTCAATGTTGTAGGACCAAATATCCGGCAAAAATTTGATCAGCATATTCCAATTTTACTCCCTAAATTACAATTTTACTCGCTGTTTTGATTCGAGACTGTTCTGAGGGAAATGAGTGAGGATATCCAAATGAAATATTTTACGTATTCGTCATGACAATTTGTTATTTTGTACCACTGAAAAAAAAACACCCTCAATACTGTGTTTTGCTTACTTAAATCATTAATGTGTTAAATGTTTCAGTCGGACAGAAATTGTTTCGGTCAGACAGATTTTCACATCTTGTCTGACCTTATGTCTGACACTTTTTTACAATTTTTAGGAAGTCTGTAGCGATCATTACACTCAAACATCTAGACCAAGGCATAATACAAAAGTTTGACACAATTTATTGGACTGTGAAAACTAATTAAAATAAATAAATTTTCAAATTTATACCAATTAATTAATGGTCAACACGGCTTCACCATGCAACAAATTTGAACTTGTTTGACAGAGCAGAGGTTTTAGAATTCCACTCGACCGCTCGCTATGGCGAGTAAATGATCCGTTGGGTCGAAGGAAGCCGCCGAAACACTCGACCCGCAGGGCCAGGGTTTTCCTAGCCTTTCTGAGAGTCCGGAAAACAGACCCTTTCCCAAAGTTAACGGACCCATTCCCAATAGGAAATTTCTTCCATTTTTCCCAATTGAATCCACTGATAATTTTCAAAACATAAGAAACGGTGTTAACTTTCGCTTAACGCTGTATTTTTGTTGATAAAAATTCCTAGAAGTTTCACGCGCAAAATTTTCCCGATTCTGGCTAAGGTCCTTTTCCCAAAATGGCTAGGAAAACCAGTGAGGGCGTGTAAATTTTTCAGCAAGCACATGTGTTTTCTTAGAATAATGAAATATTCTCACGTTGTTTACAAAGTACAATTTGATTTCCGGAATTTCGGTTCATTTCCATTGTATTTGGAATGTTTCTGATGTAAAGATAACAGCAGCATTTTATTTTTATCCTCATTGGGTTTCCCAAATCAGAACAAGGCTGAAAGTGCACCTTTTTTCCCGCTGTATGTTAAAAATTATGTAGAAACAAAATAATTGAAAGTAAAGTTTTTTACACAAGATACAGGTGATTATGAAAAGCGAGAGAGCGAGCAGGACAGTAAGAAAGAGATCGAATGGAAAAAAAGAAAATTGTTACAGAAAGACTATTTTATTTATAAGGGCGAGTGTACTTTCTGTAAGGGCTAGTGCACTTGCTCATTCACCTGACCTGTAGGGCGATTGGGTTAAAGAAAATTTCTACAGCTCTGTCAGAGCAATTATTCCTAAAATCTGAAATAAATAATTAGTGGTAAACACGGCTTCGCCGTGCTTCCTATTTAAATCATTCAACACTATGCCTCATTTTTTTATGAAATGTAGCTCTAATAATTTTTATTTGTTGTAAATGAAGCATTATTCAGATAGCATTTGGTAAACAAAAAGGTGAAATATGCATATCAGGAATCGCCACATTCAGAAAAAACAGCCTCCCCACACAGTCAAGAAGAAGAGAGGGGGGAGAGAGCATGGTTAATAAAATAATCAGTTTCAAAAAGGACGCCACTAACAAAAAACAAAAATGAGAACCCGAGGGGTTACCGCCTTGGAACGGTCAGTGGCAAATCAAATTGCCACTGGGGGTTTAAACCAGGTTCTAGGGTGCACCAACCTCACACTTGCCCCAACAGGTTCTCGTATCACAAGACAAGTACAAATTGTCTTTGTGAAATTACTCCAACCCACCCATCAGCTAAACAATGTTGTATGCAAAAGCATACAAACATATAAACATAAGAATTTAATAGCATTGCAAAGCCAACAAAGCTTTACAGAAAGAGTAATTTATTTAAAATGTAAGAGCAAGTGTACTTTCTGTCAAGGGGAGTGCACTTGCTCATTCACTCAACCTGTAAGGCGATTGGGTCAAAGAAAATTTCTACACCTCTGACAGAGCAATTATTCCTAAAATCTGAAATAAACAATTAGTGGTAAACACGGCTTTGCCGTGCTTCCTGTTTAAAGTGGGTAAAACAAAATTTCTACACCTCTGCTGAGCAGTTATTCCTATTGACAGTATTGTATATTTTATATACTATTGATCTGTTTTTTAGATACATGTCTCTGTGATAATAAGTGCTTGAAGCATACTCTTAATAATCCCGTTTTTGAACAAAGTCTTGCCCCGAAGTTTTGTTACTTTTTAATTTTTTTCTTACAATTTGTTATTCCCTCAAATGGACCCCATTGGAAATAAGCTTACAGCTTAATGGGCTATCCAAAGGTCCCCAGCATCCAGTTACAACACATGTAAATTTAAAATGTTTTATTAAAAGTATGTCTCCATGGTTGTACATCATTTTAGCTAAGATGCTAGTCAGAACTTTTAATACATAATGTATGTCAGTGTATATTATGTTTTTAAAAATCTTGTCTGTGATTTTATTTAATATTTCTGTGATCATGTGTTTTAATGTGCTATGACCTTAAATGTCAATAAATATAAATTCCTAAAATCTGAAATAAATAATAAGTGGTTAACACGGCTTCGCCGTGCTTCCTATTTAAATAATTCTACACTATGCCTCATTTTTTTGGAAAGGCAGCTCTAAAAATTGTTATTTGTTGTCATAAATGAAGCATTATTCAGATAGCATTTGGTAAACACAGCTTTACCATGCCTCAAACAACTTATATTAGCAGAGTAGCTTTATGCTTAATCTGCAAACTTTGGGTTCAAGTCCTGATCATGAAAACACTTGTATCTTCAAAAATTGTAGTTAGATTTCATTTGACCAGTTCTGTCCAGAGTTAATTTCAACGTAATACCTTATCGCTTTCCCACACCAAATTAAAACGAAAGCAATCAATATTACCATCTAATCTGCAATGTTAAACTTACTGTTCTTGTTGATGATTGCAGTAAAAAAATAAATAAAAACGTCGTAAAATTCCAATGTTTAGAATATGTTGTGGAAACCGGTATCATTGCTGCAATTAACCAAATTTCGAACAACTACCGTAATGCTCATCGCTACAGTACTGTGAAGTCTACAGTTAGACTCTAACTCTGTGACAATATTAGGTTTTAATCAATGTAGAAACTTATTTACCTGATTTTAAGGGCGAGTTCAATCTTAATTGTTATCTAACATATGGAATCAGAACTTCTGAAAATGTGAATCGAGAAACAAAATGGCGGCTTTTCAGTTTTAAAATCCAGAAGCAAGCAATCTGAATTCAAGTCATATTGTCCAATCAGAAAAAGCCTTACTTTGCAAGATGAAAGTGATATTGGGGCGCGCCACGGGAAAGGTACCTTCGGTCTTATTTTCGTTAACTGTCCGAATGTACTTTTTCCCGTGACGCGCCCCATAGTCAGATTTTGCAAACCGGAAGACGCGGTTTCAAACCCGCTTGGTATAGACCGTTAGACATGCGCAATACCGTAATCGGAATCGACACGATTCGCGCGTCGAAATCGTAGGGTCGATTCCGTAATAAGATTTCTATATGACCAAAGCTATCTTGTACTTGTTTGTTTGCAGGCCAACTTTGACGTTAGCGTGGCCAAGTAGCGTGACCTTTGGAAGTTTAATTATTTTAAGCAATTGGCCTGCTTTAACTGAAACATGTTCCAAGGGAAGAATTCTAAAGGAACATTTAAGTTGTAAATTTCACCTTCACGTAAAAAAACTTATCTTTAATTGATAATAGACCTGATCGGTTCATATAAAACCTGTATTATGATAGATTATTTATTGAAATAGTTTTCCAAATCGTAAGTGCACCGTTGACATTACTTTCCTTTAATCGAGCGTAAAGTACATTTTGTATAGCGTACCATTTTATAAGTTTAAGTAATATTTTCTTTCATTTCATAAATTGTTTATGTTTAACTTTAAACATGTTTTCTTCACGAATAATACAACAACAACAACAAACACAGAAATAGGGTTGGTAGAGCAGACTACTTTTATTCAATAAATATGCACTACTGAAAACAACATGATGGTTCTCCAAAGAAAAGGTTTCACCTTTGTATTCGTGATGAATGCGCCCGTCACTAAACACTACTGTAAAACTGGTTTTATTCGCGTTAGTTTTATTTTCGCTAATATTCGCGAATCGCTTACCTCGCGAATTTATAAATACCGCGAATTTATTATGAGTTTCTGTTTATCCGAAAAAGGTTGATCCGAATATATGCAACTTAAAATAGAACTGACTACGTCGCGAAATCTTAAATACGCGAATAAAGAAACTAATGGATTTTATGACAAAATCGCGAAATTTCGACCTCGCGAAATTAATGCGTTATACAGTATTCAAAGTAAATAAATATAAAATGAAGCGAAGCTTCCACGAATTAAAGTCCAGAACCATTATTCCATGCAAAAACTGTCTACAATTCTTACAACATCCTGAACGACAAATGATCGTTCTATTGAACAATAAGAATCAAATGTAATCAACACAATATAACATATAGGGTTTCAAACCTTGGTTTAAATTATCCTATTGAATATTCATCATAACTCAAGGGGTTGGGGGAGTGGGAAGTACGCATATGTAGACAGAAGTCTGTTCTAACATTCGAACGTTAAAGGCCCAATTAACTTGTCAAACAGCTTTTTTTATTAACCTAAACAGATTTCACCTGTATGCATAATAACACAAAAAATTAACCCTACAATAAGAAAAGGGCATTATGTTATTGATTTGCAGCATGTTTTATGGGTCGTTTATTTTCTTTACAAAACAAAAAGCGAATCTTTACGAGCTGATTTTCGGCAACTCTCGGCAGGCGACCGTCGCTAATTAGGTGGCGGACCACAGTAACCGGTCCTAATTTCACAGTTTCCGACACACACTCTGTACCTAGTCTATGAAAGCAATCCACAACAACAACCTGAAACAGAAATCAGTGATTACTGTAAACATATGGCTATAAGCTACTCATGCAACACAAATTCAGGCTATGAAGAACTCCTGAAAAAAATCCAAGGAACACTGAAACACAGTCCAAGCATCACTTTTGCACAGTCGGCCGAGGCAAAAATCACGAAACCCAAAATCTTGCACAATATTAATGTCCAACCGACAACTCCCAGAAATGGTTGCTTTCAAACCAGCTGAAACAGCAGATTCAGAAAAGAATATAGCCAATAGCTGTCATCCCTACCGATTTTCCGCAAAATAAATCCAAAATCATGCAACTGAATTTCTGAAGCGGAAACAGCTTACTATACAGGATTTCCCTAGTTTCGAATTCAAGCCCCTGCATCACACTGATCATCACCTGGCTGCTTTTGGTTTCTAATAGTTATTAAACAAATATATTCTAAATACCTTGAAAACACAAAATCTGTATCTATAATTAATTTAGGCTTGATAAATGTCAAAATATCTTCATAGTATCCCCTATTTCATAATTTCTACATGGCCAGTTCGAGAAGTGGCTATAAAACTGTGATGCGCTCCCTTAAAGAGACACACATGTTTGACCTAACATATACCTTAGAGTTGCATCAATTTTGCAGACTAACTGGAATAAAATAAGACTAAAATCATACACCTGAATGCATATTCAGGTCAGATATGGCAATTTAAGTCAAGACAGTATTCATGAAAAATATGCATTATTTGTACAGAAATTGAACATTACCTTATTTACCAACAGTGACTATTTACAATTTCCTAAAATTCATATTTCAATTAGTACCAGTGTAATATTCTGATGTTTTTCAAGCACCATCCACATTCATTTTGCTGAAAATCATTCAAAATAAGCCCATTATTAGGTCTAAACAGCTCTGCTGGGTGATCAAAAATAAGCAACTGCATAAAGTCTGACATTTTTCTGATACCCTGACAGGCTCTTGGATACTGAATTGTTTCAAACACCTCTGCAGACCACTTTACTGATACTTATGATGTCAAAATCAGCCCAGTCAACTGTCCCAACATGAATTTGTACTCTTTCATGTTAAATTGTGACTTGTTTGGTGAAATGCTTGAAATACCTGTCATAAGAGTTTACATAAATTACAGTGCCCATTTGGGTAAATCCATAATATGTACAGAGTCAAAGCCAGCTATTATTAAAAAAAGCTATGGCATGCTTGCTACAAGCACCTGAATAGCTACCGCATTTCTGGTACAAAGTCTGTCTGACTTAACTTCAATCGGATGTGACATTTTTAGTGGTTTTTACCAACAGCGACATTTTCAGAGTCGCTCGGATGACAAAAATTGGCCGTGCCCTGCTTAAAAAGAGGGAAACGACAAAAATGTTGGTTGAACATTACTTTTTTCCATGCGAAACATTCTTTCGTACCATAAGAAATAATGCCTTAAAGACAGGCGACAAATTTCACACTTTCTACTTGAAAAAAAATATACATGACTTTGCGCCAGGCATCTCAGCATACCACCAAGTCTGAGTTACCTCCCCTTAATGCTGATTGCCAGACAGTTTATTTTAGATAAAGCAGACCTAATATTGATCATTTTGTGTACTACTCATTCTGGACAGATATTTTAAGCTTTAAAATACCATACCTGACAATATTTGTAAATCAACACTTTTCCTTAATTAAGGTGGCGGACCACAGTAACCGGTCCTAATTTCACAGTTTCCGACACACACTCTGTACCTAGTCTATGAAAGCAATCCACAACAACAACCTGAAACAGAAATCAGTGATTACTGTAAACATATGGCTATAAGCTACTCATGCAACACAAATTCAGGCTATGAAGAACTCCTGAAAAAAATCCAAGGAACACTGAAACACAGTCCAAGCATCACTTTTGCACAGTCGGCCGAGGCAAAAATCACGAAACCCAAAATCTTGCACAATATTAATGTCCAACCGACAACTCCCAGAAATGGTTGCTTTCAAACCAGCTGAAACAGCAGATTCAGAAAAGAATATAGCCAATAGCTGTCATCCCTACCGATTTTCCGCAAAATAAATCCAAAATCATGCAACTGAATTTCTGAAGCGGAAACAGCTTACTATACAGGATTTCCCTAGTTTCGAATTCAAGCCCCTGCATCACACTGATCATCACCTGGCTGCTTTTGGTTTCTAATAGTTATTAAACAAATATATTCTAAATACCTTGAAAACACAAAATCTGTATCTATAATTAATTTAGGCTTGATAAATGTCAAAATATCTTCATAGTATCCCCTATTTCATAATTTCTACATGGCCAGTTCGAGAAGTGGCTATAAAACTGTGATGCGCTCCCTTATGCAGAAGTGCATAAATTGATGACGTATTCACAACTAAAAGCCGTTACAGGGATGAGTCGTATAACATTTACATCTTTCTTTGTTTACGTTGTAATAACCTCACCACGTTCTGCGTTCTTACGGCCCACGTATGGAAAAAAACCGATAACTTTTCGCCGAGTGATTGTAAACATTGGTTAGTAATTTTGTGGGCTACAAAAATACTGTGACGTTTCAATTCGGACCGTGTCTCAATGATTGCTGATTGTTTGAGAACATAAATATTTGGTCATTTTTACTTTCTTTTGAAAAGGGTAAACGTGGTTAATTAATTTTCACAATGAAAAAAAACAACGTTTTGACATATTTATTGGGCGTTTAAAGGCCCAATTTACTTGTCAAACATCATATTTTTATTAAACTAAACATTTTAGATTTCGCCTGCATGCATAATAACACAAAGAATTAACCTTACAATAAGAATAGGTATTATCTTATTGATTTGCAGCATGTTTTGCGGATCGTTTATCTTGTTTACAAAACTTAAAGCGAATCTTTCTGAGCTGATTTTCAGCAACTCTCCGCAAGCGACGGTCGCTAATTATGCAGAAGTGCATTAATTGATGACGTATTCTATTCCCCTAATAAAAGCCGTTACAGGCTATAGACCACTAAATATTGGTGATCAGGCCTCTAAATGATTTTGTGCAGGGAATTTGCGGACCAGTAACAGAAAGTCAAGCTTGATTGGTAGAAAATGAAAATAAATATTTTGAAAAGAAAATTATTTTGAGAAAATATAGAGATTGTCTAGTAATTTGGATATAAAAATAATAAAATAAGTATTGAGTAAAAGAAACAAATTCATCTGTAAAAATAGATGTCATTTTTGACAGAATGTAAACAAAAATTCCGCAGAGAATGGGGTGATGCACTTCTGGCTAAAATGCCGAAAAAGTTTATCGGTCATGCTATGGTGGAATTGGTGTTTTACAGTGTCTCTAGGTTGGTTCTCCTGAGAACTGTACTATTTTAAGGGCTTGACCCAATAGTAAATTCAGAACTTGATGAAAGGTTATAATGGAAGTCTATGGAAAATGAATTAGTGGTCTATAGCCTAAAAAGGCACCAAGTCTGGGAAACTGCACGTGCATGTGACGCAGGTAAGCAATTCAAACTTGTTTTATTATGCTAGATTCTAAACAGTAGTCTGCTGCTAGCATTTTGAAAAGGAAAATGGAAGATTTATTTGAAAAATTTGAGAAATCTTTGACAAAAATGACTGCCAGGGTTGCAAATGGCCGCGGCTGCATTGAGTGGGTGGGGTGTTTGGACAGATATGGCTATGGCCGGAAGAGAGTGACATGGCCAGATAAATGTGTATCCCTGGAAAGTGCACACAGGGTGGCCTATATGGTACAGCACAAGTTACTACCCCATCAAGTGCCACAAAGTGATTTGTCCGGCCGACTTGACATTAGTCATTTGTGCCACAATAAAGTCTGTGTCCGTACTGACCATCTAGTCCTGGAGTCCCACGAATTAAACTGTGAGCGCAGGCACTGTGAATCATTGGGACGATGCTTAGGAGGTCATGTACCGCCCTGTATTTTCTTGCGTTGACGTTATATTCTGTTATATGGATGGTCTGATGTGCTTGGTACTGGTGTGTTACACTTTCTGGCCTCTGTTTTCTTCTTGTTTTAACAGTTAGTTGTTTAGAGATTTGTGCTCGTATGTATCTGTTTTTCTCACGGTTTTTTTCATAAAGTTTGTATAGGTTGTTTGCTCTTGCTATTCGTTTGGACTTTGCTGTTATTGACCGAGCTATTTCTTTGTATTTTTCAGAAAGTCGCTGTTCATTTTGTAACCGTTGAGCTACTTTACTTCCTGACGGAATAGGACATCCAGCACGCAAGCATAACTTCTTAATCTAGTCACCAGGACCATTATTTACGCTGTGAATTGCACTGTGAGCTCTACCTGGGAAGTTACGACCAAACAGAGTGTTCTTAGGTAAGGATCTTCTTATTGATCTGTTTGTTGCTTCACATTTTTGGCTATTTGTGTTCAACCGAGTCTTCTCGAGAATTGATTGTCCGAGTCGGTATTCAATACATTGGGTCAAAACTTCTTGATTGTGTTCATTTTGTATATTAATTTTTAAATTTCTTAGTAAATATGCACTTCTTAATATCCAATTATTAGTGTTTTCACCTTTACAGGCAGTAGAAAATCTTTGGCATCTACTGTGGTCACCCCCATAGCATCTTTTAATTGCACCAATGGCCAGGCTAATTCTGTCTGATAAAGCTTTGTAGTCCCCAGCTTCTTCCTTGAAAATAGTGGCATACTCCTTTTGGCATCTTTTGCTTATGTCAGTGGCAAATCTGCCTTGCAGGTACTGTCTGTACTGTATAGTATTGCCCGGCATCATAGCTTGAACCTCGGAACTGTTCTTAATTTGTTTGCGGTGATTACATGCCAAATGTCGAGTGTCAAGTTGATGTTCAGGTTCAGTTTCAGTTTTGTTTTCATGATAAAGCTCAGTAGCTGCAAGGTACGCGGCAGTATCCTGGTCTGTTGTTATGTATTTGACACTAAGACCGTCTTCAAGTAGTCCCTCTAAAACCAGTTTTGCCCACCGTTTCTCATCCCCAATGGAAGTTTCCTTGCTAGAAGTAGCCGAACACTTACCAGATTTTATGTCGCATTCATCGTCTTCCATGGTGTGATATCCATGTTTAGAGCAGATTTTATTAACAAGTTCAACATTTATAATTTGATGTTTGCCGGTGACATTTTCTGCAACAATATAGGCCATTTGCGTAGCCGGCTGGTAAGGTGTTTTTGTCACACCAGACCACAGACTGTTATTGTACACCCCATCACTTTGAATGGCTATTTCATTTTGGGGGGCGCCACGCAATAGATTTATAGCAGATAGGTTCTCTCGTCTCTGTTGCATATCTTCTTTGTTTGTATTTTCTATTAGTTTATTTACTTTATTTGAAGTTTTCTGCATTCCTGATCTACATGGTGCTGGAATATTACTAGCTAGCAATAATTTTCTGACACTGGTAGGACCTACAAGGGTTTGACTCATGGCAATGTGCAAACCTACATTGGCTGTGGCTGCTTTCCTTCCTGGCCGGCCGCTTTCTACCTCTGTGTACAAGTTGTATATTTTGGACTTGTACTGGCATTTGTCACAAATAACACTTTCTCTCCAGCACAATTCCCACTGCATTTCATTCTCATAATCAAAGAAGAGATTACCTTTGCATCTGGGGTTCCTATCAAGGTGCTCCCTGGTCACTTTATTAATCATGGTCCACAGCTGCCCACAGTGCAGTATCCTGTAGGAATCTGCCTCATAAATAGAATGAGAAACCTGTCTCCTCTGGGTTGGTGTCCATATGAGACACAATAATAACTCAAAGAGTTGTCTATAGGTTATTAGTAAACATTACATGGTTAGAGTAGTTGTCTCCCTTGGTCCATTATATGAATTGCATTGCCTATACCAAATTGTCCATTAAGTGACTTTTTTCATGAAATGATGTTAAAGTTGGAACTAATTTTAACTGAAAATGATCTTAATGATACCAAATAGCTGATATTATGGATTATTTGCTAAAAGAATACAGAAATGAGCTGTTTGTTTTCATTTTAAAGTGAAAAAATTGATAAAAAAACAAGATTTTTTAGAGTTATTTTATCCTGTAAAGTTATTTTTTAAGGTTATTTATATAAATTTGAAATTAAAAAAGCTAGTATGGGTTAAGCAATTTAACTTACCTTTGTATTTGCTGTTTTGAACGCTTTGGCTTAACGTCAGCTGGGTTAGCTCTGCATGACCGTAGAAACTTGAAAGTTGGCGCCATTTTGTCCGAGGCACTGTGTTCGGCTACAGCGGCAGGCAATATAGGGTTGTTATCCACCATAGCTTGTTGTTCCGCATCCAGTCTCACATATTTTACAGGTTCGGTTTCTTCTGCATTAGAAATGCAATCCCGAAGTCTTCTGACTGTTGCAGAATTTCCATGTTTGAATGTTGTTCTTCTCCGTTTAAAGAATCCTTTATTTCTACCCATCTTTCTTTTGGCTTTAATAAACTGTTTTTCACTATGTATAGCATCCAAATGATACTGAGTTTGTAGAAATGGACAATTAGATGCATTTCTGTAGTAACTTGAGATGTCCAGATAGAACAGTTTGAGAGCACCTTTGTACATAGTGTCACACAGCTGTAACTCTCTTTTAAGAGCCATAGACATAGCTTTACTGGGGACTATATAGAAGTGATATAAAGTATGTTTTGATAAGGGCTGATAAGCAGCTTACTCCAGACCAGGGTATATCTGTGTATTTACTGCATTAATTCACCAAACTATCCATTTTATTTGGAATTTTGACTGCAAAAGACAAAAAAATACAAAAATTAACAAAAATATTAAGTGGGTGGGGTAAAGTTTAACCCCTCAAATTTCACCAAAAATGGGGATAAAACAGTGACATGTGTGTGTTTAGAAAGTAAACATATTGTATAATATGTTTGCAAACTATTACAATTGTATTTATTAAATAATATTAAAAAATTAAAAAAATAAGGAGTCTCTACTTTGACATTTGGACTGTTGTTTCTTTGCTTTTGATATGGCTGAAATCTGAAATCACATTGTTTCTTAAAACTGCTTCAGAATGGTCAGTTTTTGGACAAAACACAAAGGAAATGTATGAAAATGTTGGTTAATATTTGCTTGAATGGAAAATAAAAAAGACACATTGATTCATATATGTTAAGGGGCCTCTTTAGGCTATAGACCACTAAATATTGGTGATCAGGCCTCTAAATGATTTTGTGCAGGGAATTTGCGGACCAGTAACAGGAAGTCAAGCTTGATTGGTAGAAAATGAAAATAAATATTTTGAAAAAAAAATTATTTTGAGAAAATATAGAGATTGTCTAGTAATTTGGATATAAAAATAATAATGTCATTTTTGACAGAATGTAAACAAAAATTCCGCAGAGAATGGGGTGATGCACTTCTGGCTAAAATGCCGAAAAAGTTTATCGGTCATGCTATGGTGGAATTGGTGTTTTACAGTGTCTCTAGGTTGGTTCTCCTGAGAACTGTACTATTTTAAGGGCTTGACCCAATAGTAAATTCAGAACTTGATGAAAGGTTATAATGGAAGTCTATGGAAAATGAATTAGTGGTCTATAGCCTTACCGGGATGAGTCGTATAACATTTACCTCTTTCTTTGTTTACCTTGTAATGACCTTACCGCGTTCTGCGTTCTTACGGCCCACATACGGAAAAACCGATAACTTCTCGCCGAGTGATTGTAAACATTGGTTAGTTATTTTGTGGGCTACAAAAATACCGTGACGTTTTAATTCGAACCGGGTCTCAATAATTGGGGATTGTTTGAGAACATAAATATTTGGTCATTTATACTCTCTTTTAAAAAGGGTCAACGTGGTTAATTATTTTTCACAATGAAAAAAAAACAACAACGTTTTGACAAGTTTATTGCGCATTTAACAAAACTATAGTATGCGTTTATATACCCTATCTAAATGCGTCATCGCATATAAATAAACCTGCAAAACCGGTAGTATAAACATTTAAAACGACCCAATATATATTATAGTATTAATGCTTATGATAGGTCTTACAAACATTGCTATAAAAATTTGTTTAGCTGTGTTTGTTTTGTTTCTTACTGGCTTGTGCCTGTGTTATATTGTGTAATTTCTTCTTTTTTTTCTAGAAAGTGCTATGATGTAACGATAATGACTTGGATTTTAATTTTATCGCCCGAAAAGGAGGTTGATCTGTACCCAAGGTTATAAAACTGAGTTTGGAAACCAGTCTCAAATCTCAAGCATCTGATTAGCTGAAATGGCGACCAGTCTCCATTTCAGCCAATCAGATGCTTGAGATTTGAGTCTGGTTTCTGGCTTCCAAACTCAGTTTTATAACCCTCAGCCCTAGTTTGCTGTGTTTTGGTTGTTGAAAAACAAAAGATGTAACCACTTATATAACAACTTTCTGGTAGTCAAGATATGTGTGCATTTCTGGTTATAGATAACAATCCAATGTAAACTTAGTTAAGTTGAGCAGATATATGTATGACAAAATAAACCTTACTCTTATTTTGCAAACATTTCATATCTAGTCTAGCAAGTTAAGTTAACAAGTCTTACCTGTGTTTTCGTGTAAATACTGAGATGTCCTCAATTCGATCCTAGGCGACGTGATCAGTATTGTGCATTTGCGTTACTTGTAGTGAACAGGAATTTCAACCTTCTAAAAATGTGTTGTTTTTATGTCCCTGCCATGTAATGGCGGAAGGGCATATAGTATTCACCCTGTCTGTTTGTCAGTGTGTCAGTGTGTGTGTATGTTCGAAAATCATGTCCGCTCTGTAACTTTGTTATTTCTTATTGGATTTCAAAATAACTTGGTATGAATGTTCATCATATCAAGACAGTGTGTCGCGTACTATAGCCTTGTGTGTAGGTCCAAGGTCAAGGTCACTGTTACCTAAAATTGAATTTTCTTGTCCGGGCTGTAACTTCCTTATAAATGGAGGGATTTCAAAATTACTTGGCACAAATGTTTACCATGACAAGGCGGTATGTTGCGTACAACACACATGCCTGTAGGTCCAAGGTTAAGGTCACCGTTACTATAGCTGGAATTTTGTTGGGAAAATCGTGTCCGCTTTGTAACTTTGTTATTTCTTATTGGATTTTAAAATAACTTGGTATGAATGTTCACCATATCAAGATTGTGTATTGCGTACAATACCCGTGCCTGTAGTTCCAAGGTCAAGGTCACTGTAACTAAAAATAGAATTTTCATGTCCAGGCTCTTACTTTCTTATGAATGGAGGGGTTTCAAAATAACTTGGCACAAATGTTCACCATGACAAGGCAGTTTGCTACGTACAACACCCATGCCTGTAGGTCTAAGGTCAATGTCACCATTACTATTAATATATAATGGTTCTGTATAAATAAGCACCATGATAAACTATGAGACTTTGGCTACTGAATTGCAAGGATGAGTCACTACCATCTAAGGCTTGATAAAAATGAAAAAAAAGATCAATATTATCAATATTCAAATTCTTAACAAAGATACATGTCCTTGCAGAGTGTTTTGAACAACAAAATCCAAAATGGAACTCAGGACGGAGTTGTACAATGTGAGAGAACTGTTACTTCAGGCGGCTGACCGCTACAATAGCTTAGCAGACAAAATGGAAAAAATAGAGAAAGGTATAGCAATAACTATAATTAATTCTAGATTTTAAATGAAGGATATCATTAATAACATTTAGAAATACAGTAACTGTTGTTTTAGAATAAAATAAGTGCATAGTGTCGTTAAGTTAAATGTCAGACCGAGATTTGAACCTCTCCGGCCACAATATCTAACCACATAAATCCAGGCACGATCCCCTTATATGCTGACTAAGACAATCACCCACCCCCATCCGGATAACGCTGATAGATGAGAAATTATAATGTGACACTGGTACAAATGTAGCTGATTTAAACTGTTGAAATATACCGTCGTCCAACCAAAGAAGTAAGCATAATGATCAACTGTACATGGGTTAATCACCCGGCCTGCAGAGCGCTGTAGAATTTCATGAAGTTGACTTTTTTGGAATTTACAGATCATGCTTTTTTACGAAAATAAAAGATGTGCATTTTATTTTCATAAGTTTTTAAAATTAATCTTCATAACACTGACTGTTAAATACCGTGTTGCTGTAGTGATTTCGAACTTCACATGTATTTATTAATTAAATTTGTGTTTCGGCGATTAAACTTGCAATGTATATTTCTTAATTTGTCATAACGGTAACCTTGATTTAAAAATTTATTTCTGTTTTGCAAAGATCACGTTAATTTAAAACTTTAACATCATTAAAAAGCTCGTGTTATGTGAAGGAGTATTCACTTTACAGATGTTAAGCAAATTTGAACACAATTTTCACAATTTAGACCTTGATGCATATCCTTTAATCGTGCATTATACTGGAACTTCTCCATGGACTTGTCTTAGCAGATACCATCGGTTACTCAAGTTTATCTATATCCACTCAATCGCTTAAAAAATTTATTTGTTATGTGTGATCAATTTAATTATCAGCTGAAATACATAGAGCTGTTTGTGGTGATTTACAACTTGAACTGAATTTCTATCCCCAGCTCCTGTTTGTATGTCATATAACCAAACATAGCCACTCTATTAGTAAAGGACATTTACCTTCGCGATAGGTTTATATGTTAAGCAACATTTACATAATATAGGTTAAATTTATAATTGGGAAAATAAATAACTTTTTTAATTTATAATAAAATTTGTAGAGTTAAAATCCCACGGATAGGGCCATTCCTGATTTCATTTTTCTACTAAGAAAAATGGAAACGGATATTCGGCACAAACTGACAATACATGTGTTTTAAATTCACTCGACAATACTATGGAAGATATCATATATTTTAATAAACAGTTATTTGTTGCAGGTTTCAAAAGAATATATTTTATTGGTAGGATATCGCCAATCGTTTTCCTTCTTTTACTGACATTAGAATTGTATATATCGGAGATATATCAATATGATGCAGGTAATATTACAAGCAGTTTTGTTTATTTTTTATAAAATATAAATTTATATGTAAATGGGACTTATTTGCTTTGAAAATTTGATTTGCATTGACCGTTCCAAAGCGTCTGTTTTGAAGCTGATCATTTTCGTAATCATGCTTTCTCTTTCTCGTCGTCTTGGCTTTGTTGGGAGGCAGTTTTTCTGAATGTGGCAATTCCTGATATGCATTTTTCACCTTTTTGTGATAAGAGTAGGCCCTGACCTGAAGATTGTAGTGAAAATGGATGAGGCTGTGCATTGCAAATTTATCGAAAGCTTATATTAAAACTTAAGCACAGGTTTATTTTATTGCACATGTTTGATTGGTAGGTTGTAGCTAATTCACCAAGACACCTAGTCGTTATATACATGTAGAAGTTCTTGTAAATCATGTTGGGGCATGCGTTAAGCTGGTGCACTTGGTTTACTCCCAGTGATATCTCGTTTTGACGGTTCTAAGGCGGTAACCCACAGGTTCTCTTTGAAATTCATTAATGCTTGTTGTTGAAACTGATCTCTTTTGTTATTTCATTTTCATTTTTCCTCTCTACGTTTTACTGTGTAGGAGGCTGTGTTTTAAGAGTGCAGTTATTTCCAGTATGTTTATTTCCCTCTAAATTGTGTATGTTCTTCTACTCTACTCATTTTTATCTGATTGCGTTAGTATTTCCGGTCGTCAACGGCACAACTCAATTTTGATTTTTCAAACATTTATTATAATAATTACTATAAATAGGTACCCGGCGTGAATTAATAAATTGATGTTATTTTTGCAGAGTTCTCAAGCTCGGCATGTCCACTGGTGTTGAAAATTTCACTTCCTCTCTCAAAATTTCGTTGAATCGGTGAATGATCCAAGTAGAAAATCTAAAGATTGTACACTTATATCCTGGAATTAACATGTCTTCTCCATAAATACTAATATCAACAGTCCGCAACTCATGATGTGCACTTTCACTATCAAAACAATCACTTTTTTTGCTTGGTGTGGATGTCACAATATCTAGTACCTGATAAGCATTTCTACACATATAGGGGCCAGTTTACAGAACATACGCATCGACACAGAGAGTAAAGCTGTCAGAAGGAAAGAAGGAAACTCCTTTTGCTCTCGATACCGGAAATACTGGAAAGAAGAGCAATCTCTATCTCTTCTCTCTCTGTCTCTCTCTGTCTCTCTCTCTCTCTCTCTCTCTCTCTCTCACTCTCTCTCTCTCTCTCATAGTTATTGACACTTAAATTTCTTGGAAAAACTGTTTCTAATCGTTCAGCTTTGTTTTAACGCAAACATGAATGAACAAAAAGACCGTTAATTGTTTTGCTTTTATTTTAGGGGAATATGTGTTTTGGCTCGGTATTATACTAGTTTATGGACTAATGTTTGTAGAATTCGCAATTGATCATTTCGCAGACTTCAGAGGCTACGCAATATTCGACGACATTAGACGAGAAATAAAAATAACAACGCGACATTTGAAGACAAACGGAGAGGGCATTACAGGAAAACGTTTTCCAACTTGGTGTAAAGTTTGGGCGTATTTCCTTTGTCCTAAAACCGAATGCAAGAAACATGTATGGCCGATATTTGCAAAAGATTTCAAATCAAATGTATATTATTTTCGCACGAGAAGAACAACCATGTCTCGCTCTGTTCTTAATTTTGCTTTTGAAATTTCACAAATTGTGGGTACCTGTGCATTTGTCATTATCGCGCCTTTCTGGTTGTATGAAGTGTTTTTAGGAAGAAAACAAGACTCTGGCGTTCCGGTGAATCTCGATAAATGTTATTCAAGAGAGTTCCGGAATACGGCAACAGTTTTTAAACGGGCTTATCCTACTGAACAGGATATAGAACAAATGGTCAACGAAAGTCAACGGGTATATCCTACTGAACAGGATATAGAACAAATGGTCAACGAAAGTCAACGGGTATATCCTACTGAACAGGATATAGAACAAATGGTCAACGAAAGTCAACGGGCATATCCTACTGAACAGGATATAGAACAAATGGTCAACGACAGTCAACGGGCTTATCCTACTGAACAGGATATAGAACAAATGGTCAAAGAAGGTCAACGGGCATATCCTACTGAACAGGATATAGAACAAATGGTCAACGAAAGTCAACGGGCTTATCCTACTGAACATGATATAGAACAAATGGTCAAAGAAAGTCAACGGACTTATCCTACTGAACAGGAAATAGAACAAATGGTCAAAGAAAGTCAACGGGCTTATCCTACTGAACAGGATATAGAACAAATGGTCAAAGAAAGTCAACGGACTTATCCTACTGAACAGGAAATAGAACAAATGGTCAAAGAAAGTCAACGGGCTTATCCTACTGAACAGGAAATAGAACAAATGGTCAAAGAAAGTCAACGGACTTATCCTACTGAACAGGAAATAGAACAAATGGTCAAAGAAAGTCAACGGGCTTATCCTACTGAACAGGATATAGAACAAAATTAATGGTCAAAGAGAGTCAACATCCTTCTTTGCGTATTACATAGATACGATATAAAAAGGATAAAGACATTTGTGAATTATATAATTTAGCATATTTGATTGTTTTAAGTTTATACTCGTCACGTATGCTTCTTGCGCCGCTGGGCTGAAGGTTATAAAGCTGAGATTGGAAACCAGTCTCAAATCTCTCTGCCAGTCGCCATTTCAGCCAATCAGATGCTTGAGATTTGAAACTGGCGTCATGCTCAGTTTTATAACCTTAGGCACTGTTTTTGGTCTGGAAAACCTTTACTTTGTTAAAAATTTCACTGTTATGAACAACACATTGTTGAATAATATCCTATCGATTTATGTGGGGGAAATATGATGTTTTTGCAGTTTATCTTGTTTAAATAAGTTTGGTAGGAATTTCTGTGATTCGGCCATAAATCGATATAAGGTAAAGATAATTTTATCATTTTGTGTGTTATCTCATTTTAATAAACTTCATTAAAAAAAGGCAATATATGCATATCAGGAATCGCCACACTAAAAAAACACAGCCTCCCCACGCAGCGAAAAAGAAGAGAGGAAGAGAGAGAGCACATGATTTATATTATGTATGTCAATTCAAATAGGACGCCACAAACAATTAACAAAGAAGAGAACCTATGGGGATACCGCCTTGGAACGGTCAGTGGCAAAACAAATTGCCACTGGGGGTTTAAACCAGGTTCTAGGGTGCACCAACCTCACACTTGCCCCCAACAGGTTCTCGTATCACAAAACAAGTACAAATTGTCTTGGTGAAATAACTCCAACCCACCCATCAGCCCAACAATGTTGCATGCAAAAGCATACAAACATATAAACATAAGAATTTAATAGCATTGCAAAGCCAAAGGGCGGGTACTCAATGATCTTTCCGAGACCAGAGCACCTGGAGTATAATAAGCAAGAACACGATGACAGGGATAAAAGAAATAAATCGAGCTTCTAGGTTCTTTAAAGAAAAGATTTCCCCATAAACCTTCATAAACTCTTACACCCCTGCCACCGTCGTGCAACCAAAGAGGTAAGCATAATGATCAACTGTAGATGGGTTAATCACCAGGCCTGCAGAGCGCTGTAAAATGTCATGTTGGTAACCTTTCTTTTTAAATTTACAGATGGTTTTTACGAATAACCGGGATAAATTAACATCGCCTTTTATCTTCTTAAGTTTATAAATTAAATCTCCATAAAAAACTGGCTGTGAAATTCCTTGTTGCAATAGTGATTTTAAACTGCAGCTGTATTTATGAATTAGATCTGGATATCGGCGATAAAACTTGCAAAAGGTTTTCCTTAATTTGTGATACCGATAACCTTGTTTTAAAAGTTTTTCTGTAATGCAAAGATTACGTTCATTGAAATCATTCACATTGTTGCAAGCTCTTGAAAAGCGAACAAGCTGTGAGATATAAACCCCGTAAGAAGTTGCACGAGGAATATCGCCGTCTAGAAACGGAAAATTTACTATATTAAAATTAAAATCATCTCTTTTATCATATATTTTAGTAGTGACGTAACCATTTTCGATGGATAGATTTAAATCAAGGAAGTTTGCTTGCTTATCTGAAGTGTTCGCTATATTAAGTTGTAGTTCTTTAGGATAAATCTTATTAACCAGTGATGGAAAATGGTTATTATCTATATTTAATAAATCATAAAGGTACCTCGAGGTGTTGTTAAAAGCTGTAATAATATCATCTTGATGTTCGGTAGAGAGAGATAACATAAAATCTCTTTCATAACAGTATAAAAACAGATCAGCAACAAGGGGTGCACAATTAGTACCCATTGGAATGCCTATTACTTGTTTATAAATAGAGGTACCAAATCTCAAATAAATATTATCCAATAAAAATGTGAGCGCCTGGATAAGGTCTTGACAGGTCCAAGAAGTATAATTATCGTAAGAACCATCTGTAAAGAATTCCCTATGTTCATTACAAGCGATAAATGTTTTATTTTCTCTAGCAAAAGTTTTTTCAATGAGACTGGTTAGCTTGTCTCTTATTAAATTATGAGGGAGAGAAGTACACAAGGTAGAAAAATCATATGTAGACAAACAGAACGCCTGAAAATTATTTGATTTAAGTTTCTTCAAAACGTCATTTGAATTTTTTATAGACCAAAATAAATTATTGCCAGTAGTTTCAAAAACTTTTTCGCAATACCTAATTACATGTTCTTTTATAGCTGTTAGACAAGATGTTAAGAGCACGGATAACTTTGTTGTTGTACAAGAACTAGAGTTAGCGGGAGTAAAACGGTCACATTGATATGTGTTGAAAATATGATATTTTGGCTGTTAATTATTTTTCAATAAGTTTAGTAGGTTTGTCTGTGATTTGGCTATAATCCATATAATATGATGATAACTTTATAATTTGTGTATGTTATCTCATTTAATAAAGTTCTATCATTTTAATAATTGTTTTATAGAATTGAAGTTTTGAATTCCTATTTGAATTGACATACATAATATAAATCATGCGTTCTCTCTTTCCTCTCTTCATTTTCGCTGCGTGGGGAGGCTGTATTTTTGAGTGTTGCGATTCCTGATATGCATATATTGCTTTTTTATAGAAAAAATAGTAAAACCTTAAAAAAATAAGTAGTTTTATGGGGTTTTGTGTTAATTTTTATTTTAAGTAACGATTTTTGGAATTCACCGAAACAATCGATATTTAGTTAAATTGTGTATTTTATGGTATTAAGGAGATTTGGATAATTAATGTTGAATTTTCTGGAATTTCGCTATTTATTGTAACATTGTTCTTTCGTTTAAAAATAAATACTGTTGTATAGATGTCTAAGTAAAAATCGGCAAAAATTGGGTATATTCAAGTTTTACTTTCGATAATTTAAGAAGGGATTTCAGAATTTTTGCTATAATCAATACAAGGTTACATTTGCATGGTATCTCATTTAAAATGGGACATTTTCATGAAGAAATTTTTGGACGTTCTCCAAAAATGATGTAGCAGTATTCAGATAAGGTTGACTCGGTATCTCAATGAATATAAAGTCTACCTGTTGGCTGTATTAGGCTTATTCCAAGCATGCAAACTGTATTCGGCTATATTCGGCTATATCCAACTACACTTAACCAAAGTTTTAACTACACCGATCATATTTTTTTAATTTTTCAGCTAGGATTCGGGATATACATTTTAAACTTGAAATAAAATAAGATACATCATTTTCACTTCTTTGTGTGAAACAATTATTAAATTCTCTTCACGCTTTTAGAAACTACTAGCATTTAATCAAGGTAGGGGTAAAACCAAAAGTCACAAAATTATCGGTAGTGGGTATATTCTCCGTAAAAGAAAATTCACTTCTCATTGTTTACACATGGATTTTTTAAGTAATTTTGAAAACGTTTATGCAATTTTGTAATAATGCTAGTGTTTAGCTGTTACTCAGCTGGTTTTAGCAGTTTTGCCGGATTCAGTATATCCTTTATACAAAAGCTACGATCAATTTTCAGGCACGTAGGAGCGATTTTAACATTGAAGCCGCGGAAGTGAAGATGCTTGCTGCAAAAATGCAAAGTGGTGTATCGGCAAAATACCATAACAAACTGTTCGGGCGTGGCTTTTAAAGTTAACTTTTCATCTATTTTAATGTATGCGAAATAAAGATGAATTAATAACATGTATTTGTCCACAGTTCTATTGAACTGCATTTGCCGTTAAAGAGATTATGGTAATTTTCTTTTTATTGATGAACGTGCAATGATTGTAGACGGCCATTACGCAGCGTTTTTTCACACTAAGACTTCCGCTACGTTTACGCTATGTATCGCTTATCAAAGCTCAATATAGTTCGTGATTATAATTTACATTTTAATTAGTTTCAATTCATTTCGGTTGTCGTGTTGGGAATATATTTGAAATGTCGATTTTAAAATATATTTCATCCTATTACTAAATATAGAAAATTCAAGGTTACCGGAATGATAAACATAAATCAAATGTTTGTTTTTCCTGAATTTTAGACACGTATCTTAATATCTATGCATTTTGTATTTCTGCATGTGAAGCATTAATTTTGTACACGTGTATGAAAACAGCAAATAAGAATCATTTTTTGTGTTTTGTCTTCATCGTATAATTTCAATAAATGCCGGCCAAGCTGAGCAAACGTGTACCGGCAAATCAACGTACGTTAAAAAGGAAAGTGTCCGTGGTCAAATTTCGCCGCACGATGATAAATGACGAAAATTTAACTGGCGAAAATAATCCTTTTTTGTGACTTTTTGGTTTTGCCCTCACTTCAATTAAATGACTTTGGATTAAAAACGCACGGATGGATTTAAATAGAAAGTTCAGAAAAGAAATAAAAATGTTGCATCTTATTATGTTTAGAATTTGAAGACTGCACTTCAATTATATGCGGAGAAATTGAAAAATTGTTATCGGTGTAGTTAGAACATTGGTTTAGTGTATAAATCAAAGCACTGAAAGTACTGATGGGTGACGTTTTAGAGTGATTGTCATAATGTCACATCATCTACAGATTATGTGTATTTTACGAGTTTGGATAACAGAGCAAAAGTTTGTGTGTCCGGCCTCTGCTTTATCAAGTTTTTATCTACCGCAGGCATTCGGGTGGATGCTAATATCCAAGACTGAGTTGGGGCGAAAATTTCTAGTACGAATTAATTTGAACATTTTATACGGTAAATATGCGCAAGATTTGTAATAATCGATAAATTTATGAGAATCATTATCTATTTTAACTGACATTTTTCGAGATATTGTATAGTAAGAAACTTTCGAAGGAATATTCTTCAAACACGTTTCGTACATTACATTTTGATTTTACGGGGAAACGGACAATTTTTTCTCCAAATTACATGGTTATTTTAGCGCATGTTAAAATTTATAAAATAAACAAAGTACAACCACTTACCGATTGATAAACACCACTGTATAGTTTAAGCAGGTTTTGTACTCGATAATTTGCCGATTAAACAATACATGTATTAAATTTAGGGTGTTACTACATGTAATTACCCCAGGACACCCCACACTAACAAGAGAGTTTATAATACAATGATGATTAACCACAGGGACTTCACAAACCACACCATAATGTCCTCGGTCAGAGGCGGGAGGGTCAAACAACAACAACAACCACCGGGACTTATGTTTAAACCACCAACTTGACTATTTTAGCCACTAGATGGCGCTGGGGCAGGTTTTCATGGTATTTTTGACATGCTTAACATCTAAGGGCCCTTTTTTCAAAAAGCACAATAACCAAGAAGTATTTTCCCTAAAAACTTTTTATATATCTTCTTTGCAACATTTCAAATGAAATGGCAGAGAAAAGTTCATGACAAAATGCATTTTATTGTAATTTGTGAGAAATAAATCTGTTAACTGTCAAAAATTTGAAAATGCCGGGGAGGAGTTTCTGGGGTCATGAACTGCAGATAGTAAACAAATACACGTGGCAGTGTACCTTGAAATACTACTCTAGGCAACTGTTTGGCTATGGGAAGCTGATCAGTAATAGTACATTTGAAATGTAAACCCACATACCTGTTGCAGATTTTTTTTATTCTAATATTCCCTTTAAAATGTTGCTTAGTATTTATGAAATCTCTTAATCCATTTCACAGTGAATGACAATTGTGTGGATTGTTATTAAATTATGTCACTTTTCTCTATTTAGTATACTGTAAACATAATTATTTTTATTATATCATGTTTATTTCTTACTGCTTTTAGCAGTCATTTGAACAATATCCATGCCTATTTTATAATCAAATTTCCCTCCAAATTAACAGCCAAATTCTGCATGAATGAAATGCCTCACACGGTTTGAGATAAGCTATCATCATCACATTATTATTATTGCAATTATCACTGGGAAATGTCTAACTGACCTAGTATCCACAGCATCAGAGCTCACTTTGTTAATGAGGATTATAAAAAAACATAGATTGTGCAAAAAATGGATCAAGGTTTTAACAAATGTGAACTACATGTATACATGTTCCCAATTCTTTCTGAAAAGTGGCACAGCTGTTGAAATTTCATGTAGTTTTTCTACATACAAAAACAAGATTGGCTTGGCTATATAAGACAGGAATGAAAACATAAATAGGGATTTTAAATTTGAAAGAATTGTTAGCAGAAATTGAGAAATTACAAAGTTTTACAATGCATAGCCTGGTGAGTAAATTTGATCGTCTGCTCTGGTGTTTGTTTACTTCAGCTATATTTAGCTCAGGAACAGCGTCCTTTGCATGAGTGATAGTTAGTTTATCCGATAAACACGCCTACTAAATTCTCCCTACCAGGGCAGGGATTTTTGCGGCTTTAAAATCTAAAGTATGTCTAATGTTGATGTCCTCTGCAAAAATTTCATTCATAAAATGATAATTTTCTCAAGAGCTCTAAGGTATACAAGATAGCAAAGGCAATTAAGCAAGTTTATAATGACATGATACAGTTCACCACTTGTGAGTTCTTATCTGTGAGAAAGCTACTATTCCCAAAACTTAAACAATTAGAGAGATCAGATTTCAGGAAAATCGAGCAGCGCCGTCTACCGTCTCATAAACTCAGTGAACTCTCTGGAGGTAAAATGATCGGATTTCACATTTGGTACCGCGTTCATTAGCACGAAGTAGATAGAGAGCGAGGTACTATCGAGAAATTCACATATACTGTACCATTGGGTGACGTGACGTCACCCAAAAACTGTAAACTGTTATCAGCTTACTCCAACAATATAAACTGTAAATGGCTTAATCAAACAATAAAAAATGTAATAAGCTATAATACAGTGTGCAGAACAACCCTACTCAAGTTATGTACTCGTAAATAAGCTTCTAGAAACTGTAATAAGCTATTATACAGTGTGCAGAACAACTCCACTCAAGTTATATACTCGTAAATAAGCTTCTCGAAACTGTAATAAGCTATTATACAGTGTGCAGAACAACCCTACTCAAGTTATATACTCGTAAATAAGCTTATAGAAACTGTAATAAGCTATAATACAGTGTGCAGAACAACCGTACTCAGGTTATATACTCGTAAATAAGCTTATAGAAACTGTAATAAGCTATTATACAGTGTGCAGAACAACCCTACTCAAGTTATATACTCGTAAATAAGCTCCTAGAAACTGTAATAAGCTATAATACAGTGTGCAGAACAACCCTACTCAAGTTATATACTCGTAAATAAGCCTCTACTAGAAACTGTTAAAAGCTATAATACAGTGTGCTGAACAACCCTTCTCAATTTATATACTCGTAAATAAGCCTCTACTAGAAACTGTAATAAGCTATTATACAGTGTGCAGAACAACCCTACTCAAGTTATATACTCGTAAATAAGCTTCTAGAAACTGTAATAAGCTATAATACAGTGTGCTGAACAACCCTACTCAAGTAATATACTCGTAAATAAGCTTCTAGAAACTGTAATAAGCTATAATACAGTGTGCTGAACAACCCTACTCAAGTAATATACTCGTACATAAGCTCCTAGAAACTGTAATAAGCTATAATACCGTGTGCAGAACAACCCTACTCAAGTTATATACTCGTAAATAAGCCTCTACTAGAAACTGTAAAAAGCTATAATACAGTGTGCTGAACAACCCTTCTCAATTCATATACTCGTAAATAAGCTTCTCGAAACTGTAATAAGCTATAAAACAGTGTGCTGAACAATCCTACTCAAGTTATTTACTCGTAAATAAGCTCCTAGAAACTGTAATAAGCTATTATACAGTGTGCAGAACAACCCTATTCAAGTTATATACTCGTAAATAAGCTTCTAGAAACTGTAACAAGCTATAATGCAGTGTGCTGAACAACCCTACTCAAGTTATATACTCGTAAATAAGCTCCTAGAAACTGTAATAAGCTATAATACAGTGTGCAGAACAACCCTACTCAAGTTATATACTCGTAAATAAGCTCCTAGAAACTGTAATAAGCTAAAATACAGTGTACTGAACAACCCTACTCAAGTTATATACTCGTAAATAAGCTCCTAGAAACTGAAATAAGCTATAATACAGTGTGCTGAACAACCCTACTCAAGTTATATACTCGTAAATAAGCTCCTAGAAACTGTAATAAACTATTATACATTGTGCTGAACAACCCTACTCAAGTTATATACTCGCAAATAAGCTCCTAGAAACTGTAATAAGCTATAATACAGTGTGCTGAACAACCCTACTCAAGTTATATACTCGTAAATAAGCTCCTAGAAACTGTAATAAGCTATAATACAGTGTGCTGAACAATCCTACTCAAGTTATATACTCGTAAATAAGCTTCTAGAAACTATATTAAGCTATAATACAGTGTACAGAACAACCCTACTCAAGTTATATACTCGTAAATAAGCTCCTAGAAACTGTAATAAGCTATAATACCGTGTGCAGAACAACCCTATTCAAGTTATATACTCGTAAATAAGCTTCTAGAAACTGTAATAAGCTATTATACAGTGTGCAAAACAACCATACTCAAGTTATATACTCGTAAATAAACTTCTAGAAACTGTAATAAGCTATAATACAGTGTGCTGAACAACCCTACTCAAGTTATATACTCGTAAATAAGCTTCTATAAACTGTAATAAGCTATAATACAGTGTGCTGAACAACCATACTCAAGTTATATACTCGTAAATAAGCTCCTAGAAACTGTAATAAGCTATTATACAGTGTGCAAAACAACCATACTCAAGTTATATACTCGTAAATAAGCTCCTAGAAACTGTAATAAGCTATAATACAGTGTGCAGAACAACCCTACTCAAGTTATATACTCGTAAATAAGCTTCTAGAAACTGTAATAAGCTATCATACAATGTGCAGAACAACCCTACTCAAGTTATATACTCGTAAATAAGCTTTTAGAAACTATAATAAGCTATAATACAGTATGCAGAACAACCCTACTCAAGTTATATACTCGTAAATAAGCTCCTAGAAACTGTAATAAGCTATCATACAATGTGCAGATCAACCCTACTCAAGTTATATACTCGTAAATAAGCTTTTAGAAACTGTAATAAGCTATAATACAGTATGCAGAACAACCCTACTCAAGTTATAATCTCGTAAATAAGCTAATAGAAACTTTGCATTTACAGTAAACCTTCCAGACAGAATTAAGGCCATCCCACCATCAAGACAACTTCTGTAAAGTCCTTGAGGGGGTCTTAATAAGGGAATTTCACTGCTGTTATGACTTCTTCAAATTGTCGTTATATTTGATTTTAATGATATGTACAAAATGTACAATTAAAAATATGCAAATGAAGACATGTTTATTCAGCAATACATCGAAATTTATTTCAATTATTATTTCCTAATGTTCAGCAACTCTTGCAGGAGCTTGTCACGTTTTCTTCTTCGCTGAAACAAAGGGAACTGAAATCAGTTTCTTGGATTTAAACCCGGATATCTCTAATATACTGTGGTATAATTATATTTCATGCGGGTTTAATTATCGCGTATTTTGCACTAATCAGTGCGCGAGATATCAAACTCCGGCAAATACTAAATCACATCATGGCTGAAGGTTATACAACTGAGATTAGAATCCAGTCTAAAATCTCAAGCGTCTGATTGGCTAAAATGGCGACCGGCCAATCAAATGCTTGAGATTTGAGACTGGCTTCATACTCAATTTTATACATTGGGCACATATCTTTTTATATGGAGAATACTAAGATACAACTTGAATTATAGCGCTATATGTCACGCTCTATAATCAATGAGCTTCTCGGATATACACTGTACATGATGTGATTTAAGTGTAACTTTATTTCGAACAACAATCCTTTATGTCACGCTTTATATTTAATTACCTTTAAGCAACTTAGCAAGTGACTAATGTAAACATGTGCCATTATGTTGAATAATAGCGCTATATGTCACGCGCTATATTAAATGTGCTTCTAGAATTTAATTAAGGTATGCGTGTTACATTATGTTACGACCTATACTGTATAAGTGGATAATTTCGCTGGCGTAAAAGTTCGCGTTTTCTGTTTTGCAGGCATTTCGCGTGCGGAAATGTTCGCGAAAAATTGATTTAATGAAATTCGTAAAAATTACACGTCGTTATATTCACTCTAAATTATTTGGTTGTCAAAAATTCCATGGTAGAAACTGAAAGTAGTCTTCCCAAAACTTAGATTGTTAAATGACAAACATCGTGATTTGACAGTCAATTAGCATCCATCAATGAATTGTTTGCCCTTTTAATAGATTACTCTATTATTAACGATAACCCGGTGTGAAATCTGACCGCAGTTTGTTACCTGTTTACGTTGCAGGTGTGATCAAACTGCGTTTGGCATTTTCGACGTGTTTAAAACATAATGTGCTGGAGAATTGACATAATACCAGAATATTTGTCCACTTTCACTTTGTATCGGTCACGGTTTGCATCCTCTATTTTGACGTTATACGTGTCTAAGATAATTATGAATAATGAATGATGTTTTGTAACTGTTTGTCGTCGGTTTGCATGTACTTGCTGATAATATGCAATATTTGAATAAATATTTGAATAAAATTATTTTAATTCTTTCAATCGAGTTTTTTTTGGTCTTTTGTGTTCCCGGCGAGTAACTGTTTGTCTTCGGGTTGCAAGTACTTTTTGAGTATACGTTCTTAAAACGCAATATTTGAATAAATATTTGAGTAAAGATATTTTTATTCTTATTATCGAGTTGTTTTGTTCTTCCTGAGGTAAACGCACATAAACCACGGATGAGCGATGTTTCAATGTTTTCTGGTCTTGCAAAATATACCGAGTCAAGCTTGATTTAGTTGATTAAACGAGAACAGTTATCGGTTTATGGTTAAAATGAGTATATTAAACTATGAAGTCATGTGAAATAAAAATTATATTTATTTAATCAATGTTCATTATTTTAATTTGCATTACATTCGGAAAACATGTCTATTGTACATTATTGTTTAAAAATAAATCTGTATGGTGATGACATCGATAGGTTTGTTCGTTTAGTATATACTGGAAGTTGCTGTTTCCCACTTTCACTTTTAACAGAGACCGCAGAATTTAAGTTCAAATTATGTCTGAGCTTGATGCCGCAGAAATAATGTACGCAGAAATAATATCACCCATGGATTTTGATAAAACCGCAGATTTTGGAGCCCGCAGAAAAAACCACTTATACGGTAACAACACACATTAAGCCAATACATGCACTTTGGCTTATGAAGGCCCATTATTTACTTGCATATCTGCATTTCACCAAAGCAGGCTACAGTCCTAACCGATGTACATTTATACAAATTACATAGACAGTTAATAGTTTTCAAAGGAATTGTCGTTTAGTTTATCAAATTTAATTAGTAAAATTGTGTTTTTTAATTGGTATTAATTGTACGTTTACATGGCTTTTAATCTGTACAGGTATACTATGTAGTCTTGTAATAAAGTTCAATGATCATAATGTTTCGTGTTACCATAGTCCGGTCTAAAAGTAAATTTTGCTTGCCGTGTACATAAGCTCTAATTTACGCTGGCTGATTATTTCGCGAATTTAATCAAATCGCGAAATACGCGAACATTACATCCTCGCGAACATTACCACTTATACAGTATATAATGAGCTTCTCGGATATGACTCAAGTATATACTGTACATGTAACATTGTTTCGAATAACTTCGCTATAGGTCACGATCTGTATCCAATGGGCGTCTAGCAAGTGACGCAAGGAAAATGTACCATGATGTTGAATAATAGAGCTATACATGTACGTGTAGATAATATTGAATGAGCTTCTGGCTGACTAGAGTATTCAAGTAACATAATGTTTAAGAACGGAGCTATATATCACGCTCTATATATACAACGGGCTTATTACAAATGAAAAAAATATAAATGTATCATATTGTTATATAAAAGCGCTATATGTCACGCTCTATATTAAACGATGACTCTAAGTTTATGATACGGTTTTCTAAATTCTTATGAGAAAATATTTAGATCTTCGCAATCATGAATATTTCAAATTGTATGGAGATCACTTTAAAAACATTTGTTAAGACTTACATCGGGTACACAGCTGAGGTCTACTGCGGGATACTTCGGACATTTTCCACTACAGTAGTTCCTGCACATTATCTTCAAATCCGGGTCATTGCATATGCACGATGCTGTATGAACCATGTCGCAGACATCATCGTTAGCAACAGGATCCCCGCAGTCGTTCTCCTCAACTGTGACAGGTTTATCTAATAAATAAAACATCTCATGTTGTTAGAAGTACCATGTCGCAGACATCATCGTTAGCAACAGGATCCCCGCAGTCGTTCTCCTCAACTGTGACAGGTTTATCTAATAAATAAAACATCTCATGTTGTTAGAAGTACCATGTCGCAGACATCATCGTTAGCAACAGGATCCCCGCAGTCGTTCTCCTCAACTGTGACAGGTTTATCTAATAAATAAAACATCTCATGTTGTTAGAAGTACCATGTCGCAGACATCACCGTTAGCAACAGGATCCCCGCAGTCGTTCTCCTCAACTGTGACAGGTTTATCTAATAAATAAAACATCTCATGTTGTTAGAAGTACCATGTCGCAGACATCACCGTTAGCAACAGGATCCCCGCAGTCGTTCTCCTCAACTGTGACAGGTTTATCTAATAAATAAAACATCTCATGTTGTTAGAAGTACCATGTCGCAGACATCACCGTTAGCAACAGGATCCCCGCAGTCGTTCTCCTCAACTGTGACAGGTTTATCTAATAAATAAAACATCTCATGTTGTTAGAAGTACCATGTCGCAGACATCACCGTTAGCAACAGGATCCCCGCAGTCGTTCTCCTCAACTGTGACAGGTTTATCTAATAAATAAAACATCTCATGTTGTTAGAAGTACCATGTCGCAGACATCACCGTTAGCAACAGGATCCCCGCAGTCGTTCTCCTCAACTGTTTCAGGTTTATCTAATAAATAAAACATCTCATGTTGTAAGTCGTACGTAATAATTACACTTTTAACACCTACTGTAACAATCGTTTGGGAGATATTAATGTGCCCAAGATTATAAAACTGAGATTAGAGACCACTCTCTTGTCTCCATTTAAGCCAATCAGATGGTCTCTAGGTTAAGATTTATGGTCTTAGGCCATTAATGATGAAGCATATACATTTATCAATTTAAACTTATCTTAACCAGGTTTTATGCCGCTGTTTTGCATTTCCAATGTTCATTATATGAATGCGAAAACATTTAAACTTTATTTACCTCTTAATAAGCACGGTAAACTGTTAACGCAAATTCCATCGTTTGGGATAGATCTAAATGTGACTGTTTATTGGTGTAAATATTGAGTTGCGCTCATTCCGGGGCTAGGCGGCGTGGGCAGTAATATGCATTTCCATTATTATTCATGAAAAGGCACAATCAAACCGAGCCTGCAATATTTTCATATGTGTCGTGGTCGATGGCTTTCTAAGTTCACTGTTCATCTATTCTTCGATACGAGAAGTTAAAATGTCCGCTGATATTGAGTAAATGCATTTCCCTTCATTTCAAGCAGGTTTATTACTTGTTCTGCACACACTCTTTCTAGGCCGGTGCTTGGGAACATGCTTGGCCCCGCAACTTTTTAAACTTTGAAAACAAGTGATTTCTGAACGTCAAATTATTTTCCGTATCTGTTTTCATTTTTTTTTAACCTGGCATGTTTGACATAAGAGTATATTGAGAATTATATATGTTATCCTTAAAATTAGAAAAAAAGTTTGTAGAGAATTTCAACCTTCAATTCTGTTTTAAATCAGATAATATAAGATAAAAATGCTTTCATCATACAACAATCAAGCCGAAATGCATCAACCTTTCAAACATAGTCTTACATTGTATGATTATTTTGAATGAACAATTTCTTACGATAGCATTTGCCGCAGTTTTTACGACACTATTTTGAATGAACAATTTCTTACGATAGCATTTGCCGCAGGTTTTACGACACTATTTTGAATTAACACTTTCTTACGATAGCATTTCGCTGGTTTGACGACACTATTTTGAATGAACAATTTCTTACAATAGCGTTTCCCGCAGGTTTTACGACAGTATTTTGAATGAACACTTTCTTACGATAGCGTTTCCCGCATGTTTTACGACACAATGTTGAATGAACATTTTCTTACGATAGCATTTCGCTGGTTTGACGACAGTATTTTGAATGAACACTTTCTTACGATAGCATTTCCCGCAGGTTTTACGACAGTATTTTGAATGAACACTTTCTTACGATAGCATTTCCCGCAGGTTTTACGACAGTATTTTGAATGAACATTTTCTTACGATAGCATTTCGCTGGTTTTACGACAGTATTTTGAATGAACACTTTCTTACGATAGCATTTCCCGCATGTTTTACGACAGTATTTTGAATGAACAATTTCTTACGATAGCATTTCCCGCAGGTTTTACGACAGTATTTTGAATGAACACTTTCTTACGATAGCATTTCGCTGGTTTGACGACACTATTTTGAATGAACAATTTCTTACGATAGCATTTCCCGCAGGTTTAACGACAGTATTTTGAATGAACAATTTCTTACTATAGCATTTCCCGCAGGTTTAACGACAGTATTTTGAATGAACAATTTCTTACGATAGCATTTCGCTGGTTTGACGACAGTATTTTGAATGAACACTTTCTTACGATAGCATTTCCCGCAGGTTTTACGACACTATTTTGAATGAAGAATTTCTTACGATAGCGTTTCCCGCATGTTTTACGACACTATTTTGAATGAAGAATTTCCTACGATAGCATTTCCCGCATGTTTTACGACACTATTTTGAATGAACAAGTTCTTACGATAGCATTTCCCGCAGGTTTGACGACAGTATTTTGAATGAACAATTTCTTACGATAGCGTTTCCCGCATGTTTTACGACACAATGTTGAATGAACATTTTCTTACGATAGCATTTCGCTGGTTTGACGACAGTATTTTGAATGAACAATTTCTTACGATAGCATTTGCCGCATGTTTTACGACAGTATTTTGAATGAACAATTTCTTATGATAGCATTTCCCGCAGGTTTTACGACAGTATTTTGAATGAACACTTTCTTACGATAGCATTTCCCGCATGTTTTACGACAGTATTTTGAATGAACACTTTCTTACGATAGCATTTCCCGCATGTTTTACGACAGTATTTTGAATGAACACTTTCTTACGATAGCATTTCGCTGGTTTGACGACAGTATTTTGAATGAACACTTTCTTACGATAGCATTTCCCGCATGTTTTACGACAGTATTTTGAATGAACACTTTCTTACGATAGCATTTCCCGCATGTTTTACGACAGTATTTTGAATGAACACTTTCTTACGATAGCATTTCGCTGGTTTGACGACAGTATTTTGAATGAACACTTTCTTACGATAGCATTTCCCGCAGGTTTTACGACACTATTTTGAATGAAGAATTTCTTACGATAGCATTTCCCGCATGTTTTACGACACTATTTTGAATGAACAAGTTCTTACGATAGCATTTCCCGCAGGTTTTACGACACTATTTTGAATGAAGAATTTCTTACGATAGCATTTCCCGCAGGTTTTACGACACTATTTTGAATGAACACTTTCTTACGATAGCATTTCCCGCATGTTTTACGACACTATTTTGAATGAACAAGTTCTTACGATAGCATTTCCCGCAGGTTTTACGACACTATTTTGAATGAAGAATTTCTTACGATAGCATTTCCCGCATGTTTTACGACAGTATTTTGAATGAACACTTTCTTACGATAGCATTTCGCTGGTTTGACGACAGTATTTTGAATGAACACTTTCTTACGATAGCATTTCCCGCAGGTTTTACGACACTATTTTGAATGAAGAATTTCTTACGATAGCATTTCCCGCATGTTTTACGACACTATTTTGAATGAAGAATTTCCTACGATAGCATTTCCCGCATGTTTTACGACAGTATTTTGAATGAACAAGTTCTTACGATAGCATTTCCCGCAGGTTTTACGACACTATTTTGAATGAACATTTTCTTACGATAGCATTTCCCGCAGGTTTTACGACAGTATTTGAGAGCGGCTGTGTCAGAAGAACAGAAGAACTGTCTGCCACTGGTTGTGTTACACGTGTCCAGATAATCCCAGCACGTGTCTGAAATCAGAGAGTGATCCCTATGTATTAAAAGTGGTATTCAACTGTTTGCAAACGGTAGAAGATCATTTTAATGTTCACTGTTTTGAAATTCGTCTGTTTATTTGTTGTTATCTTAGTATCTGTCAGATGAAGTTGTATTTTGTTTTATTTGCTTTTGTTTGACATATCGTTCCTTTTATATGTAATTCAAGCAAGATATTAACAATGTTTTTGCAACTGTCTTTCGTTAAGAAATTAACATACACCTCCATCCCAATGTTTCCGTTTACTACAACAAACAAAAAGAGTTTCGAACAACTGGCCCATGGCCGAAGTTGCTGCTCGATTCTTTTTACTTATTATTACGTCCAAAAAATAAATGGAGATTGTGTAGTTGTGAAAAGGATCACGCATGCTCTGATTTATACATATTTCATTCAAAGGTTATGTATGCAAATTTCTGAAAACAATGTGGATGGTGGAAGATGAAGAGGTATGAGAGCTTTAAAACCCAAGGCCCACTCGGTTATATGGAGATAACTCTAGTCACAATATGATCAACAGTGACCATGCCATTGTTTAACTCTGATCAAAGTGGTTGCAAAATTATGTTCTTCAAACAGATTCTAATTAATATAGATCATTTACTTCAATAGTGACCTTGACCTTTGTGATTGGGTTAAGATTCTTACAGTCACGGTCACTCTGTTAAATTTAGGTTCATATTTTTTAAAGTTTAAATGAAAATTCTTGCATTGAGACAGTGTGACGATAGTGCCATGAAGCCAGAATGCTCTGATTGAGGGGAATATTGTGTTTATGCCGATAAGCTGAAGAACTTTCTTTCGGTAAACTAAGCTTCGGAAACTCGATGACTGACGGACATTTTAACCCCTGGTATGTGGTGAGAATGTCTCGTAGATGGTTGACTAGAAGCTGCCTCCGTAAGTGTACAGCTCTGGTTTTATATTATAAGCATATTTAGATACGATATAAACAGATCAACTTCATACAATTCCAGACTTACCGCATAGGTTACAGGATCGTGCACAGTACGCCCAGGCTAACGACATATCCTTGCATATAATATCGAGGTTTGTAGGGTCCGAGCACCCAGGAGATCCTGCCGCATCTTCACATACATCTATCACACAACCGACACATTAAGTTTTATTCTAGAAAATCCTGGCTGCATACACAACGACAATGTGCTTCTTATTTAAACAATTATCCGTTTCTATTTATAGTTCATTTTATTGTAGTATAAAGTAAACTTATTTACTGATTTCGGTGTTAGTTTCCCACGTGAAAATGTAATTGTCTCTCAAACTTAACACTCATAAAGATTTTGAAATTTCTGAAATTATTGACTGCAGTAACATCTGTATTCTTAAAGCGTGCGCAGTTAAAAAAAGGCGATTTTAAGCACGCGCCTCCTCCAAAATTACATAACTTTTGTTAGTTTTGAATGATGATACCAGAGAAGAAATGTGAATATTATAAACAAAATTGCAATTTTTGATAATTGTTGTTGACCAAATGTTAAAAAATAATAAAACAAGTCGTTTAAATTTTTAACACCAAACTATTTTTTTAATTTAAATACTAGTTACGTGTAATACCTTTAGAAGTTGTCATAGCTACTGTTGTCATGGCTGCTGTTGTTGAAGAATGTGTTTGATAAAATTCTGAAAATAAAAACAAAACAAAATAACAACACAACTTTTTATATGGGTTTTTTTGTGTGTAGACAGCCTTGTTTCTGTCCCTTAACGTATCTTCTACAACGAGGCGGAATCTCCTTCACGAGTCCCGCACACTCGACATTACATGGCGAAGAAATGTAGCTTATGACCAGTGCGAACAAGATCAGCCTATTCATCTACATAGTCTGATCACGGTCTACACTTCTCGCCATTCAACAGTCAGTTTAACATTTAATTGCATCTGAAAAACAGTTAAGATCTATTTCAGAATGTATAACTAAGCAACGTTTGATCAGGATCTTCATGATAAAGTCTAAAGTAGACATGATTGGAGTAATTCTCGAATGTCTTCATGTTGGCTTTTCAGTCAATTATTAATTAAATATTTACTATGCGTATTACACGTCGCATTGTAAATTAAGCCTGACATTCATTAAGAACTGAACAACAATTATTCTTAAAAATGCCTGTACGAAAAATTCAGAGCCTACTTTTACAGAGCCAATATGAAAATGTACGAATTTTATTGGTTGATTCAGTGAGGCCAGTGCGAGATTCTTTCTCAAACCAGTTTCTTTGTCCGCCATTTTGAATAAACAAATTATCCATGCTTAAATTTTAAGATCTTTTTGTTATCAAATTCCAGGATTTTAAAATCTGAAAAATAAACTTTTGACGCAGAGCGGCAGATTTTTTAGTTTATGTTGCCTCTTTTGATAAAATCTTTCTGTGTGATAAAAAATTGTCTTGCTAATTATACCTCGCCCTCGGGGGTATGTCTTCCTTGGCCAAATAACAAGGCCAAAATGAATTAAATTTATTAATAATATATTTGTTTTTTCCAAGTCTGCAACATACTGCATGTATTTAGGACAATGATTGTAACGGTATGATATAAAATTATTTTGAAAGTAACTGTCATAGGTTAATTCTTTCAATTTTGGTGTATCACCACACACATGGAGCATGTTTACAACACCTTTAAATATCCGTGCTTCATCCGCCTTGAACATGGACGGTAATTGTGATAATGACACACTACCGTGTTATAATAAAAACTAAGGATAGAAACAAACAAAATGGTTAGATAGAAGTAATTGTGATAAATATCGATAGACTATGGCACCCTCTAAATCCTATAGAAAACATGTTATAATCATATAATAGTTTAAGAGATAGCGCACATTTAAAGTAAAAGTTTTATAAAGTGGATTTATATTTAAATCACTATTTTTAGACCCTCAAAAAACCCAGAGGCATGGGCCCAAAAAAGCAATTTGAGCGCGATATAGTAATGTATCTGTTGTTTATATGTTTTTGTTTTGTTTTTGTCTGTTATTTCATTAGTTGCAACTGCCTTTCAGCGATCATTTATTTGATAAACAAGGTTTATTTTAAAATGTATTATATTACTTTAGTGTATCCAAATGAATGAACATATATTGATATATTCACAAAATTGTCAGGGGATTTCAAATACACAGAAACGTAGAGACCTTTTTCACTATTTACGACAGAAAAATTATGATATTATTTGTTTACAAGATATACACATAACAAAACAGCTATGTTCTTATGTAAAAGCGGAATGGGGGAATGATATATATATATATCTGTCCTTTTTTAAGTAACAGTCGTGGTGTTTTGATTTTATTTCGTGACACTTTTGAATATAAGGTGGAAAATATATATATTGATGAAATTAGCGGAAATAATGTCATTTTAGACACAACAATATGTGGAAAAAATTAACACTAGCTAGTATCTATGGTCCAAACGATGACAACCCAATTTATTTCGAAAATATATTTAGCAAGATCAACAATATTGATAATGAATATACCATAATTTGCGGTGATTGGAACCTTGTTATAAACCCCTCTTTGGATTACGAAAACTATTTACATGTTAATAACTCAAGAGCAAGAAGCATTGTTTTAAATTATATTAATAGTGAAGATTACGTAGACATTTGGAGAGTAATGCATGAAAACAAACGACAGTATACATGGCAAAGACTTAACCCTACAAAAAACAATCCAGATTAGATTTTTTTCTTATTAATAATCTTACTCAAAATTGTGTTATTGAAAGTAGTATTGTTAAAAGTTACAGATCTGATCATAAGGGTATTTTACTGAATATTAAACTTACTGAAGTACAAAGAGGTCCAGGTTATTGGAAATTTAATAACTCGTTATTAAAAGATGAAAACTATGTTAAAATCTTTGAAAATACTTTGGTTCAATTAATTATTCAGCATAGTGATGTACAGAATGATGTAAATGACATAAACTTAAATGATAATGTTACAGTAAATATAAATGATCAGTTATTTTTAGAAACATTCTTGGTGGTTTTAAGAGGAGAAACAATTAAATACAGTTCAACTAAAAAGAAACAAACACTAAAAGCCGAAACAGAGTTGGAAAACAAAATTGAATTTTTAGAAAAACATATAGGGGAAAATTATCAAAATATCGACAATGATTCAATTACAGAGTTAACAAATAAAAAAACCGAACTAGAAAATCTTAGAAAAAATAAAATTGAGGGGGTAATGTTAAGATCAAAATGCCGTTACGAGGAGCTAGGAGAAAAACCGAGTAGATATTTCTTTAATCTAGAAAAACGAAATTTTCTAAATAAATCGATTAGTAGGTTAGTGGATGAAAATAATAAGGAATATAGAAATGTCAAAGAAATTTTAACTTATCAGAAAGAATATTATAAACAACTTTACACAGAAACCACGAATTTGGATGACTTACCTTTAAAAGATGTTATTGGCAATAATCCGATTAATCTAACAGAAGAGCAAATACAAAGTTTGGAAGGAGAAATATCTGTAAACGAATTAAATTTAGCTTTAGCAAATACGAAAAATGATAAAAGTCCAGGTCTAGACGGCTATACTGTTGAATTTTTTAAATTTTTCTGGAAATACATATCAAAATTTGTTTTAGGTTCTTTAAATTATGCGTATAGAAGCGGAAAACTTTCAGTCACACAGGTTCACGCGGTTATAACATGTTTACCAAAACCAAATAAAGACAGGGCATTTTTAAAAAATTGGAGACCAATATCTCTTTTAAATGTTGTTTACAAACTCGCTTCATCTGTAATTGCAAACCGTTTGAAAAAACTATTAGACGAAATTATTCATACTGACCAAAAAGGATTTATTGCTGGCAGATTCATTGGTGAGAATTTACGTCTTGTATTTGACATTTTGTTTGAATCAAAGCTTCAAAATAAAAACGGTTTACTACTTTCAATTGATTTTAAACAGGCATTTGATTCTATCTCGTGGAAATTTATTTTTTCATAAAGTCCTTAACTTTTATAAGTTTGGTACATCTTTTAAACGGTGGATAAGTTTGTTTCAAAATGGGTCTGAAACATGTATTTCACAAAATGGTTTTTTATCTGATTTCTTCATAATTTCTCGTGGTTGCAGACAAGGAGACCCAATTTCCCCTTATATTTTTATTCTCTGTGCAGAAATTCTAGGTCTTATGATAAGAAATAATAAAATGATAACGGGAGTATAATTAAACAATAACGAACACAAAATAAGCCAATATGCAGATGACACCCAAATTTTTCTAAACGGCACAGAACTTTCACTTAGATCGTGTTTATTGACTTTGAACAAATACTATCATATGTCTGGTTTACAAATAAATGTAGAGAAAACGAAAGCACTTTGGTTTGGTTCAATGATTGGCTCAGAAACTAAATTATGCAACGATGTGGCTTTAGACTGGACAACTGAACCTATTAAAATACTGGGAGTAAATTTTTCTGCTGACGTCTTAAAAATATGGGAACTTAATAGCAATGAAATAAAAACAAAATGTGAACATACTTTTAATACCTGGTCCAAGAGAAATTTAACTTTATTTGGAAAAATTACTATCATTAAGTCTCTTATTATATCGAGATTTGTACATTTGTTTATTTCCCTTCCGAATCCACCTACAGATTTATTAACCTATATCGAACAAAACTGTTATAAATTATTGTGGAACAACGGACCCGATAAAATCAAACGAACACAATCTGTTAGAAATATTGAAATAGGAGGTCTTGGTATGACAGATTTAAAATCGTTTATTTATAGTTTAAAACTAACTTGGCTTAAAAAACTAGTTACTTCAAAATGCGAAAGTTGGAAAACTTTGACAAATTTTGACAGCAATGCAATTTTAACATTAGGATCAGATTTTACTCAAAAGCAATTAAAAGAATTAAAAAACCCGTTTTGGAAAGACGTTTTAGAAGGCTGGAATATATTCTGTAAGAAGTTAAAATTTAATGATATAAACAGCATCATTTTTTCTCCATTATGGTATAACCACAATTATGCAAATCAATCGCTTTTTTATAAGAACTGGTTTGAAAAACATATAGAAGTCTTAATTGATATTATTGATGAAAATGGCATTTTTTACACTTTTAATCAGTTAAAAACTGTTTTTAATATTAATGGTACTTTCTTAGACTATCAACGATTATTATTGAATATTCCAAATGAATGGAAAACTATCATTAGAAATAGCAATAAAGATTTCAAAATGCTTAAAGGAAATATGCATTTAAATACCCATCTTAAGTTTATAATTAAACAAACTAAAGGATGTAAAGAATTTTATATGAGGTCTTGAGTGACCAACAAAACATATATGAATCTAAAAAATGGGAGTCACTTTTTGGCGTTTTTAACTATAACGAATTTAAAACAATGTATAAAAATTTAATGGAGATTGAGGAAATAAAACTTAAAGATTTTCAATTTAAAATCAATAATAAAATTCTCGTGACAAAATCATTTCTTTATAAAATTAACAAAGTTCAGAGCAATATGTGTTCATATTGTAATGTATCTCCAGAAACAATTTATCATCTTTTTTGTGAGTGTTGTCACGTTAAACAATTTATCACAAGCATTAAACACTGGACTAATACTCGTCTTCATATCAAATTAACAGATTCAGACAAAGTATTTGTATTCCATACAGAAAATGAATGCTATATTACAAATTATATTACAGTCTTATTAAAGTATTTTATATATAAATCAAAATTTAGAGAACATTGTCGTTCTTTCCTTACAATATCAAATTTTAAAATTTATTTGAAATATAAACTCATTTGCCGAAAATACATCCTGAGCAATAAGAAAAATGAAAATTTACAAGCTGTTTTGTCCAACATTTTGGAAACTTTAGGAAATGAAAATGCCTGACAATCTTGTTATCATGAACATTTTATCTTAATTTAAGAACTATTGATAATAACGTTATCAGAAATAGAGCTATAGCTTATTTGAAAATGATGCTGAAAGGCTGCAATTTATCAAACCACATATGTCTTCTTGTGTGTTTTCTTGTGTTTTTTGTGTGTTTTGTGTGTGTGTGTGTTCTTGTTTTGTTGTTGTTGTTGTTGTTGTTTTTGTTTGTTTTTTTAAGTTTCAGTTTCCTTTGGATGTATGTTTGTTTGTAATATCTACTTTATTGATTGGTGTTTAATTGTAACAAAATCGTAAAATAAATGGGGTAACCCTGAAAAGGGCCCTGAAACCAAAAAAAAACAAAAAAAAACACTACCATGTGTTTACCTGTAAAACGTTAACCACGTCCGGTTCAGGTGATGATTGCATCCTCCTTTTTTTAATTTTGTAAATGAGCAAGAAAACGTTCAGTAAAAAATGTAACCTATGTAAAAATGTCTGTGAATAATAACGTACCTGGGCAGGTGGTCGTCGTGCAAACGCCTAAACTGTAGTTCTTAGTGCCGGGGTAAAGGTCCTCGCATAACTGGCTCTCAGATGTTGAACAATTTCTGTATCTTTTCCGGTAACAGGCGCCATCAATTGTGTTACATTCCCATGATCCCCATGGCAACCAGTGTGAAACTGGTGTTGTCGCGGGTCTTGGCGTCGTTGATGTTGTAGTTACAAATGTTACTGCATACAGGGTATCTGCATTTAAAATGGATTTGTAATAAAGTCAACCGTTTCTTACAGCAAGAATAGTATCAAATAGAGTAAATTCCAAAGTGTTATATATCGCCAATGTCACTGTTACTGTGATATTGCGTCAGTGTCGCTGTTGCCGTGGTAACTCGAAAATGTCACTGTTACTGCGGTACTGCGTCTATGTCAATATTGTTGTTACTGCGACACTGTGAAAATGTGCAAATGGAACTGTCGCTGTAGTGTTGCACAAATGACACTGTTATAATGTAATATGATATTGCGTAAATGTCACAGTTTATATTATTATGCGTAAATGTCACCGTTTATATCAGTTTGTGCCAATGTCACTACAACTTAGGTGTTGCGTCGATTGTTTTGCGCCGATGACATAAATGACTTTGATACTGCGTCGATTTTTTTACTGATATATATTGTAAAGATGAAATGGGAAACTTTGAACGGCACCAAACACGACATATAGAGATGGAAAGAGAATATTGAAAGCCACCAAACACAACAAATAATGATGACTTGAAAACTGTGGGACATATACAAATAGAAAGAGAACTTTGAAAGTTTTGGTGGCTGTTGAATTCAGGTGTTTGTTGAGGCAGGTTTAACTGTATTATGTAAGCATCACTTACTGCACTTATTGCAGGTCTTGGGACAAAGTTTCAAGGCCCCAGCAGGGTCGGCACAGATGATTGATTTCAACGCTTCACAGCTTGCGTCCTGTTTGTCTTCACATTGAACTAAAATATAATACAAGTATTTCATTTATAATTTTACAACAACCAGTTTATTAAATACCAAGCTGAGGTGTGTAGGGCATTTACACCTCACGGTATGTATCCCAATAATCAGCACTCGGATGACAATGTCAGGCTCGGATAGTAAGAGCGGCTCGATTTGCGGATGAGAGTGAAAAATGCGTTAGTATTTTTACTTTTATCTTTCACTAATGCCGATTTAAATCACGTTAGTGATTGCAATTGTTCTAGGCCAACATAAGCTATATACAACTGGAATGCTTTTTGCAGACAGTCCCTATATTGTGGCTAAAAATCACACAACAAGGTGGAAAATTCGACCCATCGCTCAAAATTAAACAAGTTTCCAACTGTATTTAGGTAGTTGAATGAAAAAAACAACATAACTAGTTGATCCTTTACTGTCCTTCTGTTAATTAACAATCACAACATGGTAACACAGTTCGGTAACAATGAATCTAAACCTTACTTTGTTTATTAACAGAGGGACAGTTTATATTCGAAAACCTGGTGGCGCAAGTGTGAGATTAGTGCACACTTTAATCAGGGTCAAAGATTTAACTTATATTGGAGACCAGTTACAAATCTCAAGCATCTGATTGGCTGAAATGGAAACATGTATTCATTCGATCATATTCTTGATATTAGACCGGTCCCTATTATCAGTTAATAATTAAAAAAATCTTGGGCCCTGCATAAAACTCATAACAGATGCAGTTATCCCCCATTTTGTCATTTTTATCATTCCTTCTCTCATTCTCTACCCCAACCTCTCTCTCTCTCCCTCTGTCTCTCTCCCTCTCTCTCTTCCTCTCTCTCTCTCTCTCTCTCTCTCTCTCTCTCTCTCGCTCTCCCTCTCTCTCTCCTTGATCTGGTTGTTTACCTTGAGGCAGCTCTGCGTGTACGGGCGGCATTAGTCCAAACTCTGTAACGAGATCCAAGTTTCCAGTTAACAACAGAAAAATGTCGGCATTAATGAAGAATATTGCTTAATTTTTAACTGTATAGTAAAACACATTATTTAGGCTACTCAAACAACCGCTATAAACAGACCAGTTTTTAAAAGTCCTTGTTTACAGTTTTGCACTATTCGACCTCCAAATTATGACTATCCAATCTTTCGACCAGCCCTAAAGTTTATCCTCGTTTTTTTTCACCGTATATATGTATTAGAAAACAAATGTAACGTATAAATAAATGACCATAGTAGATATCATAAAATTGGGAATACGAGCAATGATTGAATGCAGAGAATACGATATGCCGGATTACGCTGGATATTTCAAACCCTTTCCCACTAGAAACAAGGTCTCATGGAAACACAACATCAGCTATGGATTTCCATTCATCTGTGTCTTCTGCACGTGGCTATCCCTGATATAAACATTTCACCATTTTCATGAAATCACATTGACATGTATATTTTGTAATATCCCGCAAAAATTACCCTGGCTTTAAGTCTATCATTAACAATGTGAAAGCTAGTGAAATGAATTACTGCACATAGAGCAGGTGTGTGGACATAGTGTGGCCTGGCTGAACTCGTACTTGCAGACGTATGGCTTAACTATGTCACAGTGCGCATCCTGCTTGTCAGCACAGCCGTCTGAAACAGGAACATTCTCTTGTACAACCACAGGGAACTGAATTTTCATCAGAAAATATGCTTGTAACGGGTTACTGGGTGGGGCTGCATTTTTGTGTTCTTTATATAGATGTAGATATATAATCGGAAATGTCATTGATTATGTATATTATTGTCTGATACACATTTTGTTTCATTCTAAGTCGTTTTATCTTTGGGTTAGGCTTAATATATAACCTTATACGAGGCTGTGAAATAATGAAATATCCATCAATCACAATTCGTCATTTCATTATAACATTGAACCTATCCCATCGGCGAATGGCTGCGCGATTTTGACCGATTTCGCGCTAGTTTTTCTGTATTCCCGCGTTGGTAAATTTCATTTTCGGTCGACACATAGTTTTTGTATTAGACCGGCGTTTCTGTTCTAACAGGTTGTCCCGAGAGACAGAGTAGTCTAGGTGTGGCTATTCCTGTTACGCGTATTTAGCGTTTTTACATCGGGATATCAGATACGATCAAATCTGATGTAAGAATCTTCTTGTAAAATACTTCAATATTATCGCGGGTATTGCAGATAACCTTCTAGTAATCCAAACAAACTTATCACCTAGAACAAGTCTTTAGAAAGATTGGTATTGTAAGGCGAATTTAGCGTCAATTAAACATTACTCACGTAAACACTGCGGTATACCACAATCGCGTAAATTACTGCCGACGTAACACTGAAGTCTGCCGATTCCGTATGGATCCCGGCAGTAATTTTTAGCCTCTGTTATGGTGTTGTCCGGAAAGTTGGAATCAGAAAGTGTCACACCATGAACAGTCCTGTGATCAGTCCAAGGGGAGCAAGTGTTATTCAGTGCATCAGTTGACACGTAGCCTTGGTACCTGGAGCTCTCTCCGGCGTAGAAACATTCTGAACAAGAGGTACAATTACTAAGTCTGGTTTCCGGCATCCTTTGCGTTGTTATCAAGGGGCGGGAAATTCAGACTAGAAGTTCCTCTACCGATTCCTCATCACGTTTACTTCCCCTTACAACAAAAAACAAGGGAAGTAAACAGTGAGAGGAGTTTGGTACACGATTTTAAAGATGGAGTCTGGAACACCCAGATTTCTAGTGCTTCTGTATGTATGTTGATTAAAAGTGTTTTATTTCTCCATAAAATGCCATTCTTTTTTATCACAGTGATATCATGTAACACTTTTATTATTTCTTTTAGTTGTCAACCAACAGTAATTCGAATTTATAATTATTTAGCGTTTGTACTGAAAGATTAGAGATTATCTTTCTTTATTAATTCATCTTCGGTTTTAGATAAAATGTAATAAAATGTAAATAAGTTTATTTCAAATCGTAATGCAAAAGTTTACGTGACAAAACTCCCACTCCTGAGAAGTGATGGTAAAACACCATGGGAAACCTCGACCTATAAATAACACTCACCTTGACAAAAGTTCACGTGACAAAACTCCCACTCTCGAGAAGCGGAGATAAAACACCATGGAAAACCTCGACCTTTAAATAACACTCACCTTGACAAAAGTTCACGTGACAAAACTCCCACTCTCGAGAAGCGGAGGTAAACACCATGGAAAACCTCGACCTATAAATAACACTCACCTTGACAAAAGTTCACGTGACAAAACTCCCACTCTCGAGAAGCGGAGGTAAACACCATGGAAAACCTCGACCTATAAATAACACTCACCTTGACAAAAGTTCACGTGACAAAACTCCCACTCTCGAGAAGCGGAGGTAAACACCATGGAAAACCTCGACCTATAAATAACACTCACCTTGACAAAAGTTCACGTGACAAAACTCCCACTCTCGAGAAGCGGAGGTAAAACACCAAGGAAAACCTCGACCTACAAATATAACCAGCGCACAGTATCATAAAGCTGCGGCGCAGGTCCAATCTCAAATAGTAAGAATCTGATTGGTTGAAATTGAGACAAGTCTAACAATGGACCAATCAGCTTGTAACTTTCTGAATCTGTTTTCAAATTTTAGTTTATAAAGTTTGGACCAGGCCCTCAAAATTATTTCTTAACTTCAAATGAGACAAAATCAAAAATGTCTTTTACAGAACGTTCAATTATAAAGAGATAATACAGCATAATCATTCCTTTGTCACATATTTTACGCCATTAGGAAAGTAAAGACTAAACACAACTTTGCAAATATCTCATATCGTCAACATTTGTTATACTCATGGAAACAAAATGGTTACTGAAAGTTATAAAACTGAGTTTGGAAACCAGTCTCAAATCTCAAGGATCTGGTTGGCTGAAATGGCGACTGGTCGCCATTTTAGCCAATCAGATCCTTGAGATCTGAGACTGGTTTACATGCTCAGTGTTATAACCTTGGGCAAGTGCTGTAAGTATCATGTTACCCATGCAGGCATGAGGTTTTGTGTTGTTTGACTTGTATTTGTACATTATATGGAATTTGTAGGTTAAGATATTTAAAATAAGGATACATTAATTATATTGTTCTGCAAAGTTTAACTAAGCTGCATTTTGCCGTTAGAGATATTTTGATAATTTTCTTTGTTATTGATGAAAGTGCAATGACTTCTGTGGAAAGCGCCCTAACTGTCATAAACCAAGCAACATTGGATTAAACATGTCCTGAACACCACTCCAAATCAATACCTAGCAGTCAGTGTAAGAAGATAATTCAGGTTTACATGTATGCAAGTTTTAGATTAAGATTTCATTAATTTAAATATTAATTCTTACCAACCGGATCTCGACACATGTTACCCGCTAGTGTCGCCGATCCGTACGGCAGACCCTGCAAGTTTGGGTCCAGGTCTGCCCAATTCAAACATGGCTTTCCAGTAATGGTAGTCGAAACAATGCCCATATAATGTGTACTATCGTAGAAACAGTCTGAAAATATTATTGTCAGGTAAGTTCACATAATTCATCATGTGATATCTGAAAAACTAAGTCAATGGCCATAAAACACCGTTTCCTAATTGAACTAACAAGCGAAAAATATAACTGCTGATCAGTCTGCATTATTCTGTTTGGGCTCTTTGTGGAGGCAGGTGTTTTTTTCTTAATATACATATCTTCTCAAAACGTTGTGAAAAAATAGTATACGGAACAAAAAGAAAATTATTTGACAGATAACGTGGAGGGACGGGGGGAGAAAGTTACACGTAGAACATCTCACAGGACAGAGCGTCTATGTGATTACACGATCTGCACATAATTGGAATAAGCTTGTCCTACACAATAAATTTTGAGTGGTGTTTTAAAACTAAAAGAAATTTTCCAAGATATAACATAACTTATAACTTCTTGCGATAAGCCATATCTTCATAAACGTTTATGTCACGTGACTGTCATGTTAGCGTGGCTATGTTACGCCGCATCGCCGCATAGCGTGGCTATGTTACGCCGCATCGCCGCATAGCGTGGCTATGTTACGCCGCATTGCCGCATAGCGTGGCTGTGTAACGCCGCATCGCCGCATAGCGTGGCTGTGGTACGCCGCATCGCCGCATAGCGTGGCCATGTTACGCCGCATCGCCGCATAGCGTGGCTATGTTACGCCGCATCGCCGCATAGCGTGGCTATGTTACGCCGCATCGCCGCATAGCGTGGCTATGTTACGCCGCATCGCCGCATAGCGTGGCTATGTTACGCCGCATCGCCGCATAGCGTGGCTATGCTACGCCGCATCGCCGCATAAACCTGGTCGATTTCGTTTATACGGCGATTTGTTAAAGCATAAACATTTCAAAGATATAAAGCATTGAACATTCGTGAAAATATTGTTTTCCTTTACCTGGACATGCTGCTGTACTACATGCAGCAACTTGGGATGCTGGACCTGTACAGTCGTGGCCTCTGGGTGCGTCATTAGAAAATGAGCACTGTCTCGTACGGGTCATCTCTCCACCCCCGCAAGACTTGGTGCAGGTTGTCCACAAGGACCAGTCGGTCCATACACCGTCAACTGTTGAGGGAAATTAAGAACATACTATTTAATATAATGTGATGCATGTAATATCATACGAAATTTTTATTACTTTGATTTAGTCTCAATAATTCGACTGCAAACACAGACCCGTTATCATACGGACTTTTTACGTTGTCTGTTCTTTACGTCTCAAGGAGTTACGATCAAAACTGTGGCGAAAACCGCACTTCTTTAAATTCCATTTTTTCATTGCAACTTGAAAATTTCAGCGCTGCTAAGTTCATTAAATTTTTTTGTTATAAACAAATATTCTCTAAAGTATCAATCAAATAAAAAAAATCCACAAATAACACTTTTCAACTTACTATTGTTTATGCCGTTTACATGTTGATTTTAATGTGCGAACGAATGAAAACGTCCCTTTTATAAATCGATACACAACACATTCAGATAAACTTATAGCGGAATAACATAAAAACTGCTGACATGGGCGGAGGTTTAAAAGAGTTGTGCATTTAAAACGAAACCGTAATTTATAAAGGATTACATATATTGATTGTACTTGAATGTGGCTTTTCAGGTATGTATTTTTTTTAAAGAAACATGTGGTTTAAGATGCTTTATGGAGCCGCCAGAAGTTGCGACTCATTTTCCGATCGCTGGCATATAGAAATAGAAGAAAAATGTTCCGCATTGATTTGAATAGTAACTGGGTTGTGCGCGAAGGACAAACATCGCATATATCATGTATATAGAAAAGTCCTTGTCGCGCACAAATAGTTGTGATACACTTTGATTATACCAAATATAAGTAAAGTAGTTCATATATTTTGCATCGGTGTAATATTCAGGGTATATTTATATGTTAGTTAAAGACGTTTACGGTTGTTTCCGCTTTCACAAGGTTATGAATTATACTTGTTCATCGTTTAAGTAAATCTTGATTGGTTGGAATTTAGTTGCGATAATTATAAAATAGAACCGGAAACGGGAGTACGTTAAACAGAAGTGAAATATGAATATCAGAAATGGTCACGTCCAGAAGACGCCGCCTCTCACAACAGCCAAAAAGAAAAAAAAGAATTGGTAACAAAATATTAACAAATGTCAAAATATACACCACAAACTATAACGAAAGTGAGGACCCGAATGGTTACATGTACCGCCTTGTAACGGTTAGTGCAAAACAATTTGCCGCTGGGTGTTAAACTATGTTCTAGCACTATTTTAATCACACATGTGAAGAAGCACTGCGGCTTGCTTTATTTTGCAAAATTAAAGATTAGACTAAATTATCTTGGAGAAAAGGGAAAATAAATAAAATTACCAGGGCAAACAATGTTGCTGCAGGTTGCCTTTTCAGACGTGGGACCAATACAGTCGTGACCTCGTGGTTTGTCGTTAGGGAATGCACAGTGTCTCGTGCGGAACATGCTGCCCCCACCACATGTCATCGAACAGGAAGTCCACATCGTCCAATCCGTCCAGAGACCGTCCACTGTTATAAACAATATCAAATAAGCAGACAGTCACGTCACCCTGTGCTTTTGCAAACCATGTTGCTTGAGAAAAAGTCTTGGACTAGCTTATACTATAATACTAGTACTTCTTTTACAATGGACAGTTCTTATCAAGGGCTCAGGTAAACGTGTTCATATCATTTTTGTGAAAAAAAAGTTTGACAGTTAATTATAATTTGCTTTTCTGTCACGTGACTGTTAAGACCATTGGGCGGAGTTCGAAGAAATCAACGCGCGATTCATGACATCATGTTACGACCTAAACAAATTAATTGAAGAACAGATATAGTTCGGACTTGGCTCCTATAGAGTTTAAGTGACAAAAATATAAACATACTATCAAGGACATGTTTGTTTTCACGGATGGTTGTTCGGGACTAGGATTCTAAAACGTTTCAACGTAAACAAATTAACATATAGTACCTGGACAAGGTGTGGTGTTGCATGTATTCTTTTGTGTCGCTGGTCCTATACAGTCGTGGCCTCTAGGAACGCCTTGAAGGAAAGTACAGTGTCTGGTACGGTCAGTTTCTCCACCCCCACAAGTTGTTGAACAAGTTGTCCACGTAGACCAATCCGACCATATACCATCCACTAGAGTGTACTCATATTATTGTCACCCCTGTGTGTTCGACTTATATGCCTGGGTATAACAGTATGTTAAGCTGATGCCTCAACTGTATTGAGAAACAATTGTGTTTTGCATCGATTTTGCAAAAACGAATATTCATTTAGTTTCGGAGCAAAATTGATTATTGATAATTGATACGGTACATTATCCAATTATCCTAACTTGATTTAAACCCTGTAAATAAAAGCATTGCAGTAATGCAACAAAGATACAGAAGTATCATTGCTGTCGAAACATGGTTATCAATTCACTCATTTTTATGCAAACGAGGCTATACATTATGTAAACACTTATCATTTAGCAACACATTCGGTACTACTCAAGGGAAAACCCGAATGTGTTTCTTTGAAGGCAGGTGGTCTTCGTTGACACCTGATTCGTTCGTTTAATACTCTTACAGAGCAATACAATGTGGTCTTTATCCGCATGTAGTCTTTGTTTACTGATTATCTTTAGCACAGACTGGAGTGTATTTGTATTAAAAAAAGAGGCCATGAGTTACCAGGGCAATGTAAGGTGTTGCAAGTGGCCTTTTCGGCTTCCGGTCCTGTGCAGTTGTGGCCCCTAGGTTTGTCAGGGGGAAAGTCGCAGTGTCTACTGCGGTACTTGTTACCACCGCCACAAGACGCCGTACAGGGAGTCCAAACTGACCAATGCGCCCAGACACCGTCAACTGTGAAAACCGGAAAAGTAATGCAGCTGCATTTCAAAACTAGATTACCGTCATATTTTACCGGGTCAAATAAAAGTCTTATTTCTATATATGTTCTACATTTTATTTTACATGATCAAAAAAACATAATTTTTTCTCAACAATAAGAAATGGGAGAGTGTATTCCTTTCATACTTCGTTCCATGCCAGTCTAATTCACGCAAAACAGAATTTAAATTTTTTTAAAACCCTTTGTTCTTTTCAAAATAAGCATTTTTTTTTAAATGAGCGATTTTATTTTGACAAGATATGTGACGATATAATTGCCGGTCTGAGGTCACAAAGTTCTAATGTTATCTTATAGGCTGAACGGTAAAATAACGGAAACATTTAAGTACAATTTACCCGGACAAGGAGTGGTATTGCATGTATTCTTTTGTGATGCTGGCCCTATACAGTCGTGGCCTCTGGGTACCCCACTAGGAAAGACACAGTGTCTGGTACGGTCAGTTTCTCCACCCCCACAAGATGTCGAACAAGTTGTCCACGTTGACCAATCCGACCATACACCATCCACTTTAAGAGAAAATATAACGCTATTAATGTTGTTTTCATCTGCATTACGAAATACAGGCGATAATGGTTCCTATCGTAAATCGAACCATCACAGTCAAGGAACAGTGCGTTGAAACATCGAACCAGCATCTTTACGGTACAGTAGCTAGCAACATCAAAACAGCATCTTTACGGTACAGTACATAGCAACATCAAACCACCATCTTTACGGTACAATACATAGTAACGTCGAAACAGCATCTTTACGGTACAGTACATAGCAACATCGAACCAGAAACTTTTCAGTTCAGTACCTAGCAACATCAAACCAGCATCTTTACGGTACAGTACCTCTGAAACATGGAACCAGAAACTTTTCAGAACAGTACCTAGAAACATCGAACCAGCAGATTTACGTAATAATACCTACACATCGACATAAATTGCACTCTCGAGGTTTATTACCTAGTAACATCGATCCATTACCTTAACGGTTCATAACTTAGCAACAGCGAACATGCACCTTAACGGTCCATTACCTTGCAGTAGCGAACCAGCACCTTAACAGTTAATTACAAAGCAACAACAATCTAGCACCTTAACGGTTCATAACCTAGCAACAGCGAACCGGCACCTTAACATTCCATTACCTTGCAATAGCGAACCAGCACCTTAACGGTTGATTACATAGCAACAACAATCCAACACCTAAACGGTTTATTGTCTAGCAACAGCGAACCGGCACCTTAGCGGTCCATTACCATGCAATAGCGAACCAGCACCTTAACGGTTGATTACATAGCAACAACAATCCAACACCTTAACGGTTTATTGCCTAGCAACAGCGAACCGGCACCTTAGCGGTCCATTACCCTGCAATAGCGAACCAGCACCTTAACGGTTGATTACATAGCAACAACAATCCAGCATCGAAACAGTTTATTGTCTAGCAACAGCGAACCGGCACCTTAGCGGTCCATTACCATGCAATAGCGAACCAGCACCTTAACGGTTGATTACATAGCAACAACAATCCAACACCTTAACGGTTTATTGCCTAGCAACAGCGAACCGGCACCTTAGCGGTCCATTACCCTGCAATAGCGAACCAGCACCTTAACGGTTGATTACATAGCAACAACAATCCAGCATCGAAACAGTTTATTGCCTAGCAACAGCGAACCGGCACCTTAGCAGTCAATTACCTTGCAATAGCGAACCAGCACCTTAACGGTTGATTACATAGCAACAACAATCCAGCACCTTAACAATTTATTGCCTAGCAACAGCGAACCGGCACCTTAGCGGTCCATTAACCTGCAATAGCGAACCAGCACCTTAACGGTTGATTACATAGCAACAACAATCCAGCATCGAAACAGTTTATTGTCTAGCAACAGCGAACCGGCACCTTAGCGGTCAATTACCTTGCAATAGCGAACCAGCACCTTAACGGTTGATTACATAGCAACAACAATCCAACACCTAAACGGTTTATTGTCTAGCAACAGCGAACCGGCACCTAAGCGGTCCATTACCATGCAATAGCGAACCAGCACCTTAACGGTTGATTACATAGCAACAACAATCCAACACCTTAACGGTTTATTGCCTAGCAACAGCGAACCGGCACCTTAGCGGTCCATTACCCTGCAATAGCGAACCAGCACCTTAACGGTTGATTACATAGCAACAACAATCCAGCATCGAAACAGTTTATTGTCTAGCAACAGCGAACCGGCACCTTAGCGGTCAATTACCTTGCAATAGCGAACCAGCACCTTAACGGTTGATTACATAGCAACAACAATCCAGCACCTTAACAATTTATTGCCTAGCAACAGCGAACCGGCACCTTAACGCTTCATTGCCTAGCAACAGCGCACCACAAGATCGTAATTATGTTAAATTGATAACTGATTTATATTATAGTAGTAATTTTCCTGCCATAGACCTAATGACAAAATCATTATGAATTCACTTAATGACTATTAACTATTAATTAACGAAATATGAAGTAGAATTAATATACGTAGAAGTAAATTTTTGAACCCAATTTTAAGGTTTTATATGTATTTAATGCTGCCTTAGCAGCATCAATTTAAGTTCAGGAGTCATGAAAACAAAGTTTTTTTTCAGTTCTCACCTATAAATATTTTATACAAACTGACTTAAGTTACTTCATTAAGAATTACACTGGAGCTGGACAAATCCTGCCAGGCCTTAATTCCGGGGTAGACAAGAAGTGTAACAATGTTAAAGGGACGTAGAAATAGTGTCCCTAACGTCGGTTTGTGTATTTTGGATGTGGCCGTTTCGGCATGGTTGATGGGCATATTTTTTAAATGTCGAAGAGTTTGGTAATCGCAAACATTAAACAGGATCCCAAGGTTATACAACTGAGAATGGAACGAGTCTAAATTCTAAAACATCTGATTGGCTGACTAGGCGAACAGACGCCATTTCAGCCAATCAGATGCTTCAGTTTTAAAATCTTCTAGCCAGTACATTACAGTTATTACCTGGACATAGGTTGGTGCTGCATCCTGATATATCTGAGGAGGGTCCGGTGCAGGAATTGCCTGTAGGTGCGGTATTAGAGAAGGCACAGTGTCTGCTACGAAATTTAATGCCAGACCCGCAAGATGTTGAACATGTTGACCAGTCTGACCAATCAGTCCAGATACCGTCAACTGCAGTAAGATCATGAAGCATAGGATAAAACAGGAAATCCCAGGGACCAGTTCGTAAAATCAAAACTCAGTTGTACAGCTTTAATAAAAACCTTTGTTCTTTCTAAATAGGCGGCAATGAAACATGTCAAAATGTTGTACTGCAGCCGAATGATTCAAAATCACAGATCGAGGTACCTTGTCAACAGCTGATCGTTGGTTATAGCTAATCGTGTCAGGTAACTGATCAATTTACACCGGCACAACGTTGTTCATAGCTGATCGAGTCGAATAACTGATCAACTTACACGGGCACAACGTTGTTCATAGCTGATCGAGTCGAATAACTGATCTATTTAAGTGGGCACAACCTTGTTCATAGCTTATTGAGTCGAAAAACTGATCAATTTACACGGGCACAACGTTGATCATAGCTGATTGAGACGAATAACAGATCTATTTAAGTGGTCACAACCTTGTTCATAGCTGATTGAGTCGAATAACTGATCAATTTACACGGGCACAACGTTGATCATAGCTGATTGAGACGAATAACTGATCAATTTACACGGGCACAACGTTGTTCATAACTGATCGAGTCGAATAACTGATCTATTTAAGTGGGCACAACGTTGATCATAGCTGATTGAGTCGAATAACTGATCAATTTACTAGATGGGCACAACGTTGTTCATAGCTGATTGAGTCGAATAACTGATCAATTTACACGGGCACAACGTTGTTCATAGCGGATTGAGTCGAAAAACTGATCAATTTAAATGGACACATAGCTGAATGTTTCGGAGAGAAAGATTATTTTACATTGATTCATCACTGTTTTGACAACGTTTTAGAAGACTGCTTAATTTACCTGGGCATACCGACGATCCACATCCGGTCATCTCGGACGCGGGTCCTGTACAGTTATTGCCTATAGGTTGGTTGCTAGGGAACACGCACTGTCTGGTACGCAACATCTGTCCGTTGGTTCCACAAGACTTTGAGCAGGCACTCCATTCTGACCAGTCCATCCAAACACCGTCCACTGAATTCAACGATATAAACTGTAACTTAGGAACAGACTTGATAGAAATGTATACGTATATGCCTGATAATCATTGTCCAAGGTTATAACACTGAGAATGGAAACAAGTCTCAAATCTCAAGCATCTGATTGGCTGATATGGCGAAGGTTTTGAAACCTTCAAAACGTGATAAACATACGCTTAAAACTGAAAAAGATGCATTTTTATTGGAATCAAAATTATGTTATTTAAAGATAATAAAACTGCTCTCAACTTCAACCAATCAAAAGCTTGAAATTTAAAATAGGTCTCAAGCTTTAGTTACATGATATTGGTCCCAATTACATAATTATCATTCAGTGGGGAATGAAGTTTGAACAACAAACTCAGTGCACGAATGTTACGATATTTGCACTTGAAAGACGGTTGATTATAAGGTATACAGGTGTAACATGAGTTCAAACCAAGAGATAATTTTGTCAAATGTGAACTAAGAGCAATATAGAGCCTAGATTGTATTCTCGTTGTAAGATTCACATATCGTGGCAAAGTAAGGGACACGTGTACTAAAATTCACTTAAAATGTGTAGATAATGTAATGGTATACTAAAGTGTGTACATGGTGTCATGTATCTACAAGTTTTACTACATGTGGAATACAAGATGCTTTTAAGATAACATCGCTATTCTAAAATACACCACTCCTCGATTTAGATTCATCATGCCCCCACTTCCTTCGAAGAAGCGGGGGTAAGATGCTTTGCAAATGTTGGTCGGCCGGTCAGAAAGCAACCTTGTCCGATCAGTAACCAGAAAACGATTCGTTATACAGTCCTCAGATTTGATTTGTTATGACAAGTAGATGACCAATATCGATTTTGAAGCCAGTAGGTCAAAGGTCAAGTTCACAGTTATTTTTAACAAAATAACTTCAAGTTACTATGCAATTGATTTGTTTTTTGGGGAGGGGCATACATTGAACATGTGTTACAAAAATTTGCTGTTTTCTTCTTATGTAACATTATAATCAAATCAGGTTACTTTGTTTGGTTTCTTCTTGATTGCTTTAACTGAGGGAAGGGACCCGCAAATCGTCCGATGTCCTTATCCTCGCTAATTTAAATAATTGCTTAATGTATACAAGTATTTTAATACATCAAGAGATGGATTTATGATTTAACTGAGTATATAGTTTTGCTGTTTATACTTTTAATTACATTCCACTGAAGCCAACGCTTTGTGAGCGAAACCCAAGTTCTAAGGGGATTACATTGTAACACCAGATCGAAAACCAGTCACAATTCTCAGAAATCTGATTGGTTGAACAACTGACCAATGGAAAGCATGGACTCTAATATGTTAAAGACTGGTTTCCGTTCAATTATGGATAACCATATATTATAAAGTTCCTACCCAGACATTGTCCGACGTATGATTTTAATATGTCGACGGGAACACGTTGACAGTGCTGGTCTGACCCTGTTTGACAGCAGTCATCGGTTTGGTTTTTGTAAGCCAAAATACAGGTTGTCGCGCATGCTATTGTTTGAGCCTCGGAAACCATTTCTAAAATGTAAAAACAGAAATACACAAATTAATTTACCACGGTAAATAATAAAAACCATGGAAAGTCTTAGTTAACAGAGATACTTAATAAATACAGGATTGTAAATAAGTACAAATGCACACAGAACAGAAATCTAACCATTCGGACAATGTGGAAGATAGCGTGATTAGCTTTATTGTTGTCTTCAATGGTTAAACATCGAGAAGGAGGACAAAAAAAACAAACTGCTCCACACAAAACCCCAATAAATAACGAAACAAACGCCATGCAAAACGACAACAAATTACAATATGAATAAGGAGAAAAACACAGCTGATTATTATTGCAATCTCGATTTTTTACGCCAGTATAACATAAATTTATCTCGAAAAAACACTATATCAAGAAGATGACAGCCCATAAAATAAAGGATAAATTACTGAACGAAATGTGAAGAGACAAGCGCCGCGATAAATGACGAAACTCTGTTGTGCGCAAACAACAACAACAAAAACAATAAACTCACGATTCAAAACCACACCATACTTAGTGTACAAAACAGTCGTTTTTTCGTGTTTCACGAGGGTTTCTTTTCATATTTTATATTCATGTGTTGTGAAATAACGAAACAATGGCCTGGCATTCATCGGCTTGTATATATTTATTGGCACAATATCATTAAACTAAGTTTGGAGATCAGTCTCAAATCTCAAGCATCTGATCGAGAGATCCAAATTCATGAGCGTTGAGACTTGTCTCATGATTTAGTTTTATGATCTTGGGCTCTGATGGTTAGATGGACTGCCAAGCTGTGTGAAAGCCTATTGGCAATATTATGGCAATATTAACTTAGTAATGAATATTATGGCTTACCCTTGACCAGCAAGTACCTGCGATCTATTTCGTAAGGCTGGTTTCGACCTGGAAAAGAACACGGTGATGTCAATGCAATTCATCTGTGTGAAATGCAATTCATCTGTGTGCGATAAACGCATGCGTAAACATTTTTAAATCGGTTCAGCTTTAAACATTATAATTATCAGTTATGGTTAATTATTTTCCTTAGAAACGCTTTACCTAAAAACACATAGGGACACAATTACGAAACCTTTACATTTTGCGAACAAATGAAAATAACATACTTTGTTGACGACAAAGATGACTCGAATAACCGAAGCACGGGGTTTAATGTAAAAATAACAATCTATTAAAAATTAAAAATATAAATCTCAAACGTTTACTATGGCTTTCCAAAACTATTAAATGTTGATAAGGCTATCACCTGTGTATTGACTCGGTACATTTTTGACAGAACATGTTACACAGCCAGAATTCACAAACACCAGTACAACAACAACAACAACAGCTTGTAGAATGCGATGCTTTTCTTCAACAAGAAATGTAAAATGCATAGATATTAATACTTTATTTTTAAAACATAGTTAACAATAAAGTTTACGATATCTTAAAATCAGTAAAACCTCCTAATATAACAACAAAAACAGTCCTATGTATCTTTGGATGCTAATTGACCATTTTTGTTATTTAACAATAGGTACAGACTTCAAATGTGACGTCCTTCAACAGCCAATACGAGGCCTCTAGGTTTTTATAGATAACTACTGAGTAAGAGTCTATCCATATTAAATAAAATAACGACTGAGTAAGAGTCTTATTATCTAAATTATCAGTTCCGTCTGGAACGTGATCTTTGCTTTACATCACTGTTAACCGGTGTTCAGGTAGAAAGTGCCAAGATGAACGATTATAATGACTAGAAGACTTTACTTAAAATGGGGATACAATCTATAAAAACAACACAAACAACAGTGTTATCCTGACTAGACATTGTGTACACGTTAACAAACCTGTCTGAAACGATATGGATCTGGTCTGATGGTTTTAAAACTGAGATTTGAAACCAGTCTCAAATCTCATACATTCTATTTTCTTATTCTACGTGAAAACATTGCATACACGAATCACATTTTTATGTGTGTTGTAAAGAACAAGGATACACAATAAATAAAATTGAAAACCATTCTTACATGTATACATCAGGAATCAAATTAGCTGAAATGAAAACAGTCTTTAATCTCAATCATCTGTTTAGCTGAAATGAAACCATTCTCGGACCCCTAGCATCTACTTAGCCGACTAGTTTTTATTTAAGACAACCAGGGCCCAAGATCATAAAACTAAGTTTTGAGATCAGTCTCAAATCTTAAGGATCTCATTGGCTGAAATGGAGACCAGCTGAAATGGCGACTGGTCTCCATTTCAGCCAATCAGATGCTTGAGATTTGAGACTGATCTCAAAACTTAGTTTTATGATCTTGGGCACAGTTGCTTGAGATCTCCACTTTTACTTTTACGATCTTTGATTATGACTAAGCTTTTTCTCAACATATTTTGAGGTATACATAAGTAATATTATTAAATATGCCACTGGGATATTTCAAACTGACGTGATACATGTACATGTAATAGATAGCAGGCAACTTTTATCATGATCTTATATAAGTTAAAACTTCTTAAACATTAATTGCTGTGTTAAAATTCGTAAAACAATACAACAAAGTAGAAGTCAAAAACACAAATGTTTCCGAACTTTGGAATATTCTCTACTTATGCTTGTTGTATGCAATAACATGCTTACAATGCAAATGTACTTACGGTGTTCGCGTAGTTCCATTCTCTATCCTATGTACATGATGTAAGACATATCCATATATGTATTGCTTTATCTCTCATACTTATAGTGCCGCATTTCGTTTGAACTACATTTGTATTTCAGCTCAAATGTATACTCATTCTGCGTGATATTAACACGTTAGTTTTCCCACTGTTATACTTAAAAAAACAGATTAATAACATTGCTTGATTTCGTATCTTTGGTGTTAAGAATTTCTAGCTGAACTTAATATAATATTATTTCGTTTAGCAAACAATATCTTTAAATAGGCTTTAGAGAATGATTGCTTGCGACAAATCTTTGCGAAATTCAGTGTTAAAAACATGTTTTACACTTACTTAGTAAATGGTTTCGTTGGTGGATACAGAAGAAGTGATGTTAATTGCTCAGTACTTCAATTACGTATACTATAGGCCAATTACTGAAATCGTAATTGTACATGTAAGCAGGGTCTAAAGAGACCCTGATGTAAGGGATATTAACTGCCGAGCGGAGATTGACAAAGTCAGATATAGTGATCTCCCTTTAACTAGTTTGTACTGTTCTAAGAATGGAAAAACACAGCAAGAAATATTAAGCATGTTAAGCCTCTCTGACCTCAGGTCTTCTGTAGAAAAAGAATTTAATCAACCCTATGCTAGGTAGACCGCACAAGTACAGTGCTTTCAGTGCATTAATGAACTATATACAAATGTATTCATTTGTAGAGGCGTTTCCATGGTTTCAGACAAGGAAGTATCAATGAATGAATGAATTAAATATGTTGGCAAGCTTATTCATAAAAGGAGCGATGTTTTGAAAAGCAAATATCAGGTCCATGGGTTATGCTTGCATAACAATGCCTACCTATCATTCACAAGAAAAACCATGATTGTGTACGTCGGATGAATGGCGAATCAGAGCAGTTTGTTTGTTCGATCCTTTGCAATACAGGAAAGATAAAGTTGATATGTTTACGTAGTTGGAAAACGAATTGATTTATACCGGAAACTTGAAACCTCGAAACAATAGCTTCTATATTGAACCAATTCAAAAACATATGGACTTCATTTCCGGCGTCTGGAAACCACTGGTACTAAACATACCATATATTATGCTGTAGAATTAAATTGCAAAATATATGCGAAGATGTGTGTTCTCTGTTTGGACAGAATTTGAGTTAAAAATTTTATCCAGAATTTATTCCAACTCTGATGAGAACAACTGAAATGTTCCAGAGTTATTTTTTTTAATTCAGACGAAAATATTTTTAAAAATGAAGTCCGATTAGTTTCAAACAAGCAACTGTGAATTCCTCACTGGCCTGGGAGACAGTAGTTCTTAACATGAAACCACCGACGATTTTGGAATTTTGAACCGAAGCGAATAACTTTTAGATGGAAGATCATTGGTCTAGGGGTAGAGCGTCGGACTCCAGATCCGAAGACTGCGGGTTCGAGTCCCACCAGGAATGAGGTTCGTCTGCAGTTTCCTCGTTCCACATTCGGCGCGAGTACTGGTTGGAAACCCAGGGAGCAGTCATCGAGCGTGATTAATATAAGTTGGAATAGCATGTTTAAAATCGATGTAAAATAAATAAGTTTAAACTAATAAATTTTAGTGTTTGTATGTTTTAATTTTTGAGCGCACCAAATATTTGATGCGATATCTTTTCATCCATGCTTGTATGAGGCATGGCTGCAACCTACTCGAGCCGTTGCATTGACGTTCAAGTCCTTAATGCCCAAAACACTTCCTTGAAACCCAGTGCTATGGTCGGCACGACATATACGAAATTGCGTTATCTATGAATAATTATGTAATAAACCGAAAAAAAGACCAAAGGTCAAATATCGGGAAAACAACAACTTTGATGCATCTAGGTAAACAAACATTGTGAACATGTACATCGGATGAATGGCGAGTGAAAGCAGTGGTTTGTTCGATTCTATACAATACAGGAGAGGTAAACAGTAAAAGAAATATGATTTCGTAGTTAGGCAAAACGAATAAATTAATACCGGACACTTAAAATCTCGAGACAACATCCAACTTGAAATAGATCCGGATCATATTTTTTAACTTCAAGTGTTTTATTTTAAGTGTCGGAATTTATTATTATTATTACATAGTCATATAACATAAATAGCGCTTTGCGCTGACTGCCTTACCGACCAAACAACCCGCTTCCTAGCACCGCGATGACTGGAAATAAATATGCATTTAACCACATACCTGTGTGGAATGAAAGATATTGGACCAAAGATGGATCTTACTCAAGTAACATATGCATTTATTATGTTATATATAATAAATACAAGTAGAGAAAACATATCGTTGTTATCTCCACTCTATTGCAGAGAAACCGCTGCTCGAGGCCGCTATCCATCTGGCACACACGAGCACAGCGTTGATTTGCCTCAATGCAATAAAGGGGCTGTTGTTTCAAGATTTCAACTTTGGGTATTTTTCGGGGTTTTATGACATATTCAGATATAGCATAAACAAGGCTTTGCCGCAAATGCCGTGCCGACCGTTTCCGGGTTCCTAGCAAGTGTTTTGTCCTTTGCGGGTCTGAAAATCGCTGCATTTGCTCAAGTAGGAAGGAGCCTGACCACATACCAGCATGGATTGTAATACAGTGAAACCTGCCTAAGCAGCCACCTGCGAATAGCAACCACCTGTCTTAAACAGCCAGTTTGAAAATGACATAAACTGACATTTTGTTATATTGTTTTACTGTCTTTAACAGCCACCTGTCAGCCACTTTTTGTCATTCCCTTGGGTGGCTGCTAAAGACAGCTTTGACTGTATATCGTATTAAATATGGGGTATTTTCAGAAAGTAAATGATATCCAAACAAAAATTAATTCCCTTCGATGCTAAGTTCAAAATCGTGAGTGGCCGTGTGGTTTGAGTGATTGCCTCGCAACTTGGCAGACTTAGTTCGATTCCAACCCATCAATCGATTTGATTATTAGTATATCAAATCTTTTTTGAAGTGTCTTTTTAATTTTTATTTATAACATTTTAGTTGTTTACATCCAACTTGGAATAGATCCGGATTACAATAATTTTAAATTCCAACTCTATTACCTGTATTTTAGTTGTCGGTATTTTTTTCTGATTGTTATTACTTATTCATATAGCATAAATTGCGCTTTAAGCCGACTGCCTTGCCAATCACATCGCCCGGTTCCTATCACCAAAAATAACCGGAAATGATATGCATTTGCTTGAGTAGGGCTTTGGCCTCATACCAGCGTGGATTGAAAGATATTGGATCAAAGTATTTTCTCTAGGTCGCTATCGATCTGGCAAACACGAGCGCAGAGTTTGTTTTCCTCAATGCAATAAATGGGCTGTTGTTTGAGATTTGAACATTTGGCACTTTTCGGGTTTTAAAACATATGAATAAACAGCATAAATAAGGCTTTGCCGCAAATGCCGTTCCGACCGTGTCCGGGTTCCTAGCAGGTGAATTGGTTTAATGAGGCTAACAATTGTCCAGTAGGTTGGAGTTTGACCGCATACAAGCATGGATTGAAAAAAAAATTGAAATATGCATCAGGAATGGCCACATCCAGCATACACAGCCTCCCCACACTGCCAAAAAGTATAGGAAAAGAGAGCATGGTATTACAAAAATCAGTTTCAAAATAGACGCCACAAACAATTAACGAAAGTGAGAACCCGAGGGGTGACCTTCTCGGAACGGTCAGTAGCAAAACAATTTGCCACTTGGGTTTTTAATCAGATTCTAGGGTGCACCAACATCACACTTGCCCCAACAGGTACTTATATCACAAAACAAGTACAAGTTGTATTGGTGAAATAACTCTAACCCACCCATCGGCTCAACAATGTTGCATGCAAAAGCACACAGTCATATAAAACATAAGAAGCTAAGAGCATTGCAAAGCCAAAGGGCGTATACTCAATGATCTTACCGAGACGAGAGCTCCTGGAGCATGGATAGAAATATATCCTTTTAGAAATGGCTCGAAATTAAATGATACCCGCTCATAAATGTATTCCATTCGATGCAAAAAAAATCCAAAGCGTGAGTCGCCGCCTGGCGGATTGAGTGATTGCCTAGCAACTTCAGCAGACTTCGGTTCGATTCCTACCTGAAATAGATCCGGATTACAATTTAAACGTCAACTGTATTATCTGTATTTTAAGTGTCGGCATTGTTTTCTGATTGTGAATATAAATTTAGCGTTTGTTTGCCTCAATACAATAAAGCATGCAACACAATATTTCTATCGGACAAACTATATAACACAGAGAAATTGATTTACGTTAAGAGTTTGGTCGTTAAAACATAAAATTGTTAGGATGTCTATTAAAGTAAAGGGCCAGAAATGTGGGTCTTGTTGAGGGTGAGAGGTCTCATTCTCAGGAACGGTCGAAAATCGTTAACAATGTTTACAATTTGGTTCCTGTTTGACCAATATCATTTGTTTTCTTTATCCTTATATTATTATGATTTATAACCTTAATCATTCATGTAAGTTGGCTTAGGTATTTCAAGAGCAGAAGCGCACGTTCACTAACTTGATGACCAAATACAGGCTTACCGAAAGTGTTCGTGACCGCCAAAGACAGCAGATGCCGATGGTCATAATGGCAAGTCAAGAAGTTAAGAAAACGGGGACTAGCCATCAATGGAACGACTTCGCTGATCTTGTCAATATATCCGCTAAGCAATGGCTAAATGGGCTGTTCAATGATGAAAAACGATTCAGATTGTACACAATGACGGTCGGGTCCGTGCGTATTGACATCATGACGAATTTTTTTTTCTTTTTCCCATGCACGCGTCATAGATAACGGAACACTCTGTTGGCGTATCAGACATGATATGGGCAGGCTTTCCTCAGCACACAAGAACACCTGGAGTTATTGTGAAATGAAACCCGACAGCTGTCATGTATCAAACGCCTGTTGTTTTTTCTCTTCTTGCAACAGAATCGAGTAAAGCGGCTGATGCAAGGTGGTGCAACTACCCATACTGCACGGTCTTCTATAGAAATCATGCGTAACAATAGAATAGCCCTGCTCCCGTGGCAATCGAAGTCATCAGATCTCAACCCTATTGAGAATGTATTGGAGAATTTGTTTAGAAAATCTGCCGAAACAGACCCCAAACTCTTCAACAGCTAAATGATCGCATCGTAAGAGTCTCAGACTGATTTCAGAAACTTTATTTTGTCAGTTCGACAACGATGCCAAGCTGTAAGCCAATCAGGTGTATTACAGTATTTTTGCAAGCATCTGTCCCAATATAATATCTGTCACATTAATGTTCTTTTGTTGTCGTTGCTGTTTTCGGAATTGTTTATTATCGTTGTATTTATTCGGATCCATATGTAAAGCTCTACAATACATGTTAATGCTGTTTTTCTATTTCACCCCAAAATTACTCATACGTGTCTTTGCCGTCGGTAAAGTCATGACCGCACCATGTAGAAATAATTCAACGTTTATCAACATTGTAAATCAGGATTCCTAACTTAAGTAAAACCAGTAATTAAACATGTATGTAATGTTTTGCCATCGGTAAAGTATTGGCCTGTTTACCGTATATGTCGGGTAAATCAGTTACAGTCAGGTTAAAGCCAATCCTCGAGTTCACATTTCTATACATGTCTTTGCCGTCGGTAAGGTCATGACCGCACCATGTAGAAATAATTCAAAGTTTATCAACATTGTAAATCAGATTTCCTAACTTAAGAAAAAAAATAATTAAAAAGTATGAAATGTTTTGTCATCGGTAAAGTATTGGCCTGTTTACCGTATATGTCGGGTAAATCAGTTACAGTCAGGTTAAAGCCAATCCACGAGTTCACATTTCTATACATGTCTTTGCCGTCGGTAAGGTCATGACCGCACCATGTAGAACTTATTCAAAGTTTATCAACATTATAAATCAGATTTCCTAACTTTAGAAAAAAAAATAATTAAAAAGTATGTAATGTTTTGTCATCGGTAAAGTATTGGCCTGTTTACCGTATATGTCGGGTAAATCAGTTACAGTCAGGTTAAAGCCAATCCTCGAGTTCACATTTCTATACATGTCTTTGCCGTCGGTAAGGTCATGACCGCACCAGGTAGAAATAATTAAAAGTTTATCAAGATTGTTAATCAGAATTCCTTACTTTAGTAAGAAAATAATTAAAAAGTATGTAATGTTTGCCAGTGGTAAAGTCTTGGCTTGTTTACCGCATATATCGGGTAAATCAGTAACAGTCAGGTTGAAGCCAATCCTCGAGTTCACATTTCAATTTACAAAGGTTATCTATATTTTAAATCAAAATTTCTAATACATTCAATTAAAAAGTATTCAAGTTTTGCCATCGGTCAAATCTTGGCATTTTGTCATTTGTTAAATGATAAAAAAATTAATAACTTGAATATATCAAAAGTTGATATTAAATGTGTAAAATTAATAAGAACAAAACACTAATAACACTAATAATGAATTCTTCCCCTAACGGGAGACATTTATACTTTACAAATTAAGAAATGTTTGTGATCTTTTTAGCAATCTAATTACAATACATACAAATGCAAATTTTACCATGAAACTTCTTGCATTTTTCACTATTTTCATTCCCACAAATTTCTATGCAATCAAGCACTAGTTCACTGGAGAAATAGTTGTTCTTAGTGAACAAAGTTAATATCAGGAGTGATTTTAAAAAAAATAGCTATCGTTTTGGTAAGAAAAACACTTAATTTTATGTTAAAGGAAATTCCTTTAAAATCTAAAGAAATCCAGAAATACATAAGTCACATCACCCTCTTTTCTTTAAACAGGTAAGGTTCTTCCGTCACTTAAAACTACACTACTTTCATATTTAATCATAACTAAATAAAATAAAACAGTTTGGAATATTTTAATCGTAACGAACTTAAGAAATGAAATTAAGATTTGAAAATGACTACACACTATATTAATGTGTGACCACATATGAGAAAAAGATATATATTAAATAACGAAATATGCCATTTTCTAAATCTATTTGTTCATCTGAAAGATGTTAACCATATTAGATGTATTGTATATACATGTAACACTGTTATGATGTCTACAATTGCATTTGTCAATCAATAACTACTGTACAACACATCATAGAGCGAAATATTACAGATTTCCCTTGCGTTTAAAGTATGGTCACTTGTAAAAAAGAAGTTATAACTACACTGTCAATTACTTTAAAAATATTCTGCTAACTTTGGAATAAGATTCTCAATCCGATTTTTCAATGTGTTACTCTATTTAAACCACAACAGGTGTGTTTCTCTAGGTAAACCTTTACAGGTGTGTAACTCTAGGTAAACCATTACAGGTGTGTTACACTAGGTAAACAATTACAGGTAAGTTACACTAGGTACACCATTACAGGTGTGTACCTGTAGGTAAACCATTACAGGTGTGTTACTCTAGGTAAACCATTACAGGTGTGTTACTCAAGGCAAACCAATACAGATGGGTAATTCTAGGTAAACTATTACAGGAGTGTTACTCTAGGTAAACCATTACAGGTGTGTTACTCTAGGTAAACTATTACAAGTGTGTTACACTAGGTAAACCATTACAGGTGTGTTACTCTAGGTAAACCATTACAGGTGTGTTACTCTTGGTAAACCATTACAGCTGTGTTACTCAAGGCAAACCATTACGGGTGTGTTACTCTAGGTAAACCATTACAGGTGTGTTACTTTAGGTAAACCATTACAGGTGTGTTACTCAAGGCAAACCACTACAGGTGGGTAACTCTGGGTGAACTAGAACAGGTGCGTTACACTAGGTGAACTAGTACAGGGGTGTTACGCTAGGTAAACTAGTACAGGGGTGTTACTCTAGGTAAACCATTACAGGTGTGTAACTCTAGGTAAACCATTACAGATGTGTTACTCAAGGCAAGCCATTACAGGTATGTTACTCTAGGTGAACTAGAACAGGTGTGTTACTCTAGGTGAACTAGTACAGGGGTGTTTCGCTAGGTGAACCATTACAGGTGTGTTTCTCTAGGTAAACCATTACAGGCGTGTTACTCTAGGTAAACAATTTCATGTGTGTTATTCGAGGTAAACCATTGCAGGTGTGTTACTCTAGGTAAACTATTACAGGTGTGTTACTCTAGGTAAACGATTACATGTGCGTTACTCAAGTTAAACCATTACAGATGTGTTACTCTAGGTAAACCATGACAGGTGTATTACTCTAGGTCAACCATTACATGTGTGTTACTCAAGATTAACCATTACACGCCTGTTTCTCTAGGTAAACCATTACAGGTGTGTTACTCTAGGTAAACCATTACAGGTGTGTTACTCTAGGTTTACCATTTCATGTGTGTAACTCTAGGTAAACCATAACAGATGTGTTACTCTAGTTAAACAATAACACGTTTGTTACTCTAGGTAAACTATTAAAGAGGTGTTTCTCTAGGAAAACCATTTCATGTGTGTTACTCAAGGTAAAACAATAGAGGTGTGTTATTATAGGTAAACCAAAACAGGTGTGTTACTCTAGGTAAACCATTTCACGTGTGTTACTTAAGGTTAAACTTTTCATGTATAAACCATTACAGGTGTATTACTCAAGGTTAACCATTTCATGTGTCTTACTCAAGGTAAACAAATACAAGTGTGTTACTATAGGAAAACCATTTCATGTGTGTTACTCTAGGTACACCATTACAGGTGTGTTACTGTAGGAGAACCATTTGATGTGTGTTACTCTAGGTAAACCATTGCAGGTGGGTTACTCTAGGTTTTTGAACCAGTTAGAGTTCTAAATAAGAGAACTAAATACATTCAATAGATTTAATCGTATTTATCCTATGACATGTTTTTTTGCTAGTAGGTTAACCAATACATGTGTATCACTCAAGGTAAACCATTACAGGTGTGTTACTCTAGGTAAACCATTACAGATGTGTTACTCTGGTTAACCATTACAGTTGTGTTACTCAAGATAAACCATTACAAGTGTGTTACTCTAGGTAAACTATTGCAGGTGTGTTACTCTGGTAAACCATTACATGTGTATTACTCAAGGTAAACCATTACAGGTGTGTTACTCTAGGTAAACCGTTACAGGTGTGTTACTCTAGGTAAACCATTACAGGAGTGTTACTCTAGGTAAACCATTACAGGGGTGTTACTCTCGATGAACCATTCCAGGTATGTTTCTCTAGGTTAACCATTACAGGTGTGTTACTCAAGGTTAACCATTACATGTGTGTTACTCAAGTTGAACCATTACAGGTATGTTACTCTAGGTAAACCATTACAGGTGTGTTACTCTAGATAAACCATTTCAGGTGTGTTAATCAAGTTAAATCATTTGAGGTGTGTTTCTTTAGGTAAACCATTACAGGTGTGTTACTCTAGGTAAAACATTACATGTGTGTTAGTAATGGTAAACCATTACAGCGGTGTTATTCAAGGTAAACCATTACAGGTGTGTTACTCTAGGTAAACGTTACAGGTGTGTTACTCTAGGTAAACCATTACAAGTGTGTAACTCTAGGTAAACCATTACAGGTGTGTTACTCTAGTTAAGCCATAACATGTGTGTTACTCTAGGTAAACCATTGCAGGTGTGCTATTCTACAGGATTGTTATTCTAGGTTAACGATTACAGTTGTGCTACTCTGGGTAAACCATTACAGATTTTGGAAGTGAAAATATCATTTAAGCCGCCCTCTTCACGCCTTTGGAAGACGAGGCGGAGTTAATGGAAGTTCAATACAAAGGTACAAAAGACAGAGCCGGAAACATCTGCTGTGGGTCTTATACATACCCAGAGGAAGCAAGAACTTCAACTGATGAAAAATTGCTGCCTTTGCTTTGGTCTAGATAGCGTTTTCTAACACAGCTGATGAGAAAATGCTATGCTATTTAAACACTTTCTTACTCAAATCCACATTCAATGATTGGACATTTATATCTTCTTTTTTCAATATTTTATAAAAAAAATCTGGAACTTAAAACAAAAAAGATTAAGTTTATTTTTTCCTTTTCGAAAACCATTGCAATATTCTTTCAGTTACATTTTAAAAAACGCAGATTGGGATGAAAAAGTGTAATTTGCCAGGACTCGGAGCTTGGACCTCTGACGTTGAAGGCACTAGTTCAACCAGCTGAGCCTTTTGTCACTTGGAGAGCGTGTCAATACATTTGTAAATAAATTTGGTATATTTATGTTACTGTTACCAGAACTGTAGCAAATCGGCCGACATACGGTGAATTTGATCATCCGATGCTTCATTAACTGCACTTGCTGAAGTCAAATCAACAAGGACACGATGACAGGGATAAAAGAAACAAATCGAGCTTATAGGTTCTTATAAAAGATTTCTCCATAAACCATCATAAATTCTTAAACCCCTGCCACCGTCGTGCAAACAAAAAGATAAGCATAATATCAACTGTAGATAGGTTTAATAAACAGGCTTGCAAAGCGCTGTTGGATATCATGTTGATAACATTTCTTTTTAAATTTACAGATGGGTGGTTTTTTTCCGATTTTCGAATAACCGGGAGAAATTAACATTGCCTTTTAATAAATATCTTCTTAAGTTTATAAATTAAATCTCCATAAAAACTGGCTGTGGCATGGGGAAATATCTTGTTGAAACAGTGGGTCTGCTCCTGACGTATTTGTGAATTTAATATGGGTATCGGCGATAAAACTTGCAAAAGGTTTTCCTTAATTTGTGATACCGATAACCTATTTTTAAATTGAAGTTTGTCTGTTATGCAAAGATTACGTTCATTGAAATCATTAACATCATTGCAAGCTCTAGAAAAGCGAACAAGATGTGCGATATAAACCCCGTAAGATGCTGCACGAGTATCATCGTCGTTTTAACACCGAAAATTTATATTGCTGGCTTTTCCGAAGTGTTCGCTTGATTAAGCTGTAGTTCTTTAGGATAAATTTTATAAACCAGTGATGGAAAATTATTATTTATTTTTAACAAATCGTCAAGGTACCTCGAAGTAAGTGAATCAAGGTTTACACGTTTGCCAGCATTTGTCACACTGTAATGTCTTTTTTATGTTTATTGTTTGTTTTGGTTGTTTTTTTTTATTGTCGTCTTTTTTCAGATTTCACTAGAACAACTAATATATGTCTGCCGTCGGGTAAGTCTTGACCGCGCCATGAAGAAAAAAATGTTTATCAATATTTTGAAATCAATGCTCCTATTGAACAATTAAAGATATGTTAAATGTTTTTGCCGTTAGTTAAGTCTTGAACGCGACATGTAGAAAAAAAATAAAGTGTATCAACATTTGAAAATCAATTTTACTAAAATACAATTAAAATAGGTTTTATGTTTTTGCCGTTGGTCAAAACTTGGCCTTTCATCGTATCTATCGGGTAAATAAATTACAAAAAGTTTAAAATCACTCCTTGAGTTGACAGTTTTTGTGTTTTGCCTGTGGTTTGTCATTTTATACATGATAATAGATAATAATTAAACAAACTTAAGCTGGAATATATCAAAAGTTGGAATCAGATGTGTAAAACAACACTCCCAACTGCTTTATTTATTAAAAATGTTCACATCCCTCACTAAATGTTACTGATGAAGAAAATAAAATACAGACCCCTTGAAATAAAGCTGAAAAGTGATTAACATTTTAAATTTGAAATGTGGTTCAAAAAGACTTTCTCCCTACCCCTCTCTCAGGCTCTTTTAACATGTATCTCGGTCTCTGTCAGCCTCTTTAGATGTACTCTTCGCCTCAGTCCAGCACTGTATTTGTTCAAACGTGTTTACTCGATTGATTGTTTATACAACTGTGATAAACTTTATAGTAAGAAAGCATCTGGTAGCATAATGTTTGTGGAGTGACATTCAAATCACGCGCTGCCAATGTTGCTGGTCTAAACCTGCTGGGTAAATGATTAACGAAACTGACACGATCGTCCTAGTTGCTGATTTTAACCTGCTACGTAACTGATTAACAAAACTGATATGATCTGTCAAGTAACTGGTCTAAACCTTCTTCGTAAACGATGAACGGAACTGACATGATCGTCCTAATTGCTTATCTTAACCTGCTACGTAAATGATGAACGGAACTGACATGATCGTCCTAGTTGCTTATCTTAACCTGCTACGTAAATGATGAACGGAACTGACATGATCGTCCTAGTTGCTGGTCTAAACATGCTATGTAAATGATAAACGGAACTGACATGATCGTCCTAGTTGCTGGTCTAAACATGTTATGTAAATGATAAACGGAACTGACATGATCGTCCTAGTTGCTGGTCTAAACATGTTATGTAAATGATAAACGGAACTGACATGATCGTCCTAGTTGCTGGTCTAAACATGTTATGTAAATGATAAACGGAACTGACATGATCGTCCTAGTTGCTGGTCTAAACATGTTATGTAAATGATAAACGGAACTGACATGATCGTCCAAGTTGCTTATCTAAAGTTGCTACGTAAATGATTAACGGAACTGACATGATCGTCCTAGTTGCTTATCTAAAGCTGCTACGTAAATGATTAACGGAACTGACATGATCGTCCTAGTTGCTTATCTAAAGCTGCTACGTAAATGATTAACGGAACTGACATGATCGTCCTAGTTGCTTATCTTAACCTGCTACGTAAATGATGAACGGAACTGACATGATCGTCCTAGTTGCTGGTCTAAACATGCTATGTAAATGATAAACGGAACTGACATGATCGTCCTAGTTGCTGGTCTAAACATGTTATGTAAATGATAAACGGAACTGACATGATCGTCCTAGTTGCTGGTCTAAACATGTTATGTAAATGATAAACGGAACTGACATGATCGTCCTAGTTGCTGGTCTAAACATGTTATGTAAATGATAAACGGAACTGACATGATCGTCCTAGTTGCTGGTCTAAACATGTTATGTAAATGATAAACGGAACTGACATGATCGTCCAAGTTGCTTATCTAAAGTTGCTACGTAAATGATTAACGGAACTGACATGATCGTCCTAGTTGCTTATCTAAAGCTGCTACGTAAATGATTAACGGAACTGACATGATCGTCCTAGTTGCTTATCTAAAGCTGCTACGTAAATGATTAACGGAACTGACATGATCGTCCTAGTTGCTTATCTAAAGCTGCTACGTAAATGATTAACGGAACTGACATGATCGTCCTAGATGCTTATCTAAAGCTGCTACGTAAATGATTAACGGAACTGACATGATCGTCCTAGTTGCTTATCTAAAGCTGCTACGTAAATGATGAACGGAACTGACATGATCGTCCTAGTTGCTTATCTAAAGCTGCTACGTAAATGATTAACGGAACTGACATGATCGTCCTAGTTGCTTATCTAAAGCTGCTACGTAAATGATTGACGAAACTGACAAAATCGTCCTAGTTACTGGTTTAACAATTCTACGTAAAATGATTAACGACACTGGCAATATCGTCCTAATTGCTGGTATAAGCCTGCAACGTGGTGCGGATCTTAACCTGCAACGAGAATGATTAACGAAACAGACATGATCTTTTAGTTACTGGTCTTAACCTGCTTCGTAAATGATTAACGGAACAGGCATGATAGTCCTAGTTGTTTTCGTTTACCTGATCTCGGATGATCAAAGATAGTGTCACCTTGTTATGATGTCACATAGAACACTGGAAGCTGCAAAATAAAGAATAGGAAAACGACAATGTTCAATACGGAATTACTAATCTGTGGAGTTTTATCAATCTTGTGAATAAATGCTGCATTAAGCTAAAATCATTCATGGATAGATAATAAAGCATGGTATCAGTCTCCCCACAACGACATGCTCATTCATGGCTTTTATTCTTACTGCGGTGAAACGTCTCACTAGCGTCTACAACAGTGATGCCAGGTTTAAGCATTTCAGTTTATCAGTTTATCTCATGCCTCCAATTGGGTAGACATAAATTCTCATCAATTTTTTTTTGTGATTTTGCTATTGGGGAAGCTGGGCTAAACGTGACACTTTTTTTCACCTTGACCTATTATTAGACCGGATATAGCGAGCACAAAGTACAAGTGCGACACAAGATAATGTGAGATTGACCGAGTTTTAGAAAAATGTTACTACACATTTTTTACACAAGTTTAGTGGGAAGAAAATACAGCCGTATTTTTTATAGAATTATATTTATATTATTACATTTATTTTTTTTTATTTGAATGAAGAACCTCAATGAAAATCAAATTTAATTTCGTACATAATTATAGAAACTAATTGCTTTAAGCGCCACGGGCGTTATTCTGTAAATATAAGGCGAGTGATATTGTACACAAGTTGTTGAAGATCTTCATAGATCCCGAGAAGACATATTCAACATTTGTTCAACAACGAACGGAAACGTACTGCTCGGTAAGAATTTTTTTTATTGATAAAGAAAGAAAAATAAATGTTTGAAGTAAGAACTCGAATCTACAATTGTACATGATACAATGTAAAATTGTTTAAACTATGATTATAGCGTTTTATTTTTTTACTGCGTCTGCAACTGTAGCTGATATAATGCTACTTTTTTTAAACTATGATTTTAGCGTTTAAATTTTATTTTAATGTGTGTGCAACTAAAAATCTGTGTCAACAACAGATGTGTTGAAGTTATAAGTGATTTGTTTAAAGATATACGTATCATTACAAAAACAGTTTATTGTTTATTTCGTTTGGGCCTGACAGTTTAATTTTTATACAAGCCTCGAAACTAACAATGACCTATGGTCACTATTGTTGTATCATTCTGTTTTAGTATTTTAAAGTTCTTCTCGTCGTGCTTTTGTACGCCATGATTTATTTTTTTCTCAAAATATATCCTCTTTGTATAGACAATATATGTAGACGAACTCTTCCATCTTACCTAAAAGCATAAACTTGATAAAATCATCAAATGCGCATCGCCATAAGTGATACAGATTATTGAAAAATCATTAAACGAAGATCGCACTAAATGATACAACAGAAATAGGTGTGTTGCTTTTATATGATAGCATGATAATGTTATAGATGATATAGTCATTACAAAACACACCCCTCAAACATTTAATAATTTACACTATCTATACATTTAAATCAGTATTGTAATGTAATAATGTTTATATTAATATCATAGACTCATATAACTAGTATGTATTCGTGCATCAGAGCGTTTATTTGAGGAGAATAACAGTATTTTGATACAATCATGTGGGTCATTTGCCAGACCTTCTTGTGATTAAATGCAATTTTGCAAGTTTTATCCCTATATACGCGCAAAACAAATGGTATTACAATCAAAAAGGACAATACAAAATATAACGTACTTGTTTTTGTTGAAAGTTCTAAAAATGATCCTAATAATTCCGTTTTCAATGTGTTATTTACGAATTGTTAATATCGAAGCCATGCAATCAGCTTGCTATATCCGGCATATGATACAATCGGTTTATATACAGTGTAGATGTTCTGTTATAAGAACGGATGCACACGGAAAGCATGGAAAGTGTGTAAACTTATACAGTATTAAATGAATAGGCTGTACCTTTTCCTTTAAGTGAAATATCATTGACTTTAGTTTAATAAACTTATCACTTTGTTGATGATACATGTATAATCATTATGGCAAGACATTTTTATGCGGTTCTTTAACATCTTTTTTTCGACCAATGAATGTTGTAAATAATACTCGTATTCTCTTTTTATGCAGAGGGAAAATGAAATAAACTATTTCGATTGGTAGCTATTTACACCAGAGAGGCATCTAGCAGGGTGGAGAGGTATCTAGTGGGATTTTTATTATTATGCAGCGGAAAAATCAAATAGATTAATTCGATTGGTTGTTAGTGGGTGTTGTATTGGAGGAAAAACATATTTACGATTTAAGTAACCAGTTAAGTCAATATTGATGGCTTAAATACAATATTATATGGAATATTCTTGGGTGTCAGGTAAACACTTGCATACAATACACAGTGTAAAACGAAAGAGAAGTGTAGATATTCCTAGTTTTTACTGGTTCCTTTCTAGTTCCTTTGATACTGATTGTTAATTTCAAGTACGAAATACAAGTTTACTGTAGTGTAGTGGCTAACACTCTCGCCTCTCAAGCGGAGGCCCCGGGTTCAATACTCAGGACGGACACTTTTTTTAAAGTTAATATACTTAAAAGTCGGTAGATTTCGCTCTTGTAACAGGCTGTTATTATTTATATTTATTAAATTCAAGGACATTTATTCATCTTGAATTCTCACTCTACACGAGGTATTTTATTGAAACTGAATATTTTGCTTCAGTATCTTTAATCGACTTGTTATCACTGTATGAAATTGTTGCAACAGCTTCAACATTTTTTTGAAAGACACTTTCAATAAATTTATGAGTTGTCATGATTCGGTCGCTTAATCTCTAAGTCATACTAAGAAGGCAGGTAGGGTTCGTCGACAGCTATAACAAATAAAATAAAATAACTAAACTGTGTCTGCTTTGCCTCTCTGTATTTCTTTCTTTCTTATATAAATCTTTTCCATCAACGCCGTTTATCTTTTTTAAAGATATTTCTTGTTCGTAATGCCGCAGAGAGTAAGAGAGTGTAATGGGATAGACTATGACGAAAAATGAAACAAAAAACTTAAACAAAAACCTAAAAACATAACTTTAGAGAATAAACTTTGATTGTGTTTCTTTTCCTGTTACAGAAAATTAAATGAATATCGCCTGTCCATAAGAACAAAAGATGATAGAATGATTGATCGACGTATGTTATATACAGAGGTAAGTACTGCAGGTTCGTTTTTAATGTCGACGGCCAAGCATCGGTTTTGAATTAAGCACATCATGGATACTTTAAAGATTAAATTATAAGTTGTAAATTACTATTTTTCGCTAATTTTGCACTGGTGAAGTGCGCGAAATCAAACCACTCAAGAAAAATTTAACAATTGTCGTTAACATAATTATGTCTAAAATGTATGGCATTGAAATGATATTTCTTAAGGTTAACACATGTGCAAATTTGATTTTCCCTCCCCACCCTATCGGTAGTTTTGTGCACTTTCAAACGTGTACACACGATCAGGTTCTGTCAACCGAGTGTGTATTGGTCGTGATCAGTGACCACTTCAATACATGTATGACATTGCAATACATTTATTGAGCTGTTAATCAAGTAAGCAGTTTTAATAGAAGTCCTGTATGCATGTACCATGTTACATTAAACTATCCACTGCACACAACCGATTTCATTTTTGAACCAACAAAACTCTTCTCATTACTAGTATTTTGTCGGTAATTTATTAGAGATTTGTTATATTAAAAGCCACTAAAGCATTCACTAAAAATCGTTGTTTCCGGTTGATTTAAATAAAGTCTGTTTGCCTAACTAACTAAGGTTTTCGGTTTTTAGACTGGTCTCGTTTAATATTCAAAGTGTGTTGTAGATGCTTGGATTTTGTTAAAAACCATCTTACAATACTTAAAAATGTTGAAATCTATTAAAATTAGTTTTTCTGTAACACAATAGAATAAATATTGCATGATTAATTGCCCTAGTTTCCTTCGTGGAGTTAATTTAACTAAAGCAATAACGCAAAAAAAAAGACAGATAGGTTATTAAATTGGTCTGTTTTTCCGATATGCCAATAATCGTGAAACTATGAAGTCGTTTCAAGATAAGGTAATGACAATGTTCTGTACTCAATCAGAAAATGACAAGGGAATGGTGAAAGCCACGAGACAAATACGAAAATATTGCAGCTCGGTTTGTTTGAGCTTGTTCATGGGCAGTAATGGAATTTAATGCATATTACTGTCCACGCCGTCTAAGAAAACATAGGAAAAGGTTAGAATTATTAGAATTGAATTTATATTTTAAATGCAACTTTTTAGTGAACATTATGACAGTTTATAAAGAGAACGCACGAAAGAAAGGAAATTCATTTTGTAATAGCCTGAAAAATACAGAATACCGTATAAAAATCAAAGGATATAAACTCAATAAACACTAATTGAATGTTTTGTGCACCAAAGAATCATCGAAGACAAATGTTGAAGAAAATTGTATATTCTGTAAATACAAGAATCGTTTGTTAAAATATCGTTATGTTTGATATATGATATATGTTTTTTTTTATCGTGCTTCTATGTGACCTGATCGAATACACGTTGACGGGGCTCGATTTGGTACTATAGTTTGTCCCAGCTCATTTGTGACCCTCGAAAAGAGGCGATTTCTTTCGTATAACGCAACAAATCTAAAAAGTAATACCTGTTTTGTGAAATACAAAAAACTCCTATGTTGCAAAATCCTGGATTTTTCTTTAAAACTTATATCAAGCTTACAATCGCAAAATTTAAATTTTCTATGGCATGTTGCCATTGTTTACAGTATTGATCTCCATTTTGTGAGGTAACGCGTGACGTCATCGCGATTGAAACAGTGCTGAGAAGTTCTCAAACGTTATTTTGACTGTCAAAATGTTCGTATCATCCGGACTGACGAACAAGACAAAACACCAAATTTTTTAAATATTCCAATCTGATTTGCGATGTTTTGATTTAATTTCTCAATCACTCTTGCAAAACACAGTACAATCAGTTATATCGTATTACTATGATAATTTCAGACATATTTTTATGTTGTACAACGGATGTACAAACACCAGGAATCACATGTGAGATCGTGGTGCTTCATATAATTATCATAAGCGGTATGTTTTTAATAATTATATATTTGCGTTAGCGAGCAAGGACTGCTGCATACGACCGGAAGTTTGACGTTCACTACGACGATGAATATTTCGTTTTGTATAATGGAATAAAAATTCTTTAAGGAAAATATTTACTTAGTGTGTAGGCCCTATTATGTTTCAGATAATGAGGATGTTAGCAAATGTATTTAGTTGTGTATTAAATTATTAACACCCGAATAAAGAAATTACGCGTGGGGTTGTGGGGGCTCGGAACCGTAATCTTTCGGCTCGATGCTCCGCGATTCTATTTGTATCGCGTTTTACTTCGTTTTCAAGCGATATGAAATATCCCTTGGCGTTACGGCCACGTTTTGTTACTCATATTACCCTGCCTTTCTTCTGATATGATAGGAATATAGAATATCGCCAGACCTCTCTAGCCGAAAATTTCTACCCTCCTTCGCCGTTCGCGTTAACCTTCGTCACTTGGGTTCATTTCTTCGCAGTGTCGGATGTCAAATTTAAGAAGTAGCGTTCACTTAGTTTGCTAATGAAAAATTGGTACATAAATCTATAAAAAGATGAACATATATTTGTGAAAAGAACAATCAGCCGTAGCAGGAATCTTAAATTTCGAAACACTGATAATAATCGCCAATTGATTCCACAATGTTTAAACTTTAATAAATTTGTAAAAATGCATGTTGGCCGATTCCCGGCATAATGCATCAGACTTCGACATAATTCTGAGTCTTCATGACCGTATATTGTGTAGCAGCTTCACCTGAGCATAAGTGCGTATGCAATAGCGTTTGTGGAATTATGCTGGCCAGCGTTACAGCGTGATGGTTAAATTACAACGAATTGTTTTCTTTGTTTGTTTTTTTTGTTGTTTTTTAATAAAACTAGTAACGAAATCGTATTTGTGAGTTGAATCACGCAACAAAACCATTGCGCCCTGTACAGCCGTTGCAGGTATATTTACAAGGTCTTATGGCGACCAGCATCTTTCTTCACGTCTGGACAATACCGGCAGGCCGCTTACTTTGAGATTGCTATGTACAGCGTTATTTTGAGTAACATGTAAAAATAATTAAATGTCCCGCCGATTTCCCGCCAAAACAAGTGAAATGATAAACTGTTCAAATAAGGCTGTTCCGGAAATTAAAAATGGGGCGGGGGTTACCACCAGCACATTTATTTTCGCCCACAATAGAATTGGAAAATGTTAAAGACCCACCGCCACCGTATTATTATTTCCTTCTGCCTAGAAATTTGTGGTAAACTTTACGTATGATTATGTTTTGTACACATGTACATTTTAACATTGAAAGATAAGTAAAATACATTTTAATTTTTATTAGTTAATTTGTTAACGAGTGCCAAAAGCGAAAAAAATTGCGCAAGTGAACTGACCGAAGAGTGTTACGTTCTCTCCATATCTGCATTGCAATAAAGTTGATCACGCTCGTGAAAAGATACAAGCACACTTCTGGTACACTGAAATCCCTATCACAAATAAAAACAAAATCTGCGAATTTACAATGACATTTCATTCACAAACATCATTTTCGCATAGTGTATGTTTTTTTTATCAACAATAATTTAAGGAAATATCGAAAAGCTTACGCGATATTCAAGAGATCTACACTGATGCTTGCAATAATACGGACAATAGATTCGGAAATGGAAAAAGAAAAATATGGTCCGATTGTTTATACATGTATAAGTCGTGGGCGACGGCATCGACTGCCGTCGGACAGAAGGTTTGAGGAATCTGACATTCAGTACGTCATAAACATATGACCTACACTCAAACGCTGACAATAATATCAGATGCATGGATATTTGGCGGTAAAACACACATGATTTGCTTGAAATGCAAGCTGTTTGTCTGCCTCTTACGTCATAAACATATGACCTACAATCAAACGTTAACAATACGTCAGACGTGTGCCATGAAAAAGTACGATTTGCACGAAATGCACGCTTTTTGCGCGCAGCATGTGTAAAGTTTTCACCGTGGATGGTAAAATCTTTCTGTCTTTTTTGGTCTTAGAAAGATTCGCATAAATGACACGCTACTTGCGAGAAGAATTATGAGTTTATCCGTCAGAGATCGGACGTGTAGCTATCAACATTCGATTGTTTAACCAATATCACAACAATTGTACATCCTGTTTTGAAAATAAACATTTTTAATTTAGAACTCGTCGCACCCTTTCTGCATTAAAAAGGCTCTCAGTTATCAATCAATAAATAAATGTACGATCTTTTACACCAGATTTCACAGGCGATGATCTCTGACTAGTAGATAGTTGTTGTTTTCACTGCGCTTGTTGTTCATTTTGAGTTTCCATGTTACTGCTCCGCACATGCAAAATACTGCATTTTATCAGATGTCTGGTCCAATATTAGGCTTACGTGTTCATTCATTTACATGTAACAGTATTGGACTCTTGTAGGTCAACGTTATTGTTTGATTTTCCATAGTGTGACGGAAGTTGATGCCTAAGTTGCTTAATTAAAATACAGTTTACGTCTCCGCCTAAGCATTTTAATCAGAAGAGAAAAAACATTTTCAATAACATTGTTTGTCAATTACATGTGTCAAAGTAAAACATACAGACAGATTAGGGCGTACCTAAAGCCCCGGTCACAACCCGCCGTGCTTCTTTTTTGGCAAGGGCAGAGAGGAAGCACGTCACACTCACGGTTGCGCAAGTTGCGAGCTCGTGGCCCGCACGCCACGACTATGAGTAAGCGGTTACATGCCTCGTACGTTGCCTTAGGCCGGTATTCTATAGTTCCGTGATGCGTGATCCGTGTCCGCGTCCGTGTCCGCGATTTTTCACACACCAGAGATTCGTTGGGTATATACCATACCTCAGTGTCCGATCCGCGTCCGTGTCTGTGTCCGCGACGTGAAACGGACACGGAGGTATGGAATATTTGGTGAGTGAAAAATCGCGGACACGGACGCGGAGACGGACACGGATCACGCATAACGGAACTATGGAATACCGGCCTTAGACCCACGTTTTTGCACGTACACAGCACTTGCAAGTGCGGCGGGTTGTGACCGGGGCTTAAGCGATAAGTGTAATATTCTTTAAATGTTGGTGACGTTATGTCTCCGATTTTAAATAATAGTTCTGGATAATTTCAGTTCCTGGGACCAGTTGTTTTACTGTAAATGTTTAAAAATGAAGCAATTCAGTTTAAAATCCACTTTAACTAGCGCAGTTGGTTAACTCAACGAAAACGTCACGTTTGACATGTCCCCCGGTCTTTAGTTGTATACATGACGTCACGCGCCTTTTCGTACCTCGACATTTTAACGTTAGAGCGGATGGGAAAACTTATAAAAATGTGAATATAAGAGGAAATATAACAATGATCAAAAAAGTGAAAAAATGGTCTGGAGATATTTATTTAATGGTTATATTTACGTATTATTTTCATGTTTATTTGCTTTTAATGTAAAAATACCGAAGGTCACAAACTCAGTGGGACAGACTATAAGGATATTAATCAAACAGGCCTATTGTATTGACACGCTATAATCTTTTAAGGGCAAGTCAAGGGGGGATATTCCTTTAGACAACCTACGCAAATTATAAAAAAATGACATCATTTAGTTGCGCAGACTAGTGTAATTATTTTAATTGAGGTAAAAAATAACATTATTTTGTTAAAATATGTTATTACAAATGATATATTCATATCAGAAATAGCCACAAACAGAAAAAAAACAGCCTCTCCACCCAGCTAAAAAGTAGAAAGGAAAGAGGGCATGAGTTTTAAAAAAAGTCAATTTCAAATTAGACACCACAAACAATAAACGGTACAGAAAACCATTGGAACGGTCAGCGGCTTAACAAATTGTCACTGGGGTTTTTAACCAGGCTCTAGGGTACCCTACCCTCACACTTGTCCCAATATGTTCTCATATGAACAACTAAGTACAAGTTGTCGTGGTTAAAAACAATTCCAATCCACCCGTCTTTTCGAAAAGATAAATCACACAAAGCTAAAAGAGAATTCTGATAAAAACCGTAATCAGTGTAAAATTCTGGCTTTATGTGATAATTTGTTTTGTCCAGGAGGATACCGGAGCACCAGTATTTTGTCAGACATCTGAATCAAGTTTTCTTGCTGGACTGGCGTTTGTTGAAAGGAGATGCCGTTCCATAAGCATATCCGGCATTAGGATTTCTTATCACGAACAGTGGATACGTCTGGTATCTATATCTGAAATGCAAATCGAATATTTATTTTTTTTTAATAATTATAAAATTTAAACGTGTTTCGAAGTGTTTACGAAACATTTGCAGTGTTTACTATCCATTTTATGTTATCGCGTCATTGTATGTTTATTTGAAGCTTTATGTCACGTTGTTAAAGATGTGGTATTTCACATATTCATAAAAAGTGAAATGTGCATATCTGGACTGGTCGCCATTTAGGCCAATCAGATGCTTGAGATTTGAGACTGGTTTTCATGCTCAGTTTTATAATCTTGGGCATAGGATTGTCTCTTGCAAAACTTTTGTGGAAAAGAGAGGAGTGGCGAGCTTGTTATGTACTGTATGTAGATAGATAGATTAGATAGATTCCTTTATTTCCTCCACGTGGGAGAGCATAACATATTTACAATATAATCATACAATTACAAATAGGCCTACAAACATAGATCGAAACAATAAACTATAATCATACAATTACAAACAGAGATCGAAACAATATAATCATACAATTACAAATACAAACAGAGATCGAAACACAACAATTCTGTCATAACTGGTAAATTAACACTTATGAGTACGTTACCAGCATGCAGTTTTTAATAATAACAACAACAGACTGAGTGTGCGTTTCCTTGAGTTTAAGGAAACATACCGAGGGTCAAGTGAAAAATCTGCTCTACCGTCACCGAGCCATCGGTAAGCACATAATTATTCTTAGATGCTGAAGAGAAACAACTTCAATTAAGTATCCTCAGCACACTCTCGCAGGCCTGCCAAAACTTCTTCATAAAAAATCCGGAGATTTTGTCTGCATATTCAATGATGATGACGACGACGATGATGATGATGATAATGTTGTTGTTGTTGTTGTTGTTTTAATGTCTATTTTCTGTTGTTCACTATGGCAGTGACTGAACAAACATGATGATGATGATAATGATGATTATGACGATGATGATGATGATGATTTTTTCATATTCTCCTCTATAATTATATTCTTCAAATGAATTTTGCCGATTTTGTTAGAAATGGTTAAAGAACTTGTTTTAAAATGACTTGTCTATATTACCATTCATTTTTTAACTGTTAAGACCTGTTTTTGACAATATTAGAACGAACATGCAATAAAAAATAGATAAAGGCAGGTTAAACATCGAGGCCCTTGTTTAGTTTATGACAGTCGGTTATTGTCAGAGGCATTGAGACTGCATGTCTCTGACGACGTCCTCCTTATCTGGTTATCTCGTAATTAACAGAAAATGTGCGACTTCAGTAGAATAACTATTACGTTCATTTCAAAACTTTTAAATTAGGTTTAATGTATCTATATATTTTGCAATTTCATAGAAATCCGGAGATTTGGAATATAAATCCGGAGATCCGGAGAAGTAACTTAAAATCCTGAGATTCCGGATAAAATCCGGAGATTTGGCAGGCCTGCTCTCGTACAACCTCTCACAGGACGAAACGAAATTTATGTGAGACTATTGAACAAGAAATTTGCTGGTGATATATACTCCGAGATAACATTATTATGTAAGCAGTCGGATTAAGTGTCTCAATAACATGAGATGAACTTTAACATCATAATTATCTGATGCACATTTAAGGCCACCGACAATCGCAAAAATTTGATTGCAGCTATCTTTCTTCATGAATTTAAAGTAAGATGGAAAGCCATATTGGTTAATGATAAAATTATACATATCATTTCTGTAGTACTGATTAATTGTACAATGGTGAACTTTGTGTAAAATGATATTGTTGCTTAACAATTTACATTTTGAACAAACTTCAGGGTAATTATACTTAGCATAAACCCTGCACATACTACTTAAAGCTGTTTTACATAACCAGCTAGAATTATTACAATTCTTTCTTAACTCCCAGAGAATGCAATTGTTTGACCGATCATAAAAATTCTCAAAAATATCAATATCCATATTTTCGATAATTTTTCTTTTCCTTTCATTATAGTGGTAATTAATGATGTTGTTTGTGACTTGCCGATTCCAAATTTGTTTTGAAGGGAAATTGCCAGTAATCAGAAATTGGTCTAAACACAACTTTAAATTGTACTTAACGACTAGTCGATATATATCAGGGATAAAACCTTGTGTTTGAAGGTCGAGTGTTAAAAAACGCAATAACCGATGAATAAAGAATCTTTTAGCAAGATATTTTGCCGGTAGGCGACAAAGCTGTCCAAAGAAGAGAAGTTTTTTTGTATCAATGATTGATTCAATAGAGTAAACCCCTAGAGCCCCTAAAGCTATTTCATTCGATGCAGAGATTGGTAGGCCCTGAATCCGTTTCAAACAAAGTCTGTGACTCTTTTCAAGTGTTAATAATTGGGATTGGCTCAACGAATTTATCAGCTCGCAACCATATAGTGCTTTTGGTAAGACTATCGAGTGATAAATATTTAACCATGTTGTCGGGTTAATCTCATTTGGCAATAAGCCACAGTTTAAAAGACTGAAAAAAGTACTCCTTAATTTGGAGTTTATTTCTGCAATGGCATCACGCATGTTCAAATAATTGTCACACAATATGCCAAGGTGTTTATAACTATTACTTGTTGGGATAAGTTCATTACCAAGTTTAAGCATGTTATTGTTTAGGCTAGTTGCATTGAATGTTATAACGGAACACTTAGAAGCATTATACAAAAATCGCCACTTTCTAGAGTAATTATTGCATAGGTCAATCATTTTCTGTAGTCCTGACACAGAATACGAAAGTAGGACCATATCATCCGCGACAGTCGGAGAACTTGCATGAAAATTATAGATGCAACAACCCAGACCACTTTCCTGTAGTTCATTTATAAGGTCATTTATGAAAAGGAGATATAGTATGGGAGAGCTTATTCCTCCCTGTCTGGTTCCCTGCATAACATTAAACCATTGTGAGAGTTCACCTTTGAACTTAACACAACTTTTCATCTCCGTGTATAAGTTCACAAAGCAGAGAAATGTGTTTGAATCTAAATTACAATTAAATAATTTCCATAGGAGGCCTTCATGCCACACCCTATCAAAAGCTTGTTTAGCATCAAGGAAACATACATGAACTTTGCTACCTTGTTCTTTGCCATAGAGTATGGATTCTTTAAAATAAAATGACGTCATCAGGCAACTCAAGCCATCTTGAAAACCACCTTGTTGTGGATTAATTTTTGATAATATTATGTCTTTACTTCTATTTAGCAATATTTTTTCAAAAACTTTAAGAGTCGCTGGAGTTAGAGAAATCGCTCGATAATTATCAGGGTTATCTTTTCGTTTATTACCTCCCTTGTGAAGAGTGACAATGACTCCCTTTTTTAATGATTCAGGAATGAAACAATTTTTCAACATAGATGAAAATAAATACGATAAAGAATCGCAGATTCGATCTCCACCGAGAATAAAATGTTCATAATAAACCATGTCATACCCACAAGCTTTATTTCTTTTACACGATTTAAGTGCATCTTTAACTTCTTGCGAAGATACAGTTACGTTTTGTGAAGGAACGGAATTTCGAACAGCTTCGTTTAGCAAAATATTGACATGATCATACCATTGTTGGTCGAACATTTCATTTACTGTTGGACTATATAAATTTTCAAAATATAATTGCCATTGATTTTTCATCGATCTTTGATCACGGAATATCTGACCATTAAATGACATTGCTGTTGGTGTTTTAACGCCCGCGCTGTTTCGTTTTTTGTTAACCAGTTTCCAGAATTGATCTTTGTCGAGCTCGGCGGTTTTGTTTATTTCTTCATTATTATTAATTTCAAACACGGATATACATTTTCTATGTAAGTTCCTAAAGACTCGTTTCGACGATTTGTATTCGTAAAGGGCTTTGTTAGCGGGATTTCTTGGCCTACCCTCTCTACACCATGTATCACGTTTTTGTCTCATAATCGCATGAAAATCAGATAGTTGTTCGTTCCAGTACGGTTTTAAATAATGTCTAAATTTAGACTTTGGAAATGCATGTGCGCCGCATGCGACAAAAGTGTCAGTTAAAAACGAACAAAACCTTTCTATTTCTGCTTCGTCATTTAAAGTGAAGGCATCTTCAAAACCAGATAATGTTGAATGAATTGCAGCTAAGTACGAGTCAATATGTTCCTGGGTTACTTTTTTCCAGCTGACATTAGAATCATGTTGCAAACTATAATCACAAGGTTCCTCAGCTAGAGGTAAATTAACAGTACATAGCACCGGTCTGTGTCTGGAGACATTCAAACAATCATCATCAAGAATTTCACAATGTGCTACAGTATCTACATATTCGGAGGGCATAAATATATAATCAATTGTCGAAGTAAATCAGTTGTCATATGTGACAAAAGTACTGGATGCACCTGTACAACAGCTAAGGGAGTTAACTGGAACAATATTACATAAATTAGCAAGGTTTAACAGGTATGTGTTTCTACTGTCGTTTGTTGCAGAGTTAAGGAATGAAGAGTTAAAATCGCCCATAAAAATAACTAGTCCATGTTGACAGTACATATTCCATATATCATACAGCTTATCAATATACTCCCGGAAGCAAGCAATGGCATGGTTTCTACATGGTAGATATACTTGAAAAAAGAACACAAATTGAGAAGGAGAAAGTTGCAATTGTATACCAATTATCCTATCATCATCTATATCTATTGGTGATATATATTTATCATACTTAATATGCCAAAGAATTGACACACCTCCCTTTCCTACTCTACGACTGCTAGGTAGTAACAAACTTTTATCGGACATACTAAAACTGCTATATTGGCTATCAATCGAATTCAAAAAATCAAGGTTATGTTGATAAAGCCAATGCTCGGAAATGCCACATATATCTATTTTATGTTTGCGTAACACGTCTGATAGATATGAGCAACTCGACATTATGCCAGTTGCATTCCAAGTTAATACACTCAGGTTAAAATCTTGTAACAAAAGTTAATATTATTAATCAACACCCGAGCACAAGTACTCAAACCTGTTCCTGTGAACACTATTAAACGAGTTATAATTGCCTCGGTCGTTTACTTTATTTGCGTAAGAGTTATTTTGTGCAGGCCTCTGATTTGAGTACCGTGAGCTCTGGTTTAACCATGGCTTACAATATACACCTTTCGGCCAGAATCGTTTCTGTTCAATAAGAGCCATGTCATCGTTCACCTCAACATTAATACGTATAATAACATCCTCCTCGGAACGTTTAGAAGGGAAGATTCTAATGAATGTTGCCTTCGGGCCCCGACGGGATATATACTGCATTAAGAGAGGAACTGTTATTGACCTCTTAAATCCACCAACAAAGTATCGCTTAGACCTGTTTCGCTTTCGCACATGAACGCTGAAGTCTTCTTCATCGTCAAAACTATCAGCCGACTTTTGACGGTCAGAGATTCTAACAGGAATCGGATTAGGCGGATTAGGATTTAGTTTATTATCATTCTCCCTCAAGTTAACCCCTGAGGCACGAGGACTTTTTGGTGTACCCAAAGTAGCATTAATGTGCGCAAACGTTACATCATTGCGTGAGCAATTGTATGAGGATGACTTTGACAGATTTTGATCACTTAAACGTGTATTGTCTATGAAAACCGGCGAGAACTGCTCGACGCAACCACCTTCTACACAATGATTGTTACCAGAACTAGGATTTGGGGAGCTTTTCGAAGATACGACATCCGCATAGGAGCGGCCGTCTGTATCCGTAATAAGACTTAAATGGGGGAGAGACGCCGAGGAGCCCCCTACAGTTTTCATAATATCAATACCCTGATTTCCAGTGTTTTCACAACGCTTCACGTTTGACTTAGAAGCACCATCGCTTAAACTAGTCGTACGCTCAAATGAGTGAACGGTGCCATTACAGTTATGATTTACAAACAATGCATCGTTAGGTTTTAATCTGGCAATTGCTACTACTGGAGCAGTGTCAACAAATTTCTCTAATGCCTCAATTCTTGCACTAGCGGTGTCGCCGGTGACGTTACATTTGATGGTACTCAACGGGTCAGCAATCAAACTTGATATACGTGCAATGTCTGCACTAACCGTATCCAACGATGATTTGACGTCACACTTAACCGACATCAACATTTCTACAATGTCTCTGATTTGATTAAGTCTCAATCTCTCGTTTGCTAAACGTTCCTGTTTTAAAAGGAGCACCTCAGCCTGGAGACCACTGATTGAGTCCCTGAGTACAGGTAATTCTCTAGCACACTGACACTGAACCGGCTGTTTCGCAGCAGGAAGCTTAGGTGGAGTCGCTGCGGCAGTACACGATTTTGACCTCCCACGTGATGTGCTTATAAGATCCTTTAAGCAAGACATATCTTCGCCTTGAATAACTGACATCAAAATTAATATGTCATTAGCTAGTTTGACACACAATGGTTCTCCACGGCGAGTGATTATCCGTTTCTTTAGGCTTACATTATGGCCGAATGGGAATTCTTCATTCTCTTTTACAATACTAAAAAGCATAACTCTAGTTTCTTCGAGTTTTTGTTCATCTGATGCATAGTCAAGTAGGATCCTGGAGACAAACAGTGTAGAAGGAAGATCACAAAATAATGCAGATAGACGATTCAATTCAATAAGAAATTCACTCTCTCGTGACAAGTCATTTGTTTGTGATTCTGGGTTAAGCATTCGCACAATATCAACATCATCATCGCTATCAGAAAAAACATTGTCCCGTGGTAGGGGCTTGTTTGATGGTGGTGCGGGGAATCATCCGAACTTTAACTTCTGTGTTCTCATTAATCATAGCTGGCTCGAGCTCAAAAACACTGTTATTAGACATTGTTAAAGTAAGTCTGTCCGACCGTTAGAAATGATTTCAAACCCGATGTGTCAGGTTTACAATATTTACAGTTACCCTATGCGGGGATAAAGTTATATATGTACAGTTATAACACAATTGTTAATACAGAACAATCACAAGTCACAGGTTCAATACCTGAGCGCTTTTACCTGAGCGCTTTTCAAAGAATTCAACACCTTTCAACACTTTTCAATATGTCAATATTTATACAATTGCTACATGTAGGCGCGTCCGCCGTATGTGTATTACATGCTTTATCTATGCAAATAATATACTCGACAATAACATGTTTATAACGGTTGTTTTATAAATTTGCTCTAAAGTTTCATAAATATTGATAAGGTCATAATAAGTTGGCGGAAGATTTCAGTTCGGTATTCATTTTAATGATAAAAGTCTGAAAACAACATGGTAGACAATAATCATTTTTCTTTCGTTTCAATTTTTAAAATATATTTTTCGGCGTTAGCTGTCTAAGCTCACTTTTGACCTAGTTTTTCTACCAATTAAATGTTGTAAATAAAACTTATTATGCAGCGGGAAAATCAAATAGATTATTTCGATTGGTTATTAGTGGGTGTTTTTTACGATTACCGTTACGATCTTTATATTGTGCGTTAGTATTAACCTGACACTTACATGTTCGGTCTTTTTTATTTTTAAAAGCGATAATTGTATCGAAGAAAAACATATTTATGGAATAAATAACCCGTTAAGTCAGTTGGTGGCTTAAATACGATTTTATATGGAATATTCACGGGAGTCAGGTAAATACTTTCGTACAATACACAGTGTACAACGACTGAAAAGTGCAGATATTTCTAGTTCTTTCTGGTTCCAATTCTTGTTCATTTGATACTGATTGTTAATTTCAAGCTCACAAACAAAAATGTTCTTTGGTGTAATGGTTAGCGCACTCGCCTCACAAGCGGAGGGTTCCGGGTTCAATACCCGGGAGGATCACTTAAAAAAATTAACATAAAAGCTGGTAGATTTCGCTCTTGTAACAAGTTGTTATTATTTATATTTATTATTATTTCAAGAACATATTGAGTTCTAACTCTGCAAGAGGTATTTTAATGAAACTGAACAAATGTAAATCAAGACTTAATGTAATAATGCTTCTTTAGTCGACGTATTATCACCAGATGAAATTGTTGCAACAACATTTTTTCGGACAGACACTTTCAATGAAGTTATGGGGTTTCCATGACTCGGTCCCCTATGCCATAATCCCCTTAATCCCTATGCCATACTAAGAAGACAGGGAGGGTTCGTCAACAGCTATAACATATAAAATAAAATAACTAAACTGTGTCTGCTTTGCCTCTCTGTATTTCTTTCTTTCTTATATACATGTGTATATAAATCTTTTCCATCAACGCCGTTTATCTTTTTTAAAGATATTTCTTGTTTATTTTTATTTGCAGGTTCCCGATGCAGGTAGGAAAATTGTTTAATAAGAAAATGTTATTGATTAACACAATTGTAAATTATGTGTTGAATTTTTTAATATATTTTGTATGATCACGCTATTCTATTAAACACTGAAAAAGTTACTGAAATACAATTAACAACATGTGTTACATTTATAACAAAATTAACAACCAACTAATTTTCAGTTGATTGTGGAAACCCATATACGATTGGTAGCGGTACGATTGTTTTGAACGTACCAGAGAGAACGACATTCGGAGCAGAGGCCTCCGTGAATTGCGACGCAGGTTACGTGGCGCTCCCTAATGAAGTATCTTGTACATCAGACGGGAATTGGAGTTCTGCGAGTTGCGATATCGGTACTGTATTTTTGTGAAAATTACCCAAACTTCGCAGTAAGAGCATACAAAATATACTTTGTTTTTAACAGTGACAAATACAATAAATGTTACTCGTGAACACCGGAATTTATGTAATTTCACTCCTGGCTTCGCCAATCGTGAAAATAGGAATTTCGTAAAATTTATGTTTATCACCTATTCGTAAAGCAAAATGATTATTGATTAATACAATTTATTGTAAGTTAATTGTTTGATACTTTTCTGTTTGTATGATCACAGTATTTGATAAAACACTGGAAAAGTTACATTTACAATAAACACCATAAGTAAAATGTATTACATGAAATAAAATAAACATAACATCATTTTCAGTTGATTGTGGAAACCCGAATACAATCGGTAACGGCATGATTGTTTTGAACATACCAGGGAAAACGACATTCGGAGCAGAGGCCTCCGTGAATTGCGACACAGGTTACGTGGCGCTCCCTAATGAAGTTTCTTGTGCATCAGATGAGAACTGGAGTCCTTCGAGTTGCGATATCGGTACGGTATTTCTCTCAAAATCACCAAAATTTCGCATTAAGGAACAAAAGCTTTAACATTTTATTTGCCTTTGTTTAATTGAATTTTAATATCAGGTTCTGAGAAGTTGTGTCCCTGAATGAAACTTTTATTGGTTAGTGTTAATATCAATAACAATATATATGAAACGAGGTTGTTCATGATACTTATGTCTGTTGGTACATGTAATACTCGGTGGAGAAGGACGTGGCACGGCTTTCGAAGATAATTAAGCGAGGAGAATGTTGAATTGGGATAAAAAAAAGAATATGTTATTTTGACTTGATTAATTGCTAAAACCCAACATGGTTGTGCCCAGATGTCTAAAGATTAGCCTAAAATACAATATTTTGGCGTGTTTACATTACCTAAACTGTATAAAACCTTCAATAACTGCTTTGTTATAAAATCTGCTTCCTGAAACAAAGTTTAGGCATCTGGTCGCAGAATCCACTGGTGGATTTTAAATTAAATATAGCATGAAGGCACTTACCTTGCAAAATAAATCCATTCTTTTACAAAAAAGGCCGACTAAACCGGCATTTTATCCCAATGCAATATTGTCCTCGATTAACTATCTTCGGAGTCAGTGTCACGTCCTACCCCCTGATACTCATATCAAGAATTCGTTTTGTTACTTTTTTTATTTATCCGATTGATACGTCGTCTAATGTATTTTTCGAATCTTTTTCTCAGCTGGAGCAAAATAAATTCTTTTGTTTAAGGATTCGCAATATTAGACCGTATTTGCCGTTACATGATCGTCGTGGTGTACACATCATTGTTCGGAATGTATCGATTAAGGATGATTAAGCAAAAACCTTTTTATTGTATGCTTTCCATTGAATTATAGAATTTTCCCGGTGAAATAAAAGTGGTATTTCACTGTTTTCAAACAGTGGAAAATTATTTTTATTGTCACTGTTTTTTCACGTTGGTACCCAAAGGCCATAACGTTCCAAATGAGAACGTTTACAAAACGGGCAGAAGTTTGGGTATATGAAGTCAAGACGTTACGTCATAAACAAACGTTTTTGGTGCCATTGCATGGATTTTTTCTGTCAAATTCATATAAATTCAGCAAACAAGCATTAAAAACAGAAAATTTGTTTTTACCAGTGAAAGATATAACTATATTTCACTCGTGAACTCCGGAATTATGTATTTTCATACTGGCATCGCCACTCGTGAAAAATACGAATTCCGGAGCTCACTCGTTTAAATATATTTCTATCTTACACTGGTAAAAACAAATATCCTCTCTCTATATATATAATTGTTTTCGTCAAGAACTGATTGGCACCGGACTATAAGACTATATAATATTTTCCCTTGTAAAAGGTTTCGAAATACTTTTGTAGTGTTTGTAGCACCGCTTGAAACAATTGACTGCAACAGTGATACAAATAAGATTGTTGGTGGTACGAGGACTTGTGCAGAACTGTACGGAACCGGAAGCAGTTGCTGTAATGGCAAGTGTGATTGTCCAGAGCCGTACGTTCCGAACGTTAACAACACCGCATGCGAACCAGCTGCTCCTTGTAAGAATAATGTGTTTTCTTTGTAGAATATTTTCAGTTATTACAAAGACTTGTTTTTGTGCGTTTGCATGCAACATTGTGGAGTGGTTGGGTGGGTTGAAGTTATTTCACCATCACAACTTGTACTTGATTGTTCATTTGAGAACCTGTTGGGGAATGTGAGGTTGGTGCAACTTAGAACCTGTTTTCAACCCCCAGTGGCAAGTTGTTTTGCCACTTTCCTTTCAAAGTCGGTTACTCGAAGAGTGCCCTATTTCGTTAATTGTTTGTGGTGTCCTATTTGAAATTGATATTCTTAAAAACACGTGCTGTCTTTTCCTCTCTACTTTTGGCTGCTTGTGTTAGCCTTTTTATCTAAGAAGGACGATGCCTGATATGCATATATCACTTTTTAAATAAAAGTAAATTGTAGGGGGTTTATACGTAGCGAAAGAGCAGAGAGTAAAATGGACCATTGGGGTTACTGCTTAACCAGGTTCTAGCTTGAATCGACATCTCACTTTTCCGAACATGTTCTCGTTTGAATAAACAAGCTCAAATTATCTTTGTGAAATAAATCCAACTCACCCATTAGCACAACATTGATGCATGCACAGGCAAACAAACAATAAAACCTAGGAAGCTAATAACATTGCAAAGCCAAAGAGGCGGATACTCAACGATTTTACCTTGACCAGGGCCCAAGATCATAAAACTAAGTTTTGAGATCAGTTTTAAATCTCAAGGATCTGATTGGCCACTGGTAGCCATTTCAGCCAATCAGACTCTTATGATTTGAGACTGATCTCCAGATTCAGTTTTATGATCTTGGGCACAGAGTTCCTGGTGTCAAATCAGGAAGAACAGGATGACAGGGATTAAAGAAACAAATCGCGCTTCTAGGTTCTTTTACAAAACAATTTCCCAATGAAGCTTTATAAACCCTTAAACCCCTGCCGCCATCGTGCAACCAAAGTGGTAACAAAAATGATCAACTTTAGATCCAGGGTTAATCACTAGGCATGCAGAGCTGCGTTGTAGAATATCATACTGGTAACATTTCTTTCTGAATGTAAGAAAATTAAGCGTAACTCCAAGTCAACACTTTATTTTTCGATGAGATTTAATTTTTGCAATATTAAAATTGCCCATTAAGACGAAAGAGCACATGTTATTTTCAATTTCAAATGTTTACATTTTTGCGTACGAAATTAGATATCGCTCATTGTTGTGATCGAACACAAAATAATCGACTATTTCGTATGATGATGACTATGGAATTATGTGTATGAATAAATTGAAAAAAAAACAGATTCATTTTGTACTGAATGGATGACATTGTTTAAAATTAACAAAACTCTATAATAAGATTGCCAAAATCAATATCTATTAATTCAGAAAACATCCATTTCCCTGCAAAGGGTGTTAAATTAGATGCTTATTCTAAAATGGTGTTTGTCTACAACAACCTTCTTCAATGTCATCAAAATTGGTATTTTAAATAACGAATGATTTCTTTTGTAGACTGTAACGGAAACTTCATAGGACCAGCAGAAGACATTATATCGCCAGGTTATCCCTGTGCCTATGGCGAAAACGAACGATGCAATTATACGATCACAGTTGAAGCAGGAAAACGTATAAGGATCGAAATACTGGATAATGCAGATTGAGCCGGATTGGGAAACACTCGCAGTAAGTTTTGGAGACAAATAACTGTAATGCCTTTTTATGGCAATAAAATACTTTGTGTGGTGGCCGTAAAAGTCTCCTCGTACGTAAAGTCAGTAATGTTTTCAGTAAATAAGCGGTTACCGATGTCATGCAGTGATGAATACCGGCTTATCCGAACAACGATTTTTATTTTATTTTATTTATAGGGGTGGGTGGTGTCCCGGCTCGCCCAGTCCTTAGCGGGATCGAAATTGCATGGCTAGGGGCTTTCATATTATCGACAGGTCCCCTCCCTTAGTAGAGGCAATATCATTATAAATATCGCTGAATTATCACTTGATGATTTCCGGAACTTTGTCTATCCTTTTCTTTGCATAAATAACATCATACCCACTTCCTACCTGTAGTAATCGGTATCAATTAATGAAATGAAATTTTGATTCTTCCAATGCGTTACCTCTGGCTTACCCGAGACTAATAATTAAAAAAGCTTGCCTGGTGCTGCTCTTTTTTAGCAAAAACAACAACATTACACCCAAATATGTATAGAGAGTGATTACATTTTTAATGGTATCTCACAGCGTTTAAATAAATATTCATAAACATCCGGTTTTTCATCGGCATTGGAACACTCAACTCGTAAATGGAAAGTTTTTATGTAAGCGTACAAAAGCACAACAAAACTTAACTCACCTCATGTAGAATTATAGAAAATATTCTTTATGCTTCTCTAAAAAAAAGTTTGACTTCAGTGCAAACAGTAATGATGTTTGATAATTGGATATGATGCGCCTATTCGAGGATCGTCTGATGTTATTTTCCTGCGATCTACCTGTGTTTTACGACACGGTTTAAACAGCTTTAAATTATGGTCAGAGTCAAATCAGGTTAATTAACCTTACTACAACAGTATACTGGTGATTGTCTCCAAGCTCTAAATTTTCTACCGACTTGGCTCGATAATTTACACAAGCATATCTTAAGGTGTTGCCCCTTTCGCCATTGCTTTGCTTTGCCATAGTCAAGACAGAAAAAATAAATAAAATTTCTGAAACGGCACAATGCAGTTCCATCAAACTTCGCACAAACCAATGTTTTTAATATATGTTAAATTTGCATATGCTAAGAAAAGTTAGAACAGTAAAGAAATATAGAAATATAGTTAGACCCCCCCCCCCCAAAAAAAAAACCCCTCAAATTCTATTTGCATGACAATAATACCTAAGGACCTCTGGTCTAACAAATGTATACAATGAGAGTTATATTTAATATTTACAAGTGTGTTTGATCTTCAAATTCCTGGTTTCGAAAATGGATGATAAAAAAATAAAAATGTTGATGTCTCTCTTCACAATTGAAAGTTCTTTCCAAGGTTCTCAGATATCGTTGTCAGTATCATTTCACTCACGTTGACATTTGAGATGTTGTTTTGTGTTGCTTCCTTTTAGTGATAAATTTCAAATAGTATTTTAGGGATTTGTTAGGTCTAACTATTTTTCTCGACTGTTCTAACTTTTCTTAAGGTATGCAAAATAATCATTCACGTATAGCATTTATTTGTGCAAAGTTTGATCGAAGTGAATTGTGCTGTTTGAGAGATTTTTATATTTTTCGTTTTTGTCTATGACAAAGCAATGACGAAAGGCGCAATACCGTAATTAAAACATTGTGAAATAACGCATATACCATTGTCGTTTAGCAATCTTATCAGTTGAAGCGGACGAAATGATTCGGAACTCTACTTTTTATAACCGGTAAGCTATTTATAGTAGCAATCCACGCCGATCTGGTAAAATCGGTCATACCGATTCGTTTCTATTCAAATTCGATTCCGCTACCTAGATTGATTTGTGGTCCGCTTCCGCTCTTAGGAATAAAGGACCACCCTTATTGTTGTCGATATCATATTACTCGTGTGGGCATTAAATTTGATGGTGTGTTTCTTAATAGATTCTGTGATTTTTAGGCTAAGCAAATTTACTGCTTTTTTCAGAAATTTTGATTTTTTATGAATAAATGTGCAATGAAAAGTACATATTATGAAGGACCTTGATATTCACAAGATTAAGGATACTGTCATTGATTTGACATACTTTTTCCTCTTGAATAAAACATTATAGATAAACACATGAACAATTATATTTTAGGTTTTTGACGGTGCTCACGAGTTGGCCCCCATACTGGTGACCTTTGAACATTTCACCTAACCAAATGTAACAACCTACACATCAAGCACTAACGTTTTGCGAATGAGGTTTACATCTGATGATGTATATCACTACAGAGGATTTTGGATACGGTATAGCGAAGGTATTCGCTCTACTAAAGCAAGTTAAAGTCTATACACTCTCAACTCCAGAAGTGCTATATATTAAATTTTCATCGGTTTGAATGCAGATATCACGTGTGAGATCATGAGTCTAGTACCTCTACTGCAGATATCACGTGTGACGTCATTAGTCTAGTACCTCTACTGCAGATATCATGTGTGACGTCATTAGTCTAGTACCTCTTCCGCAGATATCACGTGTGACGTCATTAGTCTAGTACCTCTTCTGTAGATAACACATGTGACGTCATAAGTCTAGTGCCTCTTCTGCAGATATCACGTGTGAGATCATAGGTCTAGTACCTCTTCTGCAAGTATTACTTATGACGGCATTAGTCTATTACCACTTCTGCAGATATCACACGTGACGTCATTAGTCCAGTACCTCTCCGGCAGATACCACGTGGGACGTCATTAGTCCATTTCCTCTCATGCAGATATCACGTGTGAGGTCATGAGTCTGCAGATATTCCTTTTGACGTGAATGATCATTAGAACAGTACCAGTATCACGTGTAATTCCACTTGTTCAGTACCTCTCCAGTAATATAGCACGTATAATATCATTAGCCTTATTCCTATTCTGCAGATATCACGTGTCATTTCATTAGACCAGTACCTCTACTGCAAAAAATCAAGTCTGATTTCATAAGTCGAGTTTCTCTACTGCAGATATCACGTGTGATGTCATTGGTCAAGTGCCGCTCCTCCAGATATCACGAATGATATTATTTGTCAAGTACCTGTCCTCCTGATATCACGAGTGATATCATTAGTCCAGTACCTCTCCTGCAGAAATCACGTGTGATATCATTAGTCGTGTTTCTCTACTGCAGATATCATGGTGATGTCATTAGTTTAGTACCTGTATTGCGGATATCAAGTGTGTTAACATTAGTCTTGTACCTTTCCTGCAGACATTACGTGGGATATATTAGTCTAATACCTCTCCTACAGATATTACGTGTGATGTCATTAGTCTAGTACCATTCCTGCAGATATTACATAGGATATCATTATTCAGGTCAATCTCCGGCAGATATCACGTGTGATGCCATTAGTCATGTACCCTTCCTGCAGATATCACGTGTATCGCTTTTGATTTTATTAGTCTAGTACCTCTACTGCAGATAACGCTTGTAATATCGGTGCAAATATCGCGTGTTATATCATTAGTCTGGAACCTCTCCTTCAGGTATCACGTGTGTTGTCATTAGATATGTACATCTCCTACAGATAGCACGTGTGATTTCGTTAGTCTATTACTTCTACTGCATATATTACGTGTGTTATCATTAGTCCAGTACCTTTACTGCAGATATCGCGTGTGATATGACATCATTAGTCCAGTACCTCTACTGCAGATATCACGTGTGATATCATTAGTCCAGTACTTATATTGCAGAATGTTACGTTTGATATATTCGCTTAAATGGCAACCAGTCGCTATTAGCCAATCAGATGCTTGAAATTTGAAACTGGTCTTCTGTTTTAGTTTTTTTTCTAGGACCCAGTTAGTATTGCATTTGTATTGTTTAACGCTGACAAAATCTTTACTGAAATTCTAACAAAATGTATTAAACCGAATGGTCATAATTGTCTTTATTTGCAGTGGTGTGAGACAAAGAACCAGCTGGTTGCCGATGGAATGAAGGAGTGGAACAAGCTGATTAACTATCGAGTGAAGAAGCAACTTATTTATAATCACTGTTACATTGTTAATTTATTAATGCTATATTCAATATAACGAAACCTCTTTTGATGCTTCATTTTAATAATGGCCTGATGGATTATATGTATATAAGGGGCAAGATTTGCACTATTCAGGGCTTTGTTTAGGGCATTGTTTCGAACATACACTGACATGTACATAATTATATTGGCTATATAGTATTACGAGGTCATTGTTTAGGACATTGTTTCGAACATATACTGACATGTACATATATTGTCTATATAATTTTACGCTGACATTGTTTAGGACATTGTTTCGAACATACACTGACATGTGCATATATTGTCTATATTATTTCACGAGGCATTGTTTATGACATTCTTTAAAACATACACTGACATAATCTTATATTGGCTATATAATTTTACGATGACACTGTTTAGGACATTGTTTCGAACATACACAGACATGTGCATATATTGTCTATATTATTTTACGAGGCATTGTTTAGGACATTCTTTCAAACATACACTGACATGTACATATATCGTTTATATTATTTTACGAGGCATTGTTTAGGACATTCTTTCAAACATACATTTACATGTTCATATATTGGTTATATAATTTTACTATGGCATTGGTTAGGGCATTGTTTCGAACATACACTGACATGTACATATATTGTCCATATAATTTTACGATGGGATTGTTTAGGGCATTGTTTCAAACATACACAGACATGTGCATATATTGTCTATATAATTTTACGATGACATTGTTTAGGACATTCTTTCAAACATACAATGACATGTACATATATTGGCTATATAATTTTACGATGGTATTGTTTAGGGCACTGTTTCGAACATACACTGACATGTAGATATATTGGCTATAATTTTACGATGGCATTGTTTAGGGCATTGTTTCGAACATACACTGACATGTGCATAATTATATGGGTATATTTTAGAGATGTAGTTCTAGTTACTATTTAGTAACTATGTTACAGTGTACCATTGTCACACGACTGTGTTTCACGGTACGGATCTAATCATTCTCTGGGGAGAAGACGTGTAAGCGGCCCGGATAGCTCAGTCGGGAGAGCACCCGCCCGGTAAGCGAGGTTTCCCGGGTTCGAGTCCCGGGGCGGCTGCATATCGGTCTTACCCTGGTAAATGTGAATGATATAAAATCCGATGTACAGCCTATTTTTTCTAGGCAAGACTCGCCGTCCTAAAAGCCGTAGAGCTCCAATTTTTTCTTATATACAATTTTCTAAAGGGAATCGTTCTCCCTTTTTTGGCTTAAATTTACTTGCATCGTCGCGAAGTCTCTAAGTGGTCATTGTAATTGAACACATTTGTTAATTTTCTTTCTGTTATATTATTATGCGGGAATATTATTACATAATTGGTTATTTGGTATAACTTAAATAAAATAGAGGTACTGTTTTCTACGTGTTGCCTTGATTACTTATTGTCACACTTTATTTAATGCTTTGTTCGTCTGTCTGTCTATTTAGTTAAAGCCTACTGTCCGTCCGTCCGATGGTCTAGTTTGTTCGTGACTCATTCCACACAAAAATCTACTATACAATCCATCGTATACTACATAGTCCGGTATACATGTACCAGTTTTCTGTCTTTTGATAACGTCATATTGGGCACGATGATAAAGCTTAAATGAAGTTTTGCGAAACCTTTCTGATTATACAAATATGGTTTTTATTATATACCCAGTACTGATTTTAGCATAGTGCAGCGTTATTTCGCAAAATTGATACAACTCGTCAGATTAATAATTCCGTTTTGGACATTGTCCAATTTTCCGATTCTGTATTTTTGCAGCTTCCAGTGGTTTCAACGTTTCAAAATGGCCGATTTCAAACCGCGAAGTTTTTAAAAATTTAGATTTGTTGACTACAATGGCACTCTATCTTTAAAAATAATAATTGATTTCACAGCCTTTACAAATAAAAGTAATATGAACAAAAAATATGAAAGAAAGTTGAATTAATAGAAAGTCATTGCCGATATAAATAGAACAAGCAAGAGGCTACTTTTAAGGAGCGAAGAAGTGTACATACCGTTCAACTATCCCAATTTAAATATCCATTTGCAACAATCCTTCCTATTTTCTGATTAAAGCCTGACCCTATGATTTGATGTAAACAAAGATCGTTGCTGTGGTATAAGAATGAAACACTTCCAAATAGTTGTTACATATCGAATACCACGGTAAACACTTAAAGCATCTTCGGATCTTGTCCAAATTTTGCTGTTATTGTTTTTAGTCCTTCAAAGCTTTGAATGTTAAATAATTTTGTGTCTGACAGAATCGATCATGAAGCTTGAAAATGTAAACATAAGTTCGATGACGTAGAGATTTATGGTTTATTGTGACGTACATCATATTTCACTATTCATTATTGATTTAGTGCTCAATACATTTAATTGGGAATGAAATAAAGGTACATGTATATAGTAAAAGGAACATTATACCAGTATGCAGGTTTGTATTATCTCTCGTTGCGTATGAAAACCAAATCACGCTCGACCTTCGGTCTCGCGTGATATTGTTTACATACCCAACTCGACAAATACAAAACTACATATTTCATACTGGTATAATATTCCATATGTATTATTTGTTTACTCACCCTGTTAAGTGAGAGTAAATCAATTATTTTCTAATGATTTATACATCACATAACCAACAGCAACACTAAATTTAGCAATAGGCATCATATCTGAGAGTATTTATATACAGTAAAGATTCAGCCGTTTGTACTGAAAGTGTGCAATTACTTTATCTTGTCATGTCGCGTTGTGCCTGTAAATTTCTTTCCGTTCTGCAAAGAAACTAAGTTTTTGATACTAGTGTTCCTTACATGTGGGTTTGTTTGGGATGACTTATACCTCGATGGGAGACAGTATTGGCTTATATATCATGTACAATGCAAAATACTCACGAACTCTTTCGTCATATTACTTAAAAACATTGCCGTAATAAACATAAAACCGTATTCACTTCAGAAAGCACCACCACAAATATGAATATCCTAAACAAGAATAATTTAATGTAACTAAACTGGATTCTAACATAATAATGATGATTGGAAAACAATGTCTTTAATGAACAAAAGGTTTCTTGGTTATACTAGAAAATGTGAAACATACATATCACGAATCGCCACACACTGAACAAAGCCTCCCCACGCAGCCAAATAGAAGAAAGGCAAAGAGGGCATGGCTTTATTTAATTATCATTTACAAATTGAATTTCAGTATTTGCCCCGAATCACAGGCAACTGTAAACTCAGGGCGACAAAGGTTTTAAAAACCTTGGGAAGTGTTCAACTTTCCCCTTAGAATGCGCGAAATTTCGTCGATAATGGTCAACTAATAAAATACTGACAGGCTTTGAAGATTTGAATCGATGGTTTTTCTTGCCGTAATACCGAAAAATGACGTTTAAAACCACGTGGAATGGCCCCCTGATGAAGGTTCTAAAGATCAATGATCGCCAATTTCATAGTTGACCGCCAACTCGGAAACCACTAAATAAAGGTACATCGAAATGCAACTTCTATTAAATGAAACCTTAGAATATAATTATCAAAATCCCAATAAGAATACTAAAAATTTATAAAGATTTCATGAAATACACGATAGTAAACTAGATGGAAGAAAAGGGAAAAGTGGCAGTAATATTCATATGCTTCAATCGATAAATGGCACGTTATTCCTTAAAACATCTTTATATTTAAAAAGAAATGTTACTAACATGATTTTCAAAAACACGCTGAATGCCTGGTGATATACTCATCTACAGTTGATCGTTATGCCTACCTTTTTGTTTGCAAGACGGTGGCAGGCGGTTAAGAGTTCGTCAATGTTTATGTGGAAAGCTTTAAAGGAACCCAGAAGCTCGACCTTTTTTGTTTGTTTTTATTCCTGTCATGATTTTGATCTTGCTAAGTTGACTCCATCGGTAAGGTCATTGAGTAAACGCACGTCTGTTTGGCAATCTATAAGTTTTTTATGTTCTATATGTTTGTGTTTTTGCATGGGCGGGTCGCAGATGTTTTGTTTTTTTATTATTCCGCAGCATTATGGATAATGGCAAGCTACTTATGGCTATAACTTTGAAAATTCTTAACAGGTTTTCTTCAAACTTACACATTTTACCGTTTTTGAAGACACACTTATGATGATGCCAAATTTGTTAGGCCAAGGACACATCTGACAGAGTTATGCACCTTTGTGTGCCTGGATAAAGTTCCCCTCACCAAAGTTTTCATTTCGTTGGGTTGCGATCTTCCCGCCCCACCACCTCCCCTCCAACAAATTTATTTTTCATTTTTCTAAAACCTCACACCAATACAAAACATTTTAATGGAGGGTATGGGTAGGGATCAGATCAAGCTCATATTACATGTACTATATTTGAACCGGATACTTGTGTATGTTTATAATACATCTAAAAAAACCCTCTAGTTTTAATATTTCGAAACTTGTTTCTTGATTCTCATACCTAATTCTGACAGTATTCGTTTATGTTTTTGTAACATGCTATATGGTAAATATATATAATAATATTGTTTAAAGGGAAAGGTACAGCCTTCTCAATTTATACTTTAGGCATGCAGGATTCGTATTCTCAGATCCCCTGAAAAATTATATTCTATTCCTCCCAATGTTTTCTTGTAAATGGCAAACCTATTCTTCTATCTGGAAACCATATTCCGCTGATCATGAAATGGTTTTAATAAGAAAATAACGAATTGAATGTTTCATGTTCACCGTCATATGTATACCATCGTTTTGGATGGATCAAAATTATATTATGTTTTCCATTTCTGTCCGTAAACAGGCTTAATCAACCGAGCGTGCAATAGTGTCGTATTTTTTCCGTGGCTTTCAAACTTCCCAATTCATCTAGCACACGTATGTTTTATGGATTAATGCACATGGCGGGGTGAAACAATCACAAAGGTCACAGCTGGCGCTTTTACGAGTAAAGGCAGTTGATTTTGTTTTTCGGCGTTAGCTGTCTAAGCTCACTTTTGACCTAGTTTTTCGACCAATGAAATGTTGTAAATAATACTCGTATTCTCTTATTATGCAGAGGGAAAATGAAATAAACTATTTCGATTGGTAGCTATTTTCACCAGAGAGGCACCTAGCAGGCTGGAGAGGTATCTAGTGGGATTTCATTATTATGCAGCGGAAAAATCAAATAGATTAATTAGATTGGTTGTTAGTGGGTGTTGTATTGGAGGAAAAACATATTTACGATTTAAGTAACCAGTTAAGTCAATAGTGATGGCTGAAATACAATATTATATGGAATATTCTTGGGTGTCACTTGCATACAATACACAGTGTAAAACGAAAGAGAAGTGTAGATATTCCTAGTTCTTACTGGTTCCTTCTAGTTCCTTTGATACTGATTGTTAATTTCAAGTTCGTAAGACAAGTTCATTGTAGTGTAGTGGCTAACACTCTCGCCTCTCAAAGCGGAGGCCCCGTGTTCAATACTCAGGACGGACACTTTTTTTAAACTTAATATAGTACGTAAAAGTTGGTAGATTTCGCTCTTGTAACAGGCTGTTATTATTTATATTTATTAAATTTCAAGGACATTAATTCATTTTGAATTCTCATTCTACACGAGGTATTTTATTGAAACTGAATATTTTGCTTCTTTAACCGACTTGTTATCAATATATGAAATTGTTGCAACAGCTTCAACATTTTTTTTAAAGACACTTTCAATAAATTTATGAGTTGTCATGATTCGGTCTCTTAATCTCTAAATCATACTAAGAAGGCAGGGAGGGTTCGTCAACAGCTATAACAAATAAAATAAAATAACTAAACTGTGTCTGCATTGCCTCTCTGTATTTCTTTCTTTCTTATATACATGTATATATAAATCTTTTCCATCAACGCCGTTTATCTTTTTTAAAGATATTTCTTGTTACCAATGTATACTCTAGTCCAAAAAGGCGTGCACTGTATTTTCAATTGCTCTATCTTAAAGTCTAAATATTTGGGCTTAAAAAGGGAGATACGATTTTCTATTTAATTGGTATAATCCTATTTTTATACCAAATATTAAAGCATTAAGAAAAGCCGTTATTGAAAATCACCGAAAGCACTTTCTTTACTCTTGAAATATGTTGATATTTCACAAAACATAGGGTAAGAAAAGAACACAAGCGATTATATTATATTTACAATGTATTTGTATGTTAATAAATGTTCAGAAAAGTGAAAGCTAAGGTGGGATGCTTGTTGTCGTCTGCTTCACCCCGAGCAGCAGAGCTGAGACGCTGTTTCTCCAAACCACAACACCACCATTGTTGTCTATGACGCCGCTGTTGATACCCGCCTTACAGATACTGGATACCTGGAAACCAGTCTCAGATCTCAAGTATCTGATTGGCTGAAATGGTGACCAGTCGCCATTTCAGCCAATCAGATGCTTGAGATTTGAGACTGGTTTCAAATCTCAGCTTTTTAACTTTAGGACCAGATAAATACATATAACATTTACAAGCTAGAGACATACAAGAACATGTAGAGTGAGCTCGAAATAAGGCAGCACTGGCAGTAGAACATGTAAATAAACAAAACAAAACAACAAGACGCCGCAATGCAACGAAGCGAGGTTTTCTTCTAAACTTTTAAGTAAAAAGGGGCATAACTTTGACAAAGTACAGTCAAGAATTAAGAAATTTGTACTAATAAATGTTATGTCAATGACATTGCGACGTTTTAAAGACTTTCCTTGAATGGTTACTTAGACAAATTAAAAACTAAATGAAAGGTTGACGCCCGCACTCCCCAAGACATATATGTACCCAATCTTATAACTAGGGTTTTTCTTAGAAGCCCTACTACATGTAGTTTAGAACGAAGTACGCATAAAAAGACAGACTATTCGTCAGATATAACTAGAAGTCGATTTACGGAATAACCCTCGCAAAATCTCTAATGAACAGCAACATGTAGACGAACAAAACGTAGTTGAACAGAATGAAGATCCAATACAATGTAACATTACATGTACATTACGTATCAGAAACACGACAATATATCTCGAAAGAACAACGACAATATCTTCGCAGAGTTGGCGTTCCTTACACTCACTTTACACCTCTGCGAAGGGCTCAATGTCAAGAGCTTATTACAAGTAAGCAACAAAGACATACTGTTTCATATAATGTATATATTGTATTGAACACATGGACAAAGTTATAATAATGTTCTTCACCGTATCCGATACATAAAAACACCAAACATACGTTATACAACTTGGAACTTTTACCATAAACCATTTATTGATTTCAATCTGTAATCTTATCATAAATGCCTATACAAACTGTTTATATATACACCGTATAGTTTCCCAGTACTTAAAAATGTGTCTGTAAGCGTTGATTGCCCAAAGCTGAATGACCATACATAACCGAACATTACACACGACAACTCGTGCATTAAACCAGTGAACAAAACATCTGTTGATTGGTACATTCAAAAGATCTTACCAAATCAAAGGAAAATATTTTCCGCCTAATTCGCTTCACTTAACCGGCGGAAAATACATGTTTCATAGAGATGAGATTGCTAGAAAAGTGAAATAAGCATATCAGGAAATGCCACACCCGGAAAGCACATCCTTCCAACGCAGCCACAATGTAGACAGGAAAAGAGAGCATGGGTTGATACATGTAAGAAAATCAATATCATGTACGACAACATAAAAATGGTGTATGTAGATGACGATATCGATGAGAACGTGGGGCAGGAGGTGTCCATGACGAGGATAGTTTTATTATTTTTGACAATTGTCAACAGATATTTAATGTTGAATATGTGTATCCTTCTTATTGTAATTAATGAACTGCTTGAACATTTTAGAGGTAAGGTCTTTTTATCTTACTTTTAGATGGACAGACAGTACTTACTTTGCTATAGAGGACCGGTCCTCCGGTTGCCTGTGCTTGTGTCGTATCACAGCCAGACGGGCAGGTCGCTCTGTAAAATGAAAGCGTAACCAATTATGATCTATTACATTGCAGTTGTAAGCCTGAGAGGCGTTGCAGAACCGGTCGTTAAATAGCGCATTAGATTGCAGGCCTAACAAGTGCGTGACATTTCATAGAGCCTCGCAGTTGTTTGACATGGATGTTTCTGCAGGCTCGGCTTCGTGACTGTACGTGAAGCAGACATTAAATAAAGCCTGGAACCGTCATTGTATGACTGCAGACAAATCTATCGCTTGTGCGGAATAAGTCATTGACCAGTGTTTTAGTTAATTCAGTTGCAAATTGAATAATTTAATGTAAGGAGTTTCGTGGTACAAATCTAGTCACTATCTCGGGGAGGACATTAAATCGACCCAGACACATGTAGCTCGGTTAAGTTAGCACTCGTCTTGTAATCATTGGGGGTTCGAGTCTCGGTCAGGCTGCACACCTTTCTCACCCTGTGACAAGAGACTGGTCTTCAATTGCTCTATTATATCTGACCCAAATGAAGTGTTTCTCTCTCTGACTCTTACCTTAGAGACCTGAAACTAAGACATCCTAACGTGTATATGCCAATCTTTTTCAAAGCAGAAACATGAGTTTTTGTTCTTTATAAATTAAACTGACATTGTTTCTTACCCGCACACTTCGGATGAACATACAGTGAATGTGTCAAAACACTTAACGGCACCGGCATTCACGTATGCTGAAATTTATAAAACTGAAAGCGTAAACAACATTTCTGTTCATCAGCGATCACATTATTATATAGTAGCCTACCTGAAAATAAGGTATTCGGCGCTTAATTAATTATTAAAACAAATATTTCTGATCATCGGCGATCACATAATTATATAGTATCCTAGCTAGGAAAAAAGGTATTCGGCGCTTAACTAATTATTAAAACAAAGATTTCTTATCATCAGCGATCACATAATTATATAGTATCCTAGCTAGGAAAAAGGTATTCGGCGCTTCATTAATTATTAAAACAAAGATTTCTGATCATCGGCGATCACATAATTATACAGTATCCTAGATAGGAAAAAAGGTATTCGGCGCTTAAATAATTATTAAAACAAAGATTTCTAATCATCAGCGATCACATAATTATATAGTATCCTAGCTAGGAAAAAAGGTATTCGGCGCTTAAATAATTATTAAAACAAAGATTTCTAATCATCAGCGATCACATAATTATATAGTATCCTTGCTAGGAAAACAGGTATTCGTCGCTTAATTAATTATTAAAACAAAGATTTATATCAGAACAGTGTCCAGGGTTATAAAACTGAGCATGGAAACCAGTCTCAAATCTCAAGCATCTGATTGGCTGAAATGCCGACCAATCGCCATTTCAGCCAATCAGATGCTTGAGATTTGAGGCTGGTTTCCGATCTCAGTTTTATAACCTCCAGCCCTGATGACTGTGTAGTTGGAGGAAGGGGTTAAGGCGTTACTCTTTTCGTCATTTCAAAGTCATAGAATGAAAAAATATCAAACAAACTTTCTTCAAATCAATGTTTTTTAATGTATGTTTATTTATTATATACTACTCGAAATTGGATAGGGATCGCTTTCCGTTTTATCCCGAGTTATTTCCCCTACCAAGTGTCGCGGAATTACCGCATAAGAATAACGACATTAACAAAATGTAAGTGTGTGTCGGCCAGGAGCCCTCGTCGTGGTCGCTCGAACGAGCTACTAAGACTGCCGCACTGGAGAGCTTTGCTCGCCCAGTATTTATATAGAACCCTATCTGTTTACCTAGCTACCGTTAATAACAAGTTAACGATAATGTCCTTAGGGTTATATAATTATTGTAATAATAAAAAGTCTGCAACCACAGCGATAACAGGCCGATACAGTGATTGTACTCGCTGCCCTATCCGCAGGCAGTGTCCAGTTCAAGCTTGACAAACTGACCCTCTGACAGGTTCATCGAGTACGACTTGATATCGCTGTAGGTGCTTATTATATTACACCAAGTTCCAACCGCTGTTGCGCTTCAACAGTTTGTCGGCACATTCATTTTTGGCACAAAGCTGATGACATATGAACATATTTTCAGAATAACAGCAAATGTTTTATCGTTTCAACCTAATGTAAGGAATAAACGCAATATTTCAAGTGATCCATATTAAATGTTGAGTAATATATGTTAAGTTAGAGAAGTAAAGAAAGATATTCAGACCTAAAAATCCCTAAAATTCTATTTCCAACCAAAATAAAATGTCAATTTAAATGACTGCATGAGCAATATGTTACTAACAACAATATATTTTGTCCTTTTAGAACCAATGTAAACACTTTGAGAACTAGTGTGTTTTACCTTAAATTTTCAAGTCGCGAAAATGAATGACAAAAATGAAAATGTCAATTTCTCTCTTCCTAATTGAACGTTCTTTAAATTTAAATGACCTTATTTGTTTATGTTTTATCATATTTCGCATGCGGCCATTTAAACACTTGTTGTTTTTTGTTACTTTATTTTTGTGTATGATTGTACATGTAAGTAGAACTTAGGCTAAGGGATTTACTATTTTTCTTACCGTTCAATTTTTTCTAAAAGTATGTCACATAAAACATGCTACTTTTCTACACTTACACTTGTAAAACTGAACATGCTAACTGTTGTCGAATTGCTTAACAGTCAATTGAAATCAGTGATACAGTATCGATTATCAAATATTATATCGATAAACGAACTATATTTATTTCTGAATAACCAATTCTGCCAGGCCAGAAATAAATCGGATTCCTTCGAAGGTCCACCTACCTGGGTTTGTCATGCTACATTGTCAGTGCAGTACTGGTAAAATCTGTTTATTAATTTTTCTGAGAAAACGTGGGTCAAATCTTACCGTATGAGGTGGCTGTTGCCAAGCCAAGTGAGTTCGAAACCTTGCAGGAATATTCGCCGAGATCTGCCTCTGTCGCCTGGTTCACCAACAAGACATTTCCAGGAAGCAGAAACACGTGACCATTTCTGTAATACATCCGTGTTCTTATACAAACGAACGAGGTTAATTAAAAGAGTTGCAAAGAAGCGTTCTTAAGCTTGTTTTACAAATTCTACGGGGCGTTAAATGATATCTTTATTATAAACATTCAACATGATATTAGAAATTACCACTCGCCTTACTTAATTTTTTTATTGTAAAAAAAACTAAGTGATTTTTGTTTTATTTACTTATTTTTTTAACCTTCAATTACGTCACAGAAAATGATTTTGTGCTTCAAATATTCAGTTAAACATTGAGCCCGTCACAAAAAATAGTTTTGTGCTTCAAACATTCAGTAAAAAATCGGTCATCGCAATATTGTTTCAGCGCAGATCTCATTTGTTACTCTTAAAAGCCAAATCAGGTAACATGTAAGCCAGTAACATGACGGACACAATCTTTTGAGAGAACTATGCAGGTGTTCACATTTTAGTAATAACACTGAAATGGTAACCAAAGCAGTGAATTTAAAAAATAACAACAACAGCAAATAAATAGTTTTAAGCCTGAAAGTTGGGACAAATTCATCCATAGACATAAACCTCCAAACAAACACATGAACCACCAAAATTACACAGCAGCCTACAATAACACATAATTATTTAACTCTAGTCACACACATTGATCTTCAATCTCATTGCATTTCATGAGACCGAAATTTCAGACAGTTTCATGCATCTCCATCTATCTAAGCAAACTAAAAGCTGAACTTAGTAATGTGTTATCTGGTTTTCCTACAGGCTGAGCACAGAAGAATTCTAGCTGGAATTTTTACCCCGTACATCAAGCACTAATGTGTTGGGATTGTGTTTAATGTACTGGGTAACAATTCAAACTATGCTCAGATGTGTACAAGTTTTTAATTGTGACCCTACAGTATAGGTTATGCTCAGATTTCCTCAAGTTGGAATTGTTACCCTTCAAGTAAAGCTTAAGTATGGGTGTTACCCTGTTAGCTGATTTCCATCCTTGTACCACTCCACTGTCAGAGGCTGGTCACCCTCCGTTTTACATTCTAAAGCAATGGTTGTCACCCCGGGGTCTACAACCACCTTGTCAGGAATTACACGAGCTGCTGGTGGTGCTGATGAATGTAATCATTAAGTGTTATTAGTATTATTTTCTACCTAGTGTTCTTGTAAACCGTCCGGTAAATGTTTTGACAAAGATAGTCAAAGTGTGATATAAAAAGCAACTATAGCGATATCAATCGTACCTGGTGAACCTGTCAGAAGGTCAGTGTGTCAAGTTTGCACTGGACACACACTGCCTGCGGATAGGGTCAGCCCGTATTATCGCTGTTAACAGCCTGTTATCGCTTTAAGTGCGGGCTTTATATAACGACAGTTGTTTTCAAGGTCATTTGACTTATGTATAGTTGACTAGAGCGGCAGTCCATTGCGCATTCTTAGTGGCTCGTCCGAGCGTCCGGCGACGGAGGCTCTAAGGACGACATTCACTTAAGATTAGCTGTTGTTTTTCCTACTTGGTAACATTTCCGCTACACAAAGGAACATGTTAAAACTCTGCGATCTTTTTAAATTACTTAATGCTACCCACATTTAAAATTTCCTCCTTATCCGCTCTGAAAGCAAACACTTCTTTTTAAAAGCTCATTTGCACATCTTCCCCCTGAAGGTCCCCTCCGTTTCACTTCCAAGCTCCACCTTAATTTTCTCTTATTCCCCGCCAGAAGTTCCCTCCCTTTTTCTTGAATGTTCCGCCCCTCCTTGAAAGTCCATTGCTCTCTCAGTAAAAAAAAAACAATTCTGTTTGTAAAAATCTACTAATTTACCTTGAATATCAAATTAAACTGACATCAGAAATTAGCTCTTGCTTGAGACATCGAACTGAACGAAAAGACGTCAAGTGCTTGATAAGATGTCGAAGTGCACAAGAAGACATCAGAGTCTTGGTACAATGTAGCATATAGAGGATATTTGTTTTTACCAGTGTAAGATAGAAATATATTTTACAGAGTGAGCTCCGGAATTCGTATTTTAAAATAAGTAATTCCAGAGTCCACGAGTGAAATAAATTTCTATCTTTCACAGGTAAAAACAAATTTTCTTTTTATTTTATGCTTCTTGTGCAAAATGTGCGTGAAATTGACATAATAATTGCAAGAAATGGCGCCAAAACCGTTTGTTTATGGCGTGACGTCATGACGTCAAATATACAAATTTGAGCTCTTTTACTAAACGTTTTCATTTGGTATGTTATGTGCGTTTGGGTACCAACTTGACAAAATCGGTGAAAATAAAAATGATATTCCACTGTTTGAAAACAGTGAAATACCACTTTTATTTCACCGGGAAAATTCTCAATGTATAAAACACAGTTCACGGTCCAAGACATGACCTGTGTACGTTGGCGCTAGGAACTCTGGGATAGAAACTACTTTTAGGGCGGAGCTACGACCCTGCTGTACTGCATTTAAGAATCGGGGTTGCTTTATGTCATCAGCAGACGCTAAAGGACATGGAAAATGCGTAAAATATTATTTATTTTTTACAATTCAACAACATTAAACTTGTTTCGTTTTAAATCTTTATTTACAACTAAAGCCTCCTAGTTAAGAAATTCAAGGAAATCTTACTTCCTGGTTCAAAGTGAAAGAAGAAAGTGAAAGTAGGAAGTAAGTTTTCATTGAATTTCTTGATAACCCTAACATTATTTTGACGGATTGACACTAAACATTGTAGACCAGCATATACTTATTTCAGGTATGAGTTGCTTTGGTATATTGTTCATGAATTTCAGAGTTCTCATGCAAATGGTTTTTCTTTTGTTTTAGTATGTGCTTGGTAATTAGAACATGAATTAGACTAAATTGAGCTTGCAAACATTTACTACATCCATAGCTAAATACATTTATTTGCTAAAATCTAGGTGGCAATAAGTATTTCCCCCAATATTCATTTTTTGAAATTTTAGCCTGTTTTCGCCATTTGCAATGTTTGCGACCTCTTAAACACTATCCATTACAGGCACGCTGACGTCATAACTTTCATTTTGACGTCATAACTTTCATTTTGACGTCATAACTTTCATTTGCACTTTTGTGGCAAAAGATTTAGACAACATATACCATCAATTTGAGTTTAATTGTGAAAAAGTGTTACTCTATCATAATTACACTTGCATATAGTTATCCAAAAAAAGACAGAAATTGCAAGATAAATTACAAACTACATTGCGTGCCTTTTTACACAGTCGCGTAGTAATTTAGCAAAAAACTGCAAGTTATGCGTCAAACCATACAGATCATTCTTGATCTGGGTTTTATACATTGGGAAAATTCTATATTTCACTGAAAAGCATAAAATAAAAACATAATTTTTATGACACAGAAACCTAATTATTGCATGTAAGTTGAGCATTCTTATGATTTTGCTTTCTTTTAATACGTCATTACAATGACATTTTCCATGTACCAGTAAGCTACTTACATTTGACTTGAACATTTAGAGTAGCCTGGTCCGTGCCGTACTGGTTTTTAGCTGTACACGTGAAATACGTGCTGTCGGTGATCTGAGCGTTTATTATCACCAGAGTTCCATCTGTGTCCACGTAGGCGTTTGTTACACCTGGCTACAGAAGAAAATAAAAGTTCCATCCGTTAGTATTATTATGCTGCCCTTTGTGAAAGGAACTTTAAAATGTAATGTAATAGGGAAATTATGCTAATAATTTACCAACATATTAGGTGTTAAACATTTATATTTTAAAATATTTATTTAGGGCCTTGTTTAGTTACTAATATCCTTTTCTATAGTCTGTCCCACTGAGTTTGTGACCTTCGGTATTTTTACATTAAAAGCTAATAAACATGAAAAATACGTAAATATAACCATTAAATAAATATCTCCAGACCGTTTTTTCACTGTTTTGATCATTGTCGTATTTCCTCTTATATTCACATTTTTATAAGTTTTCTCATCTGCTCTAACGTTAAAATATAGAGGTACGAAAAGGCGCGTGACGTCATGTATACAAATAAAGACCGGGGGACATGTCAAACATGACGTTTTCATTTAGTTAACCAACTGCACTAGTTAAAGTGGATTTTAAACTGAATTGCTTCATTTTTGAACATATAAGTAAATTAACTGAAGCTGAAATTATCCAGAGCTATTATTTAAAATCGGAGACATAACGTCACCAACATTTATAGAATATTACACTTATCGCATAAGCCCCGGTAACTAATAAAAATTAATATGTATTTTACCTATCTTTCAATGTTAAAATAATATTTTTCCCTGCGTGTCAGTAAGAATATTGTCTATTGACACGTACGTGATAATAGACACTCCGTAAAATAAACATGTGTACCAAAACATAATCAGACGTAAAGTTTACCACAAATTTCTAGTCATATAATAATACGGTGGCGTTGGGTCTTTGATATTTTCCAATTCTATTGAAGGCGCAAAAAATGTGTTGGTGGTACCCCCATCCACCCCCATTTTCAATTTCCGAAACAGCCTTATCATTTCACTTGTTTTTGGCGGGAAATCGGGACATTTAATTATTTTTTACATGTTAAACGATATTACGCTGTACAGTACATAGCAATCTCAAAATAAGCAGCCCGCCGGTGTTGTCCCGACGTGAAGAAAGATGCTGGTCGCCCACGAAAATATTCCTGCGACGGCAAACTAAGTGAACGCTACTTTTTAAATTTGACATCCGACTGTGCGAAGAAATGAACCCAAGTGACGAAGGTTAACGCGAACGGCGGAAGGATGGTAGAAATTTTCGGCTACGCTGGTCTGACGATATTCTAGAATCCTATCATATCAGAAGAAAGGCAGGGTAATATGAGTAACGCCAAGGGATATTTCATATCGCTTGAAAACGAAGTAAAACGCGATACAAAAAGAATCGCGGAGCATCGATCCGAAAGATTACGGTACCGAGCACCCACAACCCCACAGGTAACTTTTTTTTATTCGGACGTTAATAATTTAATTCACGACTAAATACATTTGTTAACATCCTCATTATCTGAAACATAATACGGCCTACCCACTAAGTAAATATTTTCCTTAAGGCATTTTTATTCTGTTATACAAAAACGAAATATTCATCGTCGTAGTGAACGTCAAACTTCCGGCAGTCCTTGCTCGCTAACGAAAATGTATAATTATTAAAAACATACTGCTTATGATAATTATATGAAGCACCACGATCTCACACGTGATTCCTCGTGTTTGTACATCCGCTGTAACATAAAATTATCTTACGATATAACTGATTGTATTGCGTTTTGCAAGAGTGATTGAGAAATTAAATCAAAACATCGCAAATCAGATTGGAATTTTTAATAAATTAGTTATTTTGTCTTGTTAGTAAGTCCGGATGATATGTACATTTTGACAGTCCAGATAACGTGTGAGAACTTCCCCGCTCTGTTTTAATCACGATGACGTCACGCGTTACCTCACAAAATGGAGATCAATACTGTAAACAATGGCAACATGCCATAGGATATTTCAATTTGCGATTGTAAGCTTGATATAAGTTTTAAAGAAAAATCCAGGATTTTGCAACATAGGAGTTTTTTGTATTTCACAAAACAGGTATTACTTTTTAGATTTGTTGCGTTATAAGAAAGAAATCGCCTTTTTTCGAGGGTCACAAATGAGCTGGGACAAACTATAGATAACATCAAATATACCCAACAAAAAAAGTTCTGCACACCAGTGTTCTTTTGCATAAATTTTATAATATAGCAAATATCTATAATATAGCAAATATCTGGTATAAATTCTTACATGTATATCAAGATTAATTGTTTGCGGAGTTAAAGACAAAAACGAAATTAAAATTGGTTGGTAAATAAGCGAGAAATGTCATTTTGAGTATGATAGGGGTCGACAGTCAAAAGTTGCAAAATTTGCCGTTTTTAGCTAGAGGTGTGAAATCTATGAAATCACTCAACATTTCGCCAGTGTCTGTTTTAAGCAATTATGAGCATGCACTGTGATGCTAGCAACAGTTGGTAATCAACATTTGATACCAAGCCAGTTCCAGAATTACGCTCAAAATTAAGTTTTTATTAATTAAAGTATTACATAGTCTCACCCATTGACCTAAAGGTATGACAAAACGGTTTAGTGATGATTCGAACAGTTTCCATTCTGTATTAATGAATCAAAGCATCCAGTCCATTCTGTATTAATGAATCAAAGCATCCAGTTTATAAAGTGTATAAAAGCAACCATCCAATGCAATCAACATCTAATATTATTTGAGAAAAAAACACATCTGCATTGTTTTTGTTTTTAAATTAATTTATTTCTCATGGTCAACAAGGAAGGTTTTCGTTAATTTGACCGTCATAGCAAATGTCGAACCACACCGGCCACCTAGACGTCTTTCTAAACAAGAGAGAACACGTGATGTTGGTCAAGCTAGTTGATCTACCCGGTTCTCTTGTTCACGAATGGAACCTAATTCCACAACTGAAATTTCGTCGGCTGTTAAATTCCGTGTGAAACCGCTTGAAAGAATGCCGGATTCATCGTGGTGAACTTACTCAGTACAAGTCTAGCGATTTTCGCAACTTTTGTGTAGTAACCCCCAGTGACTTTAACAATGAATTGCTTATAAAGTATTGATCGGATTTTATTTCTGACCTTTGTACATTGTTTACTTTGAATTGCTGATTTATTTGGTATGTATCATTTTGTTGTGTATGGTGAAATTAAAAAGATGTTTTTTTAAAATGTCCAATTATGCAGAAATATTTTAGCCACAGGTAATTTCTATGTCTTCATCTGTATGTATTAATTACATTTGACTCGTTCTTGTTATGATTAAGCAGTACGTTATATAACTGTTAATGTAGTTTTATAGATAATATTCATGTCAAATTGTCATCGCGAACATACATTTACTTAGTTATACGTCTGCGGGAACAGTCTAGTGTAGGGTATAAAAACCAGATATGTATCTGTATAAGGAAGAGAACGGTCGGATGGCCGAAATGGGCCACGGAATGCTTTTAGGAGGATGGTTTGTTAGTCTCGTGGCTAAATTACTAAACTTTAAATAAGAGAAACGTATGACACTTAGGAAATTATTTAGAAAAGCTACATTTATAAGAAAGAACTGTTTATGTTTTAGAAGTAATAGATAAACTATTTATAAAGCTCATACAGATATAAAGTAATTTTGGAACTTGACAAGTGTTTGTGTTATTAAATCCTGAGACCTTTGTAAGAATTAACGCACTACATTACAAAAATTCCATTTGAACTCATGCGTTCTGTGGAGTTTAAAATAAACTTATTTAAGCATCATTATGCAGCTAACTTATCAAGTATGTAAAGTCACACCGCCGGGTAGAGAGCCGGACCCACCGGCGCCTGACCAGCCACCCCACCTTAAGCCACCCTTACCAATCCACTCTTGTTTTGTTGTAAAAATATGGTGTCAAGTCACTGTTATTATTCCATTTTATCAATAATTATATGCGTAACATCGCCGTCAAAATCGCAGTTCTAACAATTCCATGTTATAATTATGCATAAAATTGTTTCAATTTTAGTATGATACAATGTATTGAATGCGGAATCATATCCATACAGGTGTTCCGTGTACTCACGGAGATTTCGTGAGCGTTGACGAACTTACCGGATATGTCCAGGTTACAGTAGCCGGGGGATGGGCGTCTGAATCACACTTCAGCCGAGCTGTATCTCCTTTCATTATTGAGACTGCGGCTGGTTGAATGATATGTGGTGGACCTGCAAAACAACACGTGATACCCACTTAACCGATATTTTATCACATTCTGGAGACGTGGTACCTGCAACTTAAAATAACTAAATAATCACTACTGGTGTTTCAAGACTCACGTGATAGTGTCATATTTTGTGTTGAAAGACTTAATTATGTCACAATGAATGTCGGGAAACTCACGTCTTAATGTCATATTGTGTGTTAGATAACTCACGTGATAATGTCATATTTTGTGTTGAAAGACTTAATTATGTCACAATTAATGTCGGAATACTCACGTCTTAATGTCATACTGTGTGTTAGATGACTCACGTGATAATGTCATATTTTGTGCTGAAAGACTTAATTATGTCACAATGAATGTCGGGAAACTCACGTCTTATTGTCATACTGTGTGTTAGAAAACTCACGTGATAATGTCATATTTTGTGCTGAAAGACTTAATTATGTCACAATGAATGTCGGGAAACTCGCGTCTTATTGTCATACTGTGTGTTAGATAACTCACGTGATAATGTCATATTTTGTGCTGAAAGACTTAATTATGTCACAATGAATGTCGGAATACTCACGTCTTGATGTCATACTGTGTGTTAGAAAACTCACGTGATGATGTCATATTTGTGTGTCAGAGGTCTCACGTGATTATGGTGTGTTAAAGGCATCATTAATAACGGCAATTTTACCTACCATTGTAACCTTTAATTGTGTTACCTCATTTCGATGTTAATGTTTTTAAACCGACGCAGTTTTAAATTTAGTTTAAACTTATTTGTTTTACATCGATTGTGAAACAAGTTATTCCAACTTATATTAATCACGCTCGATGACTGCTTCCTGGGTTTCCAACCAGTACTCCCGCCGAATGTGGATTGAGGAAACTACAGACGAACCTCATCCCCGATGGGACTCGAACCCGCAGTCTCCGGATCTGGAGTCCGACGCTCTACCCCTAGACCACTGATCTTTAATTTTACCTCACCTAATACGTTTCAAATGATTTTATAAAACATGGTCCTTATTAAAAAAACGATTGCCTGTAAAATGATTCAGAACAGATGCAAATTCGTCAAAACTCCTTAAAGCTGTAATTACGGAAAGGAGAACAACAGTTTTGCGAAGGTCAATAAAATTTTGCAACAAATCAAATCGGCAAGCACGCGACCAGGAACGAAAACAAAAGGAGAGCCGATATATATCTTGCTGAATAAGCAGTCAGGCTGCATCTTACATCTTTAAGTGTTTGATGTACAAATGCATGTATAAAGACAAAGTTATATAAATGCAGCGACAGCGCCTAGGCAACAATGCGAGAGACAGGCCAATGAACAGCACAGACCGTTTACAGTTTGTAAAAAGAAAACAGACTGTGTAACTTTCTATACTAACTGACCATACGTGGATAAGACGGCTGACATTTGGACCGTCTCGACACCATTGTGCCCCTCACAGATGTACATGCCCTCCTTGCTGGAGTCCACGTGATCAAAGTGAAGCTGGGAGCCATTGGCAATCTGTGTCACATCAGTGCTAAGAGGGTACCGGGAACCATCAGGCATTACCTGCAGAATAGTGACGGCATAGAAAAATTAATATATCAAAATGGAGCCTGGAACCATTACCTCGGTGCTTAGCGGGTACCGGGAACCAGCAGGCATTAACTGGTATGATCTGCTTTCGCGTGGACATGAAGTTTCAGCGCGGACATAAGTTTGGGCATTTTAATACCATCCTATAATAAGCAATTCCATGACTGTTTCGACCGAGGTTTGATTTCGCTCACTTTCCATAGCACAAAAGTCGCGAAAATAAACCCGCGCAAAATATAATGAAACCACCGACTATCAAGTGGAGACTGGAGCCGTCACCGCGGTGCTAAGAGGGTATCGGGAATCAAAAGGAAGCACATAGAAGATTGTTAGAACTTAGTAAAAGACATAAGCACGACCAACAACAAATAGTGTTCTCCAAACTGAAGCAATTCTGTAGCCTGTACAGAAATTCTATTAAATATTAGAAGAGTTGATCTACAGTAAAATGACCCCTACCTTATAATACGTGAGTGTGGGATTCAGCGGCCCCTCTACCTTTGACACTCAAACGTCACCGGGCTGCCTTTCATCACGGCGTCATTGATCTATAGTGAAATGGCCCGTACCTTATACCACGTGATTGTGGGATTCAGCGGCCCCTCTACCTAACACTCAAACGTCACTGGGCTTCCTTTCATCATGGTGAAAGATATCTAAAGTGAAATGTCCCCTACCTTAAACCACGTGATGGTGGGATTCAGCGGCCCCTCTACCTGACACTCAAACGTCACTGGGCTTCCTTTCATCATGGTGAAAGAGATCTATAGTGAAATGTCCCCTACCTTATACCACGTGATTGTGGGATTCAGTGGCCCTTCTACCTGACACTCAAACGTCACCGGGCTGTCTTTCATCACGAAGTATTCGATCTATAGTAAAATAGCCCCTATCTTATACCACGTGATTGTGGGATTCAGTGGCCCTTCTACCTTACACTCAAAATTCATCGGGCTACCTTTCCTCACGGCGTCATTGATCTATAGTGAAATTGCCCGTAGCTTATACCATGTGATTTTGGGATTTAGCGGCCCCTCTACCTGACTCTCAAACGTTACCGGGCTGCCTTTCATCACGAAGTCATCGATCTATAGTAAAATAGCCCCTACCTTATACAGTACTATGAACGTTTAAGGTTACAAACGAAACGCACGATACGCGATATACGGACGCACGATACACGATAGACGGACGCACGATACGCGATAGATGGACGCACCATACACGGTAAACGAACGATACACGATATTGCCGATTCATATAATTTGTGTATGAGATTTCTAATAAGATGAATGGTTGAAATTTAAACACATAAATTTGCATATGCAAGTAACTTATTCACGTTGCATGATAAAATAAAAAACGTTTGATGCACGATACGTGATATACGGACGCACGATGCACGTTAGACGGACGCACGATACACGTTAGACGGACGCACGATACACGATAGACGGACGCACGATAGACGCAAATTTTGTAACATTAAACGTTCACAGTACTGTACCACGTGATTGTGGGATTTAACGGCCCCTCTACCTGACACTCAAACGTTACCGGGCTTTCTTTTATCACGAAGTCATCTATCTATAGTAAAATAGCCCCTACCTTATACCACGTGATTGTGGGATTTAACGGCCCCTCTACCTGACACTTAAAAGTCACCGGGCTGCCTTTCATCACGAAGTCATCGATCTATAGTAAAATAGCCCCTACCTTATACCACGTGATTGTGGGATTTACATGTAGCGGCCCCTCTACCTGACACTCAAAAGTCACCGGGCTGCCTTTCATCACGAAGTCATCGATCTATAGTAAAATAGCCCCTACCTTATACAACGTGATTGTGGGATTTAGCGGCCCCTCTACCTGACACTCAAACGTCATCGGGCTTCCTTTTAATCACGAAGTCATCGATCTATAGTAAAATAGCCCCTACCTTATACCACGTAATGGTGGGATTTAGCGGCCCCTCTACCTGACACTCAAACGTCACCGGGCTACCTTTCATCACGGTGTAATTCTGTGGTATCTTGTCAAACTTCAAGTGTTCTGAAATCAGAAACCCGTATGCTGTAAAACCTGTCTTTTAAAGACCACTCTCAGGGTGGCTATACCACGTGACTTTTTGCATGTTGTGCACACACAAAATCTCTCGCTTCAGGTAGGTTTTTGCTTATTTCTCAGTTATTTCTGGACCGATTTCGGTCAGATAAAGAACACCGTACTCCTGATAAAAAGGATATTCATCGCCATTTAACCTCCATTATCAATCAGCTGCCGATTTCTCAAAAATTCAAGGACAACATTTCTTAGAAAGTGTGAATTTGTATTTGAATGTTTGAGAAAACGGCAGCCGATTGATAATTTAGGTTAAATGTCGATGAAAATCCTTTTTAACAGGAGTACGGTGCTCTTTATCTGACCGAAATCGGTCCAGACATAACTGAGAAATAATCAAAATCCTACCTGAAGCGATTAATTTTGTGTGTACACGACATGCAAAATGTCACGTGGTATGGCTATCCCTGATTCTGGAACCCTCCCAACCCCCACAATTGTCTTTGAAAAAAGGTGGTCTTTGTTATCAAGTGAATAAGTTCTTTAAATCAGTCAGTGGGACAATAATTTAAATCTTTATCACATGTTTTCTTTATGTACAGGCGGTCATTAGCACAATAGACTGTACCAAAACAACTCAAGCCCTATATCACTGAACAGTCACCAAATATCGATATAGAACATTACTGTAAACTAAACTAAAATAATTGTCTGGGAAACCTGAATTGGAACTCAAAATGGGTTAAATATGATGCTTTTGATTTCAATGTTAAAAACTTAAATCTTTACAGCTTTATAGAAAAGAAGTTGGCCGTGTTGCCAACAGAAAAAATAAAAGAAGCTAATAGCGACATTAAAATTTGAAACAAACATCCGAAATTGTTTCAGAAGGAAGGTATTTAGTAAAATTTGATATATTTCGCAGATTAAAGGGGATGGGTTAGGTACATGTATAAAAATAGCATTTTTCAATAATCACAAAACTATTTTTATCATTGGTAAGAAGGGATTGAACAGTTTTGTGTTAAAATCCTTTGTAATATTTAAGCAAAATGTTACTTACATTTGCGCACAGTTTTGTTTTAGTCAAATTAGAAAAAAAAGTTTTCAAACATGAAAAAAAGAATTAATAAGTTTAAAAAGCGAGGATTAGCCAGTTTTACGACAGAGGACAGGAATCTGATCACTTACGGTACACGTTCACTAGGATATTCTTCACGGAGTCTCCCAGCGCGTTCTTAGCGAGGCACGTGTAGAGATTCGAATCACTGACCTTCACATTGGTTAACGTGACCGTCTGCGGCGTGATTGTTGTTCTCGTCTGATCCAGGCCTAAAATGGAGAAATTTGTCCAAAAGCTTCAAACAGTAGTACTATCCGCAAATATTTAGAAAATTTCGGAAATTATTTTAAGCCTTAGTATCGGGTATTCTATTCCAGCTTAATCCCTCAGTGAATTGCTGTCCCTGCTACGCAGGCCCTGTAAGTACTCATTAGATATTGTATATTTTAGATGACAAAACTAATGTTTTACATGCAAAAGTTTTATTTTTAATTTAGCAACAACCCATCCATACGAAACTTAATGTAACCTTTTTGTAACTGAAAATGGATATAAATAGATGAAAAGGCAACTTTGAAAGTCACCGAACATGACAATATAAAATCACTGCGGACTCCTATTGAGCCTGTTCATGGGCAGTTAGGAAAAAAAGCAGCTTGCCGCTTAGCCTGGACTGAAGGTTATAAAGCTGAGATTGGAAACCAGTCTCAAATCTCAAGCATCTGATTGGCTGAAATGCCATTTCAGCCAATCAGATGCTTGAGATTTGAGACTGGTTTCCATGCTCAGTTTTATAACCTTGGCACCTGGACTGAGCGTAACACAACATATACACACATATAAGATCTAGCTTAATAGCCTTCAAAATAGGTTACTGAACAAAGAAACACTCATTGAATGTAAGGGGAGACATTTTATGGCCACAGGGAAAAAGACTGTGATAATTAAATAATTATTATTATATGAAAACTACTTTGAAAGCCACTGAACACGACCAAGTCCTAAAGTAAGGGTATTTATAGTCGTTGATTTTTCGTTCTTTTTTATGTTTCGAAGTCTTCTAGTTCTTCAAGGTCATGCTTGTTTTATGTGGTATCTCGGTTATAAAAAAAATCACAACTGCACTAACATGATCCCATAGGTAAGTCTTATATACAAATAAAGACAACATATCCAGGGTGAAAGAAAGTGGTCAGTTCAAGGCACCGACTTCAAACTCACAGTAAGGTAAGTAAATCACTTAGAAGACATTTGTTTTGACCAGTGTAAGATAGATATATATATTTATATTTCACTAAGAATTATAATTTTTTCACGAGGCCGGAGTTCACGAGTGAAAAAATATTTCTAATTCACATTAGTTAAACAAATCTTTTTTTATTTTATGCCTTTTGCGCTAAATTTTCATAGATAAAATGCACTATACGGCGCCAAAATGGTTGTTTAAAATAATACGTTATGGCGTCATATATGCAAACTTGAACCCGTCTCCTATATGTTCTGAATTTATGTGGGTTGGGTACCAACGTGAAAAAAAAAACGTGAAAATAAAAACGATATTCCACCGTTTAAAACAGTGGAATTTCATTGTGAAAATTGTATAATTCACTGAAAAGATATAAAAAAATTGTCTGTAATCAACTGTATAACAACATGCTGCAGACATGTTTACCTGCTGGATTAGGAGACCACGTGATCAGCGGTGGAGGGTAGCCCATTGGGTCACAGGTCAAGGTCACATTGGAACCCTCGATGACCTTCAGTTCCACACTTTCGTCTTTAAACTGAGGAACTCCTTAAACCAGAACGTCACTTAATATGACATTACTTTTTAAAGTTCACACAGTTCCAAATAATTTTATTTTACAAATTTAAGTTTTAACTCCAACATCAATTGAACGTACATTCATGAAGTAAGATATCTGGATGTAAGCGCCAATGCTCTTTATTAGATTTATGTACTAAATGTTTCCGTTTTTTTTATGTGGACGTACTCGTTGCTTAAAATACGTTAGATTCTCACGTTCAAAACACATATCAATATATACTAAGCTGAATAAAAAATTACATTTAAATTTAGGAGAAATGTAAATTTCTCAAAATATTTTGATTTTACTTCTTATGCAGTAATAATATACAAATAACCGAAGTTTTCCAGGGCACAAGCTCATAAAATTAAAATTGGCGACCAGTGCCAAATCTCAAGCATCTGATTTGCTAAAACTGAGACAATAATCCATCAGATACTTGAGGTTTGAAACTGGTCTCCATTCTTTGTTTATTGTTGGTGACAGATATCTTGTGAACTATTGTGATAATCAAATGCAACATCCGCCAGGTGATCCCGTTTACTGTTACCGTAACAATTTCATTTTGAAAAAAAAAACACCAACAAGTTAATCTATGTCAGTTTACACGCTAAATACCATTTACATTGTAACCAAGCTTTTAAATAGTAAATAGTCCAATACTGAAAACTAGCCACGCCCGACATCTTATCAGCACCAATGTAAATCTGACATACCTAGGCTGGTACAACAAGGGGTGGTATTGACTGTCACATCTGATGCGTCTCCCTTGTCCCCTTTCGGACCCGGCGGTCCTGCGATATAAATTGAAACTAATATTGCAGTCCTAGGACACAACAATGCTACACAGATTATTTACAAGAAAAGAAGAAATCGATTGCCATGCAATTAATGTGTTTCGTGTATTTTTGGGTTCGAATCCTTAGCATACAGTGTAACACCTGCAGACCCGCTACCTGTAGATCGCTGGCTTCCGATCCTCCTTATCTTTAAAAAAAGAAAACATCCAACAACTTACTGAGAAGCTCCATGCTGTGCCAGTTTTGAATCCTACATTTAACACTTAAAGTGAAGCACACTAATAATTTTTTTGTAGCGAGAGTTTGGAATCATAAACGTAACAAATAAATGTTCAGCAACTCAAGTTACCTTGTAGGCCGCTGGCCCCCGCATCTCCCCTTTCACCTTTCATACCAATAGCTCCAGGATCACCTTTCATGCCTATTTCGAAAAGAAAACATTTTTCTTTATATATCGTTCGATTTTCACTTTTTCTAGTATCTAAAGATTCATATATTGAATTTTAGCCCAAGATCTTAAAACTATGAATTGCGACCCGTCTCAAATCACAAACATCTGACTTAGTGAAACGTAAACTCGTCTCCAGATCTTGAGCACTATTGTGTTGTCTTCTCGTGCATTACAAGATTTGAAAGTGCTTAAAAATAGCCGCCGCCAAGCTTGAGGAAGGTAAATACCGGTAACAGCAGAAACTAATGCGATATAAATCAGTAAAATTATGTAATGTTTCTTTTGAGTGTCAAAATTAATAAGCATTATCAAGTGTTTTGTCATATAATTATTTTTTGTTCAACTTCATTTTAACTCTATTTTAGTTGATTCTCTGTTAGTATGTATTACCTAGAGAAAGATTCAATTTCCAGGAATCGCTAAAAGTCCATTTTACGCCGATTTGGCTTTAGGTCACTATCGCTCGCATGGTGCTCTACGTATAATTTTAGATAATTAAAATTCGTTATACCTGGTAGACCTGGTAGGCCATCGGTCCCAGCAGGACCTTGGGGACCCATGTCCCCTTTCATTCCGTCAAATCCTGGCACGCCCGGCTCGCCCTTCAAGCCTGAAACAATTTGCAGCGATTTTGTTTAATATATTTATAATTTATCAGAATGGATTCACAATGAGTACCTAAAGACAATATATTTGCGAATTGTTCGTTTCTGGAGCCAGGAATTTATTTATTATTATTTATTTATTTATTGTTATATAGAAGTTAACAAAACAATATATTAAGCCTTTCAAAACAAAGATGGTGATGATGATGATGATGATGATGATGATGATGATGATGATGATGATGAGGAGGAGGAGGAGGAGGAGGAGGAGGAGGATGTTGTTGTTCATTATAATTGTATTTCATTTCCCACAGTATAGAATTTTATTTTAGTTACCATTTTCAAATTTACTTTATTAAGCGTTGCCAATATTGAAACGATGGTTCTGTGGATGAAATCTCATTCGTGGGCAAAAAAAATCGTGCTTATTTGTTATGAAACATTTTGTTGTTGTTAAATTCGTGGATTTCAATTTTCTAACGAATAGTTTTGTTAAGAGCTTTATTTCATGTTGGTTTTAAGTTGGATCGATTTTCCCACGAAATCCAAGAAATTTAGTATCCCGCGAATATTTTTGATTTTACAGTTATTTAAAACTGCATGACTACTACAATATAACAAGTATTGTGTACGTACCTTGCGGACCCATGACTCCATGCTCACCCTTCATGCCTGGAATACCAAAGGCTCCCGGCTCTCCTTTCTGACCTGGAGTACATAAGTTTGTTCATATAATGAATTAGAAAAAAAACAATGGTTTATTTTTTTATTTGGCGGTGACTATTTCTTTACAAAAATATATTTATTAATCATTTACTGCGTATATACGTTAATGTGCATGCACAACCACAGTAGATCCAAGTTAGTTTTTAAAAGTATGCCCGTGTCATCTGATCTAGATCTGATCTAGATCTATCCTGTTCGATACTTTATCAGAAATAACCTAATGAATCTAAAAGCAGTGTAGGTCATGATTAGATGGCACAAATGTGTCTGGTTATGTGGATCTAAACTGTTCGCCATGGTAGGATAACGGTTATATCTCGTGCAATAAAGGGTTTGGACTTATTTGTTTTATATTAACGTAAAGATGATATAAATATTTAATGGTGTTCGCCAATGTACACATGTATTAAGCCGAAGTAGCGTGCCTTCAATGATAAATAGATTTTTATACCGATATTGCTTAAAATTGTTTATATAAATTATATATACATTTAAAAACTGATATTAAAAAAAATCAATACGAGATCTTAAGGATCTTGCATACCCCTTAAAAATAGAAATGATCTATTAAATGATTTACCAGGCAAACAAATTTTGCTGTTGTTCCCACAATACTGTGTCAAAACATCTACCTGTAAATAAAGAACAGTTTGCGAGCATTTTGTTCTTTTTAACAAAAACAGTTACTGTAAATAAGAAAATAAATTATTAGACATTACACACACTCAGCGAAAGGGAGACTTTGTGCCAGGGACAAACTATGTGCTGTTCAGCTGAGTTCTAGAAACAATAGACCTTACACGTATTACACATGTACCAAACGTTTACTAAAATTAATAACTCTAGCCATTATCCATTGTCTCAAGTTCATTTATTTTGCTGAATCAGAACGGCCCCTGTCCAAGATGTCATGTTTTCGGGCAAATACTTTTTAGCGGCATTACTTCAATTTAACCCGCTCTTGTATGAAATATTACATTTGGAACTATAGGCACAAATTTGCAGCATTAGTTCGGGCTAAAAAAGTAATGTATTAAAATAAATTTGGTCCTCCCGACTAAAAGCGAAAGTAGGATTTCAAAAACGTCACAGATCGCGCATGAAGTGGTCTCTTCGTCGGTGCTAAATATAGCTTCATTACAAGTTTAGCTTTCCAAAAAGCTAGTCGGTCATTAGCAGATAAATTAATAGAATAAATATGTATTCGTGCTTGCATTTATTTTTTGACCAATGGAAGTCAAGGATTTGTCCAGTTTTCAGTCGACCAATGCCACTGTATCTGACAAGCCATTTGTGGATTTAGTTGAAGTTTCAAGTTTCAAGTTTTTTTTTTCCATTTACATTTCTTTGTATGTACAATACATAAACAAGAGAACTGAAAGTGCTTGTGTTGTCTACCTTACTGTACTTGTCAAAATAATGTTATTGTTTAGTATCGACAAAAGACCGAATCCAGATCCGTTATATTGCATGTGTATGGGGAAGCAGACATTGGAGTCAAGGGTATCCCCGGAAAGCTTTTACAAGTTAAACTCAATTTGGATTGCAACTGCGATTAGTCCAGCCGTTCACTATAAATCCCAAGAAGAGAACGCATGGATAGATGTGGTTTTGAGAGGGAATCGGGGAATCAAAATAAATCAATTCGTATTTCTTTGAAAATGCATATATTCAAGGGCAAGTTTTGAATATTGGGGAGACGGGAAATTTGTAACATAAATTAATTAGTTAAAGTTAAATTGATAAAAATACAGATGCACGTACAGAATGGTTACTAAGTCTGAATTAATTTTAAAACAATCGTTTAATTTTTTTCTTAAAATAGATGAAAAGGTCACTTTGAAAACCACTAAACACGACAAATATTAAAATATTGCAGGCTCGGTTTGGTTGAGTCTGTTAAAGACTTTTAAGCATTACAAAATCATAAAAAACCTCATCGTAATTAGTGCTCCAACTTGGACATCAAAAGAACAGAGAAATAGATAGATCTCAAAAACAGGCAGTTTTTGCGCAACAAGCTCAAAACTAAACACTTTTATGCAAAACTTTGAGAAAGAGCATTGTATATAAATGTCCCTCTGAATGAGTAATTGCGAATAAGAGGTCAAATGTAATGTTCATAACTAATAACTAATGAAGAGATGGGAAGTCATTAAACCAACTAGGTTTAAACGCTCGCAGCTCAGGTTTTAACATTCCCAAAGTGCGATCGGGAAAAGCAAAGTTATTAGGTTGATTAGCTAATAACAACTAATTATGGGTTGAAATGATTTTTCAACATACTTGATTAAAGAAGTACTTGTCAATATTGGGCACCCAAACTGGGTAACATGTCACCATTTATCCTATAAATTGATATTAGACAAATACAATAAACAAAATCATTATTGATGCTACCCTGGCACTCTGAACGTGTAGCCATAAAGTGCAGTTAACCTCCTGCGGCCATCCTAGTCGTTTATCTCTGTCGTTTGCAGCTAATTGAGCGTATTGATGATTGTCTTTTAGCGTTCCGCCGCCCCATTGACTACGCTTATGATATAAGATAAAAATATTGCCCATGCTGATCTCCTATGTTTACTTTATACAATGGTCATGTCACATTCGCTAAACATCCGGTAACCTTTGAGAACATTCACCAAAATTGCACTGGAAATCGCAAACAAATTGCAAAATCGCTGACCTCCTGTGTTTACTTTTAACAATTGTCATCTCACATGCGCTAAACTTCCATTACAGTCACAACATTTGCACAGGAAATCGTTAAAAAACTCTTTCTTTAAAAGACAGTATTTTGACAATTAGGCACAGTTCTGAGTGTTCGTTTCGTCCTAAACGGTTGTTTAAAACATCTTCTCTTATGTTATAAGCCTCCACTTTTTCACGACCGTATGTTTGGTGATTTATACCACAAGAAAGAAAAAATTAATGGTAACGCATGGATAGAAGTTTTCATCAATTTTCAAAATGAACGCATGGACATGAGTTTTTTGAAACCCGCATTATTATTACATCTAACATGGAATACACTGAAATTGACATCATTAAAACAAACAAACAAAAACAAGAAAATGTGCAAGAACCAGCGATATATTGCATGTTGAAGTTCTTAAAAAATGTTGAAGATCAGAATAGTAAATATAATATTTTTTAGTCCCTGTCATGCTTCTCACCCCATCCCCTACCCCCCACCCCGCCCTATGACAGTGACAAAATTTTGTTGTTGAACATAAACTCCAGATTTTGTAATACAATTACAACTTAATTGTCCTTGCTTTCTCTTTACTTTTTGACGAAAATTGTGTTAGACGAAGTAGTAGAGTTTTAAAAACCTAACAATTATGGTACTGTCAAGTAAATTATTAATAATGTTTGCAAAAAAGATAAGATTTATCACCAGCTAATTAATGCATTCCTTCAAAACAAAGGATATACAAATAAATTAACGTTTGTATGACATCCAATAAAAATAAAGCGCTTTCATTTCAAAGTGGCTTAAATTTTTAACTTCAGTGTCATGTGTTTTTTGGCTAAAAAGTTACGCTAATGACCGACTAGCTTTTTGTTAACTTTTGTTTACAGTCAGCCTTTCCCGCCAAAGTCGATTATTCGTTAGTCTCTAAGAAAACATAAGCGATGTCTTGCTTTTGACGAACGAATTCAAGATATCGGAACGAATCTATTTCAGATATGGCATCATCCTGAACAGTTGTTTGATTCAAATAAAATATCAGTTCAACTTATATGCAACTAATATTTTGCTTTAAAGGTTTGCATCACGTGACTTTCTAAAAAAGACGCATAACATTATTTTTATACCCGGTAGAAAATACAACACACTTATGTTTACAAACTTTAACATGTCGTTATTGATCAGTTCAATTTCTGATTTGATGTAACTTCAATGTTCAAATATTGTTTCATCAACATTTAGAAGACTTTTCTTGCAAACTGGGGGAACGGAATTTATATTTAGCTTTTTAAAAGATCGTTATCGATAATTTAACAATATCATTGAAAATCCCGTCTATAAGAAAGAATTCGATTGGACCTTTTGTGTTCTGTAAGGCAGTTTATATATTGGAGTCTATATGGACAAATATGATTTTTCAATAGTATATTCTTACTTAAGTTTAGGGCTTGGGCTTTAACAAATTACAGCATATTTCGTAAAACAGTAATTATAAGGAAATCAAATCCAAGTAATTTTTTGTCTTAGTGTAAGTGGTAAGTCTTCATTCAACGTAAAGCCCTCGGACTTTGTTCAGTTTTTGGCAGAATTTATGCATGCCAATAATTTAATCAAATAATTATAACTAACTGGAAGAAGTACGATGTGTAATGGTACCTCTGTTTTAGCGATTTCACCAAATAGTGACGACAATTCGTTCCCAAAAGTGCCCGCTTGTCGTCTGGATATTTCCTCTGAAGGCTGAGGCTTCAGATACGTCACCGCCTCTTTAATTAATTTCAGCGTTTCTTCGTGGACTGCTTTGTGACATTCTTCTAGCAAACTGGTTTTCTAAAATATGAAAGAAAAACTGGGACCAGTCTCAAATCTCAAGCATCTGATTCCATTTGGCTGAAATAGCGGCTGGTCGCCATTTTAGCCAGTCAGATGCTTAAGGTTAGAGACTGTTCTTCTGATTTGTTCTTATGATCTTGTGCCCAGCTTCGTTTCTGACGATAAATACAAATGATGAAATATGTGGGGTTCCCATAAAGAAACATGGAATACAGTTCAACTTGTGCTAAAGACCATCTATAAACCAAAACCACATGTGGACCACATGTTTTTTTGTCGTGATTACTGATTAAAAGAACAAATACCACCTGTCTTCAATGGTCACTTTAGGGGACTTCCCTGATCTTGATGACAGGGTTGACTGCATAATGCAATTAAAACAAATAATAACGCGTTATGAAATGTAGGTGATCAAAGACTTTGTTGGTTAAATAAATTATTTTACAGGGAAGTGGTACTTTCTTCACGAAAATAGTACCAAATACCGGGGCACAATCATAAGGGTTAGGAAACGGAATAAATAAATACATACTTCAGAGTCATAGGAATTTTTTGTTTCGGACACCATACATGTAAAATATAAACAATGAGAAAAAGTATTTGAAGAAAACATTTGCAGGCTTGAATTGTAAGGGTAAAAAAGAACTCTATGGACAATGAAGTGTTCGCAGACGGAGAGAAAACGACAGGACAAATGAGAGTTGTTAACAGGGAAAAACAATTACTCGGGGAATAGGTAAGTTCGTTACTGGTTAAACGAGAACATAGAACATCGAAAATTCTTCAAAAAGAAAAGGGAAAAAAAAACAAACAAACCTGCATTTCAAGAATTGTCTGCAGGTGGCCACCGATGCCCCTCTTGGCGGCAGTATGTCCTCTGTCATTGCTAGGATGTATCAGGTGTTTCAGCTCCGATGTGATCTCATCTAGCACTGCATTGCTTGGTATCTGATAGGATACATTTTCATACAATGTTGTGTTTGTTATGTATTTTTACTTAACGTCGAACGAGGAACGGAAATAAGTGATATATCTAAAAGCATGGAAAACAGAGGGCTCGTCACAATGATAACTTCAGATCCCCTTAAAGTTACAATTGCTACATTAAATTGTATAAAACTTGGACAATAATATTATATATCACTGTGGAAATAATTTCAACAGCAGTTAAAGTGACGTGGGGAACCTTGAACTATTGCCATTGTACTACATGTATCTATATAGGTTAATTTCAGACAGAAATTAATATCACAATGATAAAAGTATCCACACCAGACTCCCAGTGATGTTATTTCCTTTACAATTTCCTTGGTAGCAAACTAGAGCAAGCACAATCATTAAGAGTTACAGTTACACAATATTTTTAATCACTGTCACATTAGCAGCGAAGTTACAGCCTTTTCAGGGTTAGTGATTATTTTCCGATATGTTGCGTGATTGCATTAAGTAATTTCAGCAGTCTTCTTAATCTCAAACAGTTGGTTAATTTTAATGTGAATTCAAAGTTCATATTTATTAATCATATACATTAAGCATATACATGTACTATAATTATGGACAAAAGTCTTGTCCGGTATGGTTTTCAATAATTTTTATAAACGCGTGAAGTTACAACCTTGAAATCGTGCCAACATCATTTTCCTTGTATTTAATACGGGTTTCTGAATTTTACTTGTTGTCTGAATGCATCTACCAATACCAAATTTATGAGTGAGCGATGAACACAATAAAAATACTTCAGTTTTTGTAGACCGAACAAGACTCAAAATCTCAGTATAGATCTAAATGTACATGCCGTTCACACGACGAATCCCTGCCAGAATTTATCACATTCTCGAGTGTTCTACATTTATGCAATCACAAATAATAGTTATAAAACTCCGTTTGTACATACCTTTTCAAAATTTCCATATTGTATATTAAACACGACCAAACATATGAGCGCAGCGAAGTTAAAGACAGTCAAAACAAACAGAAAACATGACCCTGCTGTGTTGCTCATTTTGATGCCAGTTGATCCTTTCTGACACTAGGAACCGAATAACAGAACTAGACTAAACGAGGGCTGGTGCAAAAATTTCGGGACTAATGAAATTATCTTCCATTTTAAAGTGGTGCGGAGAAGATGTATTTATATATTATGATGAATTTCTATTTAATCAATGTTCGATAAGCATTTACGATCGATAGAGTCTGCACTTAGACTACTTAATAAGGAAACACAGACACAATATAGTGTGATGTAGTATATGACGTCACATACACGTAGAACACGGGAAGAAGCAAAATAAAGAATTGGAAAACGGACATTGTCCAATACGGAATTACTAATCTGGCGAGTTGTACAAATTTGCTGATTGAAGCTGCACTCTGCTAAAGGCATTCGTGGGTATATAATCAAAATTTTAATTGCACATAAAATGTATTTGAACTGCTAATGAAATTCTGCAGTAATGTAGTTTGAAATATTGTAAATCTCGTTCCTATTCGCACATTTAATAATTATCATTGAAGTTGACCTGCATCACTGAGCTGTTGTTTTGCCAATTGAACATTGATCTCGAATTGATTTAGAATTAATTGGTTCCCTGAACAAAACTGTATTGTTACAGACCGTATTGGTATTTAACAGAACATTGTCTAGTAATTTAAAAACAGCAGCTTATTTCGGATTTAAATAAAGCTCAGCCTTAAGTACCGTGTTTGGCGATGGTATATAAATACACAATACTATAATGTGCACAATTCTTGAAGAAAAACGTCAAATCACCGAATCCACATTTGACGCGGCTGAAATAGATTTAATTGAATTGAACTTAATCGAGCTCGATAACAAGGGGTTACAAACCATATTGACCGCCCCTCTTAACATGCCATACAGGGTCATAGCTCGTGATAATTCCTATATGAATGAACCGAATGCGAACTATCTTATCTATACAATCAAGTAAATTAGGGCAGGAGAGTAAAATATTAACCAAATGCATAGTTTTCATATCATTTCATACCATATTATAAAAAAAAACATATCGGTCTGATTGCTTTGCAGTGTACCTAAAGATTTGATTGATATTTGATGATGGGTATGGAAATAAAATAGCTTCGAGCTAACTTTAAACGAAGTTCAACCGAAAAAAAGCAACAAGCGGAACTGAATTATTTTGAATTAAAATTATATTTCTTTTCTCCGTTTCATTGTTGTTTGCTGAAATAAATTATAATTAAACATGAACAGCAATCGGTGCAGTTTGGCGTTTTCGAGTGCGAGATTAATTTTGCCACTTATCTCATGTCATAGTTAAGAAACTTTCGTAAATGACGATGCACTAAATAGAAACACTGCTTTTCAAATAAAATGTAGTATCAATGACAGTGACCATGTTATCTCTCTGAATTATGTAACAGAAAATTTGTTACTTTAGTTGTTGATATAGAATCGGACAGTATCACTTAAAGTGAACAAAGTTACTTCCCATGATAACGAGCACAGTTACTTCCCATGTTAACGAAATATTTTCTTCCCATGATCATGAACACAGTTACTTCCCATGAAAACGACCACAGTTACTTCCCATGATAACGAGCACAGTTACTTCCCATGTTAACGAAATATTTTCTTCCTATGATCATGAACACAGTTACTTCCCATGTAAACGAGCACAGTTACTTCCCATGATAACGAGCACAGTTACTTCCCATGTTAACGAAATATTTTCTTTCCATGATCATGAACACACTTACTTCCCATGAAAATAAACGCACCAACATCCTACGAAAACGTAATCAGCTTTTACATTTGTAATCATGAATACAAAATATATAAATAAATATCCTATAGTAATAGCTTAGTACATTGTGTACATGATATCTATGTCAGTGACGTTAAATTATTGATGTCAGATTCGACAGGAGTAAGACCTGTATATAGACTCTCCTATATAAACTATAGAAAACATGGCATGTTTCAAAAGGCTGACTATCATAGTTGGTACCATTTGATTAAGGGCTAACTTACATGCTTTTAAAACTAAGTGCTTCTACTGTCCATTTCCACAAGAAAAGTAAGATCGTATGCCATTTAACAGAGATTTCTTATCTTGAAACCAGTGGTTTGTTTTTTTTCTCTCACTTATGTCTGAACGTCAAACCTATTTTACATTAGTCATCTTAAAATCAGAGCCGTTTTCATATATTGCATTTTCGAACATTAATTTGCCACCTAATGCCCCCAAAGGCAAAACATGGGACTTTTAAATGTCAGCCATTGTCTGGCCCGAGTAGGAACACCTGGCGATAAAACTCAATGTAATGTTATTTTATGAACATCGGATCAGATTGTGTGGAATAAATAAAAATGGACAATTAATAATCGGCTTGAAAACCAATCCTTTTTGTATTGCAACATAGTCATATATTTAACTTATGATGTCACAGTATTTCTTTTCAATGTTCATTCTTTGAATCTTTTTTTTCCTCAATCATCCATGTGAAGCGCAGAAAGAGTTTTCCCGTAGATACAGCGTGGGATCGTCACATCGCCCTAGCGCCAACATGCATCTTAAAATAGCAACATAGTGTCGTGTGCATAATAAATAATAACATCGCCCTAGCGCCAACACGAATCTTAAAATAGCAACATAGTGTCGTGAGCATTAAAAAAAGCCATAGGGCCAACACGAATCTTAAAATAGCAACATAGTGTCGTGAGCATTAGAAAAAATAACATCGCCATAGCGCCAACACGAATCTTAAAATAGCAACATAGTGTCGTGTGCATTAGATAAAATAACATCGCTCTAGCACCAACATCCATCTTTAAATAGCTACATACTGTCGTGCGCATAAGAAAAAAAAGTAAATAGATAAAAAAGGAACATTTAATGCCACCGAATACGATAGAAATATTGAAGGCTCGGTTTAACTGAGCTTGTTAATGAGCAGTAATGGAAGTGCTTTTTACTGTTCACCCAGCCTAGCCCCGGGTATTTCAATATTTAAACACGTATTATGGTATTTATATGAAAATACCACATTGAAGATTCGAAGTTCACACCCATATGCAAACCATCGTTAGGTATTGATCAAAATTGTACTGTTTACTAGTTTTAATTAATGTATCGAGGTTCGCTCTATCTGGGGCCACATGTAGGCGGCGTGGGCAGTTATATGCATTCCGTTACAACCCATTAACAGGTTCTATAAAACCAAGTCTGCAATATTTTCATATTCTCGTCTTCGGTAGCTTTCAAGTTCTGTTTTCATCTATTTGATCCAAATAGAATATATACTCGAATGTAATCATTGCAGGAAGATCGACACCGAACAAAAATATACGTATCAAATGCATTAACTAACCGGTGAAATAATCTTGTTTGCATATCAAACAATTATTTAACAAAATATACGTTTTAATAATTCGGTGTTTTAACATAATTTCAAAGCTTGGCTGGTCCCAAAACATAAAAAATGCTGACACCTAAAGAGACATAGAAAACAACATGTATGGTTGAAATTGCCAAAGATGTGTTCTTTTTTTTTCATGCTGCTTTCCCAATCGTTTCGCTCAGCTTTGTTAAGTAAAAACAATTATAATAATTCAAAATTTGATAATGACCATTATTCGTAGTCTTTAAGTTTTCCTGCTTAGAAAAAATTACATTCAAGCTTCAGTTCAATAATGCAACTCAGATTACTATTTGATGATTTTATGATATTATCAATACAAAAAATGAAATATGCATATCAGGAATGTCCACATCAAGAATACACAGCCTCCCCACACAGCCAAAAAGTGGAGGAAAAGAGAGCATGGTATTACAAAATCAGTTTCAAAATGGACGCCACAAACAAATAACGAAAGTGAGAACCAGATGGGTTACCGCCTTGGAACGGTCAGCGCCAAAACAAAAACTTAATACTAGTATTACATAAACTGTTCATATTGTTAACCAAACAATAATAAATGCAGCATACAAAACTGGTCCTTATTTAATTTTGAGTAGCATAATTGGAAAATGCTTAAAAGATTTAAATTTTCGGAAAAAGACCCTCTCCTTGCGCGAACTAGATAAATACCAGTAACTGAATAAAAACAGTAACAAAATGAATTTCGCATTGAACTAACTGGTTAGCGTAATATTTCCCATCGGATCCGCAGACAACAGTGAACTGGAAGCCGCAAGATATGGACTGTTTGTTCTGGCAGTATGACGGCGCTGTCGGCTTCGGGGTGCTGGGCTTAGTGGGTACTATCTGAAAGAGCGACACAAAAACTGTTTGTTCTGGCAGTATGATTGCGCTGTCGGCTTAAGGGTGCAGGGTTAAGTGGGTACTATCTGAAAGAGAGAAACTCTCTGTAACTTCAGCTTAATTTTCCGGGATCACATTTAAAATAAATAGTTAAAAATACATTGGCCCAAGATCATAAACAAAGTCTTTAGACCAGTCTAAATCTAAAGCATCAGATGCTAGATATTTGAGACGGGTCGCCAATTTTAGTTTTATGATATTGAGGCCTGAAGTTTGACGGCGTCTTATGGGCAACGAATTATTGAGTTTTGTTGGATGAACAAATGACTAGTACAACATCGATAATAATTCTTTAAACTAAAATTATCAAGTCCTTTTATTTAAATTATCAGGTGATTTTAACAACGTTAAAAAAGGCCATGAACACGAGTTTTCGAAATATTTGTCCATTTTAGCGCAACATGTGCATGTATTTATGCATGCATTAATACTGTTAAATTTGTCGATATTTGATTTATTCTATTCTACGGTAGACCGAAAACAACTAGACTAAGTATTTTAAATGATGTAAGTGCATCAATGATTTCCCAACTTTTAAGTTATAGGTCACAGCATACATGTGCGAAATATGTTACATTATGGCATTGTCGTTTCAGAGATGAACTTTGTAGCGTTATGCTACCGCAAGAAGAACAACACTAACAAAAGTTAAGTGTGAATGTCGGCCTAGGAGCCCTCGTCGTAGGTCGCTCGGACGAGCTACTAAGACTGCCGCACTACCATGCCTACTAGAATGCGCTACTAAGAATACCGAACTCTGGATTGGCTAGCTAGTCCTGTATATATGTAGAACCTATACTGTTTACATAGCTACCGTTATAAACAAAGTTAACGATAATGTCTCTAGGGTTATATAACTTTTGTAATAATAAACAATCTGCAACCATAGCGATAACAGGCCGATACAGTGATTGTACCTGCTGACCCTATCCGCAGGCAGTGTGTCCAGTTCAAGCTTGACACACTGACCCTCTGACAGGTTCATCGAGTACGATTTGATATCGCTGTAGTTGCTTATTATATTGCAAACTTCTTTTAAGTCGTCGTTTGAATGAAGTAGGCCTACATTGTAATACAAATGTATTTTGGTTCTGACGTAATGTTAACAAATATTCAAGCATGTTGAGGAGTCGACAATATCCAGAGATAGAATGATTGATATCATTCAGTGACATATCTTTTGTAAGGCTGAAACGAGACCAAAACATCGCAAATGACCAGGCTGACCTTGAGAAACATACGCGGTAACTGTATACGTTCATGTACTTTAGCAACCCAAGACACATACCAATCCTCCGCCCGTTGATGTTGACGTCACAAATGCTACAGAAGATTGAGGCGTGCTTTGAGACAATGCTGATGACGTCTTTACAGTGGACGAAATATCTGTTGTAAAACTCTTTTTGGGTGGATTAGAATGTGTCATCGGCGATGATGGTTTCGTTGCTAGGTTACTGTTCTCCGTTGATAACTCACTAAGCTTGATTGGGTCCTGTGTGGATTGTAGCGGCTGATCAATAATGTTGGTCGGGCGCGTTCTGCTAACCGAGGTATTTAGGGACGCTGCCGAACCAGGAGTGGTCGAAGAATATTCTATAAGATAGAAAAGAATGGCATCAGTATGTACAGGAAAATATGCAGCATATGTTTATCATGTTCGTGTTCGTAACCACGTGTTTCCAACACTGTATGTTAGAGGGTGTGCCTCATCGTAATTTGTTCTTGGGGGAACTATATCTGAAGTAACGATATAACAAGTATCGTTAAAGAATACTTTGCCATTTTGTGCAATTAACAACTACAATTTTTCTTATTTTAATTAAAACATACATTTACATTTTCCCACTCTTCATATAGATATACCTTCACCTTTCCCCTATCACCATATAGATATACCTTCACATTTTCGCTATCACGATATAGACATACCTTCACAATTTCCCTATCTTCATATAGTCATACCTTCACATTTTCCCTATCGCCATTTAGACATACCTTCACATTTTTCCTATCACCATATAGACATACCTTCACATTTTCCCTATCTTCATATAGACATACCTTCTCATTTTCCCTATCTTCATATAGACATACCTTCACATTTTCCCTATCTTCATTTAGACATACCTTCACATTTTCCCTATCTTCATATAGACATACCTTCACATTTTCCTATCTTCATTTAGACATACCTTCACATTTTCCCTATCTTCATATAGACATACCTTCACATTTTCCCTATCTTCATATAGACATACCTTCACATTTTCCCTATCTTCATTTAGACATACCTTCACATTTTCCCTATCTTCATATAGACGTACCTTCACATTTTCCCTATCACCATATAGACATACCTTCACATTTTCCCTATCTTCATACAGACATACCATGCACACTTTCCCTACCTTCATTTAGACATTCACATTTGTCCTATCTTTATATAGACATACCTTCACATTTTCCTACAGAGCTGTTTAACAGACTCCAAGGGAGATCAAAACATAACCGGTTATCTCCAGTCATACAACAATCACGTGTCTGCATCTCGTAACCAGGGACACACGTGGTTTGACAAGCAACGTGCTGTTGCCACGAATTCCATTCTGTAAATTGAAATTTTAACAAGGTAGAAAAGTGAAATATGCATATCAGGGATGGCCACATCCAGCAGACACAGCCTCCCCACACAGCTAAACATTAGAGAGGAAAAGAGAACATAGTATTACAATAATCAATTTCAAAATGGACAGAAAGTGCACAGAAAATGGTATCAGCTTTCGAATAATATCACCTACTCTAAACGTGCATGGAAAAAAACTGAAATTAACATTTATTTCATTTATATCATAACTATTCGACGAATGCAAATAAATATTTGAATATCCAATGTCGACAAAATTTTATTCACTAATAAGCATGAAATTTGATGCGTCACAATTTAAAGTCAAATACAGTCTATTGACAAACGGCTAAGTTATGTCCCTTAAGCCTAGTTCACACTGTCCCGGGAAACCGCCTTGGTGCATAAAAGTTTGGACACCGTGTGATCACAACCGTAACGAGACCGGGAAGAACCGCATTGAATCGAGATAAACCGTGTTGAAACAGGCGATAACCGCGGAGTGGCCCCGGTGGTGTTAAAAATTTTTAACAACCGGGACTAACCCTGAGCGAAACCAACGCCGGAATTCCGGGAGATCCGGGTCATCACCGTGGCTCTTCCGGCATGATCCGTCTCTCCACCTTATTACCACCGGGTGAAACCGTAGAAAATCGGCATCTGCTGTCCACGGTGGAGATACGGCGACTCCCAGTTAATCCACGGTGTTTCACAGGGGACAGCCGACGTATCCCCGACTCTTTCCAGTCAAACTAAGGTTTGGCACGTTAGCAGCCAGTGAATGCCATTTAAGTAACGGTGGAGCCACGATATGGATACAATGCATGCCGGTGGATGTCGATTCTAGTACGGCAGCCGTATTCAAACAATGATTTTATATTTTAAATTCATTTACATGTAATATCCCGATTCAATGCGTCTTCCAGACGTCGCTACGGTTGTTATCCCGGTTCATCCCGGGACATTGCAAACTAGGATTTACCTAGTATAAACTAGCACATTTATGTCTCGTGTTTTAGTTTAGCTTCTTAGGTAATATGATGAAAGTAAAGATTATATGAATTTATATAGAGAAAAAAGAAATGTTGGAACAACAACATGAACGTGTTTCTCGATAATGGCACACATGTATGTAACAGAAATATACAAGAACTATCATCATTTTCAACCCTTATATTATCATTATTTAATAAAATATGATGCACAAACATCGCAACAACAGTTGAACAAATTAGAACGGTCAATGAAGTGCGAATTGTCGTTAATAAATTTATGTTCATACAAAAAAGATTACGTGTCGGGTTGTTTTGCAGAAGGAATCGCCTGTTTGGATTCTGCTTGACATCTGAAATAATAACAGTCCAGGGCCCAAGATCATAAAACTAAGTTTTGAGATCAGTCTCAAATCTCAAGGATCTGATTGGCTGAAATGGCGACTGCTCGCCATTTCAGCAAATCAGATGCTTGAGATTTGAGACTGATCTCCAGATTTTGTATTATGATCTTGGGCATAGTTTGTTGTTATTGTTATATGTTTCACAGTTTGTCGAAGCTGTCTTGTTCTGTCAAATTATTAAAAATAAGTTGTTTACAGTTTTCTCCAGCAAACGACTTCTGTGCGGAAATAACCTTTGTGACTTTAGTTAATAGTGGCTATCCACGTTTTACTCACTGTTTAATTTGAATTTTTTCTTAATATGTAAACATGTTTAATGAACTGTTTCAAGTATTTCATCTATATTTAACTTACTGTTTTATTTGATTTTTTTAATATGTAAACATTTTAAATGAAATGTTTAAGTCTTATATTTACTATACTATGGTTCTACAAGACCACTTATGAAGGTCAGTCAATACTTTGATTTCGTCGTTGTGCCGAGTAGGAGAAAATGCCGAAGGTGTTTAGGGTATGTGAACTTCAAGATAATTAATAATAATAATAATAATAATAATAATAATAATAATAATAATAATAACAAAACAATAAGGGTAAATGCTATATTAGATAAAAAAGAATTACTCACCAGTTTTCTTATGGTTATGACGGAAGAAATGGGCTTGGGGCATTGCAACGAAAATCAGACTGAGAAAAGAAGACGTTAACATCACTGAAAATAAACAACCTCATTTGTCTTAACAACGACTGTGCAACTGTACAACCACTATTTCGCGCAGGTTAAATATTCCTGTATTTTGCGCATTTATTTATTCGTGAATTTTTACATTTCGAAAAATTTACAATAAATTATTGAAGATTTAACAGTATTTTCAAATTGACTGCAAGAGTTTCTGCTTGTGAGCGAAAATCTGTATCTGCGAAATTGATTGATTCCTCAATATGATAATGATTATTCAATTACAATGTATTTAACAGTGTATAATATTATAACTGTTATTATACCTTTCTCGTAGTTGTTAAAGTATGCTAGTAATAAGAAACATCGAAGTTAGAACAGTCTTTTACATTTAACACTGAAGTTGAAGCATATTCTAATATTAAACATATTGTTTACCTTTCAGCAATAATTCCATGTTCACAAAATATGACAACAACAGATATCAACACAAATTTTTGGGCCGTTGTTCTGTTTAAAGATATCAAGGTCATACAAGTTTTATCAGTCTATTCTACCAAGATCAAACGTTTTGAAAAACGAGTTCATCTTAGGAATATAATTTTATAATTTGCGGATATTTTTATTCGTGGTAGTCTGCGCATAAATAAAATGAAATGAAATGCTCGCGGATACACACTCTACCTATGTTAAAAAGTAGCTGTAATTTTTTTCATGTAGAAAATCTAGTATTTACACTATATAATATTCTCAGCAATAATAAAAAGTATCCACTTTTCTACCTGGAAATTTGTAAAATTAGAAAAGCAAAATCAAAATTTTGTCTTTGAACAAATTTGCATTTCTGTAATAATTGCCAAGACATAAACTTTTCTTTAAAATGTGCAGTCACAACTAAGTTATCTGTTCCTGTATTATACATGTGTTATAGGGGTTTCAGGAAGAAATCAGCGATTCAAAAACAGTATTCACATTTATTAGATTAAAATGAATTTCTTCAGTTCTTATGGTCAATAGAATCACAAAACATGTATGAGTAAAACAACGAGTCGCGAGGCCAACGACAGATGTTGGCTCGACGTTGATATAATATACTGTAACGTTGATGGGCACATTGACAATGGATTTACAATGGTCCATTGTAACACTTGTAAAATCGATGTAATTTTAACAACATAATGCCAACATCATACATGTAGCAGACTCGCGAATAGACACTTATTTTTATGCAAGGTTGTGTTCTTTTAAAGTATCCATACTTTTTCCTTATAAGTTATTGAAAAACAAAGAAAGCAGATAAAGAATTGTAGCAATGTTAATTTTGTCAAACATATTGAATACGGCTTTCATCATGGCTGTTCCGTGTACACTCCCACGGTAAATAAGTCTGTAATATATGTTTTTCGAAAACAATGAATTTCAGATTTCCAGAAGAGTTTTTTTATATATATTTATAATTATAATATTGAGTCTTATTATAGTTAACAGGAACCCTGGATGCGTGTTTCTTTGAATTTCAGAGTATTTAGTATATATAACGCTAGTAAATTGAATAGCTGCGCTAAGGGATTCCTTCAATTCCATACCAAATCCCGCGCATTCAGATTCTCGGCTGTAAATAAAGCGCTGCACGGCAATAATATGTCTCTTGCACGCTAGTTTTCAACAGAGAAGCATAGAGATCTGTCATACACAATTTTATTTGTGTTAAACACCTTTTGACCATCCGCAGCTCAACTGAAAGTAACGAGGATGACGTCGGATGTTTGGAAAACTCTCGTTGAATTTTGTAGAGATCAGCTAAAATCTTCGTAGTTTTTTTATTTGTTTATTTTGCTTTTTCTTTTAGGTCCGCTGTTATTGCGAAGATGTTTTTAATGCGCACTATTTTTTTTGCAACAACATGACGGTGCTTCGGTCGCGGGATTGTGTTTTGTTGCATGTTCCACGTATTCAATTTTGATAAGCTGCAGTCTCGATGAAGAGATTTGGACCCGGGATTTAGTTAGCAAAAAAGTGAAATATGCATATCAGGAATCGACACACTCACAAAACACAGCCTTCCCAGGCAGCGAAAAAGAAGAGAGGAAAATAGAGCATGTTGCTATTAGTTTGTCAATTCAAATAAGACGCAACAAACAATTAACGACATAGAGAACCCTTGGGCTTACGACCTTGGAACGGTCAGTGGCAAAACAAATTGCCACTGGGGGTTTAAACCAGATTCTAGGGCGCACCAACCTTACACTTGCCCCAACAGGTTCTCATTTCAACAAACAAGTACAAGTTTTCTTGGTGAAATAACTCCAACTCACTGTTCAAGATAAACCAAATTAATTAAATTTAAAGTATAAAAAATTTGTTTGAAAATCTTCTGTTGAATATAAACTAAAAGCACTGACTTTGGCGAGGTTTCTGCAAAAGACCGGTTGGTGACATTTCAACTTCACGATCTAACGATTTCAAAACGTGAATACAGGAAGTTCAAACCGATGAAATTCGTGAAAGCATGAAATCGTTAAATTGTGAAATCGTGAATTTCTGAACTTTTGAAGTGATACCGTGAAATCATGAAATCGTGAAATAATGAAAATGTGAAGTTTTTAAAATAACCGTGAAATCACGAATTTGTGAAATCACGAAATCGTTAAATCGTGAAGTTTTGGAGAGAAATCGAGAAATAATGAAATCACGAATTAATGAAATCGTGAAATTATGAAGTTTTGAAGTGAAATCGTGAAATCATGAAATCGTGAAGTCATGAAATCGTGAAATTATGAAATCGTGAAATTATGAAGTTTTTGAAAGAAATCGTGAAATTACGAATTTGTGAAATCATGAAATCGTGAAATGTTTGGAGAGAAATCAAGAAATCAGGAAATCGTGATATCGTAAAGGTTTGGAGAGAAATCGTGAAATCACGAAATCGTGAAATCGTGAAATAATGAAATCGTGAAATAATGAAATCTTGAAATCATGAAATCGTGAAATAGTGAAGTTTTGGAGAGAAAGCGTGAAATCATGAAATCGTGAAATCATGAAATCGGGAAATAGTGAAGATTTTGAAAGAAATCGTGAAATCAGGAAATTGTGAAATCACGAAATCGTGAAATCGTGAAATTGTGAAGTTTTTGAAAGAAATCGTGAAATTACGAAATTGTGAAATCGTGAAATCGTGAAGTTTTGGAGAGGAATCGTGAAATCACGAAATCGTGAAATTGTGATGTTTTTGAAAGAAATCGTGAAATCACGAAATTGTGAAACCACAAAATCGTGGATTCGTGAGGTTTTGGAGAGAAATCGTGAAATCACGAAATCGTGAAATCGTGAAATAGTGAAGTTTTGGAGAGAAATCGTGAAATCACGAAACGATTTCACGAATTCACGAAAACTTCACAATTTCACGATTTAATGATTTCACGATTTCGTAATTTCACGAATTCTTTCAAAAACTTCACAATTTCACGATTTTATGATTTCATGATTTCACGATTCCATTCAAAAACTTCACAACTTCACGATTCATGATTTCACAATTTCACTTCAAAATTTCGTAATTTCTCGATTTCACGATTTCATTAATTCGTGATTTCTCTTCAGAATTTCAAGATTTCACGATTTCATGATTTCACAATTTCACGATTCTTCCTCGTTTTGAAATCGTGAAATCGTGAAGTTGAAATGTCACCAGCGGTCTTTCGTAGGTTTCGGTTCAACGATGATTTTATGCAGGATTTCAGATTTATTTAGCTGATGTTTGCGTCCGCCGACTGCACTAGTGATGTTAAGGCTAAGTTTCAATGTTTTACTATTCTGTGTGTTTGTTAAGGTTGTTTTTATCCTGGGATTTGTGTTGCCTAAGTATCTGATCTGATCTCCATATGTTAACAAGAGAGAATGTTTCCTGACTCAGGTTATTGCCGTATTAAGTTGAATAAATAGACCGTTTACAATGTGTGCATCAGAGACTGTCTTCTGTCGATTACTGGCGTCAGCGTGCATAATGCTGATAATATTATTGGTTATTATTATTGTCATAATTATAAATGTCATGCGCACATATAAAACGCGTTTAACCTTTCATTCCTTCAGACGAAATTTATTATTTTTCATGAATGCACGAGTGTTGATGTTATGACTATATATTGAGTTCTTCTACCGCATTCGACTTATGGAATTATATTAAAAAATCTTGTTGAACTAGAGTAATGTGAAACCATTTACAGTATATGCGGAATAATGTTATAGAAGTCATTGTATTGTAATACTGTGACATGGTGACCCTTGGTACTGTTTGCTTTTTGGTGATGACCACTTGGTCAGTAGCAATTTGGTCGCAGCAAGGTAATTACTTCATCTATTTTATTCATGTCCAATAAGACATATCATTTTCTTTGCAATAACTATTTAACATTTCTTATTTCTTTTTGTTTTTCAAAGCGAAACACACTTAATTAGAAACATTATCATGTTGTACAAATTAAATGTGTACATAATGTTATAAAACAAACAAAATGAAGAAAATATTGTGAAACTTTGTGTTTGGACATAAAATTAGCACTTGGGAACATTTGAACGTGTATTATAACTTCGCGCATCTTTCAGAATATAAAAGATAGATATTCTAAATACGACATCTATTCTATTGTTGCAGACTTTTTTATCTTCAATAGTAAATGTCGTGTTCGTTTGATTTTGATGGTTTTCAACGTTTCTATTTCATCTAGATTAGTATCACGGTAGCATGTTTTTGCGTTGTGTAGCGGGAATGAAAAGTCTCAAAGGTACTTTCGATCAGTGCCGTTATTAATAATTCCCATTGAACCGGTCTACAATTTTGATTTCGTCGTGTTTGGTGGCTTAAAACAATATTAATTTCAGACAAGACATTACAAACAATTAACGATAATGAGAACCCTTGGGGTTACCACTTTGGAATGGTCAGTGGTTAATTAATTTGCCACTATGGTTTAAACCAGGTTCTAGGGTGCATCAACCTCACACTTGCAATAGGTTCTCATATCAACACACGTAAAACACATAAAATACTGGATAAGAAATACCTAATTGCAGTAGTGATTTTAAACTTTACCGTAATTTTGTCTGGATAAAACTTGCAAACATTTTTTTTCTTAATTTGTTGTACCGATAACCGTTTAAGAAGTCTTTTAGTTATATAAAGATTACGTTCATTGAAATATTCCGCAATCGATTGATAAAAACTCTAGAAAAACGAAAAAGGTGTGGAATATTAACCCCTTCAGATGATGCACGTGGGACATTGTAGTCTAAAAATAGAAATTTTACAATTATAATAAATTGTCTCATATATTTTATTTGTGACCAAACCATTTTCAATGGAAAACATTTGGATAAAGAATGTTTGATAGTTTTTCTCAAGTGGTTGCTTTATTAAGCTGGAATTCCCTAATTTTGTTAACCAAAAATGAAAATGATAATCGTCCGTATTTAATTAGCCATCAAGGTACCCCGGGATGTTGCTGATAATTTCATCCTGATCTTCGATAGAAAGAGAAATCATAAAGTATCTTTTATAACAGTATAAAAACAGATCAGCATCAATAAGTACCCATTAAGATCTCTAGCCCACTTTTCATGGATAATATCAAAGTATTCATTTTATATAAGATATGGATATCACACATTGAATTAATAACAGAACGCGTTATTTGAAATTAGGTAACAGACGAGGATACAGAGTAAACTATCTGTTTTCATTATTTAGTTCTCCAGCAGAGTGACTTTCCCGATGGACCATATGCTTTGCCAATGTCTATAGACGGTTGTCCAGAGGGAGCATCTCGAGGCTGGGGACAGGGATATATTAATTTTACAACGACTATGCCGCTGGATGAACCTGATTCATTCCCAGTCCACTGTCGTCAACCTGTCGTCGATTACCAGTCGAACATTGACAATAACTCCAATCTCTTTACAAACATTATTGGTCCATTCGGACATTATTCTCTTCAAATGAACTTCTGCTTTAAATCAAGCAAACATCCCTTTAATAATTCAAAGAGATGGCCAACTGGGGCGTATGGTCTTTTTGGGACAATGGACAAATGTCCCGATGGTAAGTAGGACATCTATCTGTTCATCGGCAATAAACATTTTCTGAATAATTCACTGAAATTAATAAATTTGCAAGGAATCGAAGACAATTTACCTTTACCTTTATTCCTTCACCTTAATTGCAATTTTATGTATTTTTATCAACATGATAATGCTGTTTATATGTATTTCCATTGGTTTTGCCACAACGGTTTGCGTTCTGAGAGGCTAATTGTCTTTCACACAAAAAAACAACAAAACGTGAACAGTATTCTCGGTAAGTTCTATGAAAAATACGTCGATAAATCATCGTCGTCCATAGGCTAATGTCCACTTACCTTGTTGGTCTTTAAGTGTTGCAAGCGGATATACAATTAAGAAGTCCTTTAATTCTTTAACGAACAATGTTGTGTACTCATCCCGGGCGTAGGCGGCGGTATATCTTACTGTCTTTGCGAAGGCTCAATAAAACGGAACCTGCAATATTTAATTATTGTGGTGTTTCCAAATGCCCTATTCATCTCCAAGTGGCGGCTCTAAAATAACCGCCTTACATTCGATCAGTGTATTTTAATTACGCCATTTGAAAGCCGTTGAACACGATCCATATATCTAAGTAAATATTGAGTTGTGCTCAACCCGGGGATTGGCGGTTTGGACGGTAGTTTGCATTTCCGTTACTGTCCCAAAACAGGCTCAGTCGAAACAAGCATGCTGCAATATGTTGATTACTTGTCGTGTTCGTCGGCTTTCAATGTTTCTTTTTCATCTCTTTGTAGAATTTTCAGAGCATGAAATGAAACTATGCTTACCACCTCTTTTGCACTATAATGCCGACGGTGAATTGCCCGATTACGAAATAAACGAGCTCGTCAACTACACAGGTAATCATTGAATGTTGTTTTTTTAATTAATGACCAGTCTCTTGTAAAAGGTCGTGACATCTCTGAAAAATTATATATTTATTGTTTATAATCCCCCCGCTCAAATATCTCAATTTACGGTTTTAAGGAATAATATACGAGATACATTAAAACCTTCTTTTCCAACGACGTGTAACGTAATATTTTATTTTTAGGATTTGTTTGTTGACAGATGTCCCATTTACGGTATTCTTTGCTAAACCTTTTTTTGGATTTGTTTTACACAAGTTCATTCCATTATATTTTTGCTATCCCGTGATATGCATAAGTAATGACATCGGCTAAACTTAATGGCGTCTTTTTAAGGAATGACGACACATAAAAAAATCACGTTTAAAGAATTCGCTGCTCATTTGTATACAAAAAGCACTGTCAAACGGAAAAAGTAAGGAAAGTTTATAACCTGAGAGTTTGTAAAAAGGTGAAATATGCATATCAGGAATTGCCACGTTCAGAAAAAAGCCTCCCCAGACAGTCAAGAATAAAAGAGAGAGAGCATGGTTAATAAAATGACCAGTTTTAAAAAAGACGCCACAAACAATTAACAAAAATGAGAACCCGATGGGTTACCGCATATGAACGGTCAGTGGCATCGCCTACAACCGTTTGTTTATTTGTTTGAAGGTTTCAGTAAGACGACGGGGTATACATATATTTTGCGCATCAATTTATATTTAGTATTCCTACCACAACATACCTATAACTTACTTTTGACATAAATATATTTTTCAGAATTAACATTTCGATACTGCCGAAGATTGTCAGTTGCAAAAGCTGAAAACCTTTATACTTCTCTGCTTAGTTTTAATCATTTCCTTGTGATAAAGGTACTTGTCTTTCTGTTGTTCTTATCTATTCGTTGGGCTTGCCAGCCAAGTTAATAACACAAACAAACAAAAGTGCTTGGCTCAGATTAAAGGGTATTCGTATATGTTATTGTGACAATTAAAAATTAATTCTGAACTAAGATGATATTCCTTATGTCTGATGTTATGATTTGCGGCGAGTCACGGAAAAAAGATACATTTGGACAGTTGGCGTCAATTCTTGAAATGACGTCATAAAGTGTAACATATTGCCATCATTATTATGCATTTCGGGGTAAAATACCATTTATTGTCAAAATGTGTAACAAAATCACGTTTTAGTTATGAGAAAATAAAAGATAAATGTAAATTTTATTCTAAATATAGTAACAACTAAAATGTCATAAAATATGTCCGAAGTTACCTTTTTCCGTGGCGTACCCCATTTAACCAATAAAACCAAGGACTAGGAATCACAAGAATTTATACATGATACGTTAAGAAAGTTAAAGAGCGTTAGATAAATACAGTTTTTTTGTTTTTGTTTTTTTTTTTAAATTTAATTTTAAATTACAAATATTGTGTACCATGATCGTATTTTTATCTTAATTTCAGGATCATGATAAAACACTAATCGAATGTCCTAGTTGGGAGGGATATATTGTTAACGAGGAACGTTTCCCATTCTCTCTACCGACCACAATTCTAGACCAGAGTACCAGTGATGCCGACGAAATGTTTCCACTCACATATTGCCACTTCAACCCAGAAAAGGATCCATTGGAAAATGAAGACGGTAAATTATGTTAAATTTCTGCCAACTCTTCTTCACAGTACTCTTTGAAAATGTACATTTCTACAACTTTAAAACTCAACTGACGACATATGTCCTTTTGTAAGTGCAATTTAAACTGTACAAGTTATATAGCTAAACTGCAATTCCACTATAAAATCCCCAGTGAACGGAATAAAATTTTCTAAAAAAGAAAACACTTAATCGGATATTTACCGACAAACTGATTATATTATTTATGTTTTAACTTGACATGTTATAACTGTGTTATTCATTAGGATGGACAAACATGGCGCCCTTTGAACAAACGTTTAGGCAAGCATTGTTCTTAACGTCTAGAAAAATGATACAGATATCGCGTAAACACTTATTTATAATAGTTTTCTCTCATCTGTAAAAACTGTCAGAAATTACAGGTAGGACAGCAAATTGTTTTGACCTTCAAACCGAAAGAAGAGAAAAAGGGAGTCTTTCTCGAAGTTCCTGAACACCCATACATTATTTCGACGAACTGCAACAACTTATTGTAGATCAGCATGTACAATGTACTTATTTCAGATATGAGTTGCTATAGTATATTGACCTTACATTTCTGAGTTCTCATGCAAACATCTTTTTTATTTTGTTTTAGTATGTGCTTGGTAATTACAACATATAGCAAACTGAATTGAGCGAGCAAACATTAGTACATCCTTAGAGTGGCAATGAGTATTTTCCCCGAAATTAATTTTTAAAAATTTAGCGAATTTTTTTTGCCATTTCCAATGTTTGTCTATCCTTAACATGAAGTGACTTTGCGCTGAAGCTGTTTATTGCCGTGCCTAATCATAAACAATGCACAACTTTTCCGATTGGATAATAAACTTCAATTTCTAGACAGCACGTATGTTATAACTGGTTTGCTTAATATATTATAAATCTTTATTCACAGTTTCTTTGTGTTTTTTTCAGATCTACGAGATCTCATATGTAAGTATGAACAAAGCATTTCATGGTATGTTCTTTATAAACTCTTCAAATCTTATTTATAAATCAACAGATTCGTACACTTTATGACAACAACTAAAATTACTTTGAGCATTCCAAAATATCGTCTATAGATCTAATGTATAATCGAACACAACCGCCATATTCACACCACCGTTTGGGACGATCACAATTGTACTGATTGTTGGTGTTAATATTGAGTTGCGCTCCTAAAACTCGGGGCTAGGCGTCGTGGGCTGTAATATGCATTTCCATTACTGTCCATGAACAGACTCAATCGAACCGTGCCTGCAATATTTTCATATTTGTCGTGTTCGATGACTTTAAAAGATCTCTTTTCATCTATTTCAACAAAACGTTATTGTCATTACGCAGAAATCAAGGACTGAAGGTTATAGAGCTGAGATTGGAAACCAATCTCAGATCACAAGCATCTGATTGGCTGAAATGGCGACAGATGCCTGAGATTTGAGACTGATCTCCATGCTTAGTTTTATAACCGGGTATAATTGATTACGGATAAATGTACAGTCACATTAGGAGCTTTGTATATTACCAATCATGATCCCTAGGCAGATAGGGGTGAATTAATTTGTTTTCCACTGATAAATACTCGTCAAGCAAACATAGCAATTTCAATTTCAATAACATTCTACTGATAAACAATATTTTAATTTTACTTGTCAATCATGTAACAGATAACGTACCCTATGGGGCAGAAACTAGTCACTATTATGAAGACAGAATGTCAGTGTAACCTTGTCAAACACAGCCATTGACTTCAAATAATCTGGCACAAATATGAACCATTATGTAAAGTTTATAGGTGTGTTATAATAAAGAACCAACGGGCTCTGTGAATACAGATGTTTATAAATGTACTGCTTAACGGAAACTCTCTGCAAGATACTATCCAAGGAACGTGAGGAAATAGCTAATTAGATATTCACATGGAGGCGTGTCTTATAATCATGATTGGCACTACACTACACATTAGAAGACAAATTGAAGTACTTTACTGAAGTTGTTATCAGTTACGTCCCTTGAAGGTCATTAAGCACGAACTTATGTACTATGTCAACAGTTTTTTTACAAATTACTTGTGTTTAAATATTTCGTTCAGTTTTTAGAAAGGTGGTTTCAATATTCTAGCAAACAAAATGTCCGGATATTGTTCAACAGCCTCAAGAAAATACATACTGCGTTGTTTTTTTTTTAATTTTGCCTTTGGCGTTGTCTGTAATATGCAGGATTTATATTCTCAGATCCCCTGTCAAAATTCTATTTTGTTTAGTTCCGCCCATTGTTGTTTATTTCTTAGTTTGATACAAGTATAACCTTGTGGTATTAAATATTAAAAAACGTCTTAATTATTTATTATTTTGCTAGTATAGAACGTTCTTATATTAAGCAAAATATACTGTTATAAATTTTAAGTCCGTTATATTTGCTTTTCTAATAAACTTTGTAACACAATTTACCCTTGCTACAGATAAAAATGGTTTTCCTGGTTACGGTCAAACAGTAACTGGTATCAGTGCAGTATTTAATCTCTGCTGGAACCAAAGTACGTAAATACGTTTAAATGAGTGTCGATATGGGTAAGTAAATATGAGTGTCGATATGGGTAAGTAAATATGAGTGTCGATATGGACGAGTTAATATGAGTGTCGATATGGGTAAGTAAATATGAGTGTAGATATGGATAAGTAAATATGAGGGTCGATATGGGTAAGTTAATATGAGTGTAGACATGGATAAGTAAATATGAGCGTCGATATGGGTAAGTAAATATGAGTGTCGATATGGGTAAGTAAATATGAGCGTAGATATGGGTAAGTAAATATGAATGTCAATATGGGTAAGTAAATATGAGTGTCGATATGGGTAAGTAATACGAGTGTCGATATGGGTAAGTTAATATGAGTGTCAATAGGGGTAAGTAAATATGAGTGTCGATATGGGTAAGTAAATATGAGTCTCGATATGGGTAAGTAATACGAGTGTCGATATGGGTAATTAAATATGAATGTCGATATGTGTTAGTAAATATGAGTGTCGATATGGGTAAGTAATACGGGTGTCGATATGGGTAAGTTAATATGAGTGTCGATATGGGTAAGTAAAAACGATCGTAGATATGGGTAAGTAAATATGAGTGTCGATATGGGTAAGTAAATATGAGTGTAGATATGGGTAAGTAAATATGAGTATCGATATGGTTAAGTAAATAAAAGTGTCGGTAGGTGTAAGTAAATATGAGTGTCGATATGAGTAAGTAAATATGGTGGTAAATAATGGGTAAATAAATATGGGTAAATAAATATGAGTTTCGATAATGGTAAGTAAATATGAGTGTCGATATGGGTAAGTTAATATCAGTGTAAATATGGGTAAGTAAATATGAGTGTCGATAATGGTAAGTAAATATGAGTGTCGATTTTGGTAAGTAAATATGAGCGTCGATATGGGTAAGTAAATATGAGTGTCGATATGGGTAAGTAAATATGAGTGTCGATATGGGTAAGTTATGTGTATAAGTCAATATGAGTATTGATATGCGTAAGTAAATATAGGTGTCAATATTATTGTCGATATGAGAAGAAAATATGAGTATCGATATGGGCAAGTCAATATGAGTATCGATATGAACATGCGTGTGAAGTTTCATCAATGATTAGCGCTTACTTTTACAATTCGGTATGTTATATCAAAGATATTGCCAGTCTGGCAAGCGAAAAAACCTCACTTGGTTTTCAATGTGACTTAGCTCAGACTATTTAAACCGTGAAAAATACATTGAGTATTAATACTAGGAATGGATTTTTTGTAATGTCCTTATTACTTTGATACTTTCATTTGTTTATTATGATGAGTGTTTCGGCGTTAATATTATTCACTCCGTGATGTCTGCATATTATGTTAGAAACTCAAAGTTCATGTTTTGCAGCACGCCAAAATTAGGTTTTTTTTTATCTTAGTGCTTGATACTACTATTGTTCTTTGATACTTTCCAGATACTGGATGTGAAGAGTTGGGTGATTGGCTGATGATTGACGCACGTAAAACAGTGTTTGTGTCTGCGGTCATGATTTTGACTCCCATTGAAAGTAATTTTGGGGGGTATTTTATAAGTAGTCACGCAATTACATATGTTTCTACACTTGCATTACAACTTAAATAATTAGTCACACACTATTATTACATTTCTGCTTTCAATCTGACATTTCCTTAATAATTGGTCTCACAATAGTATAACGTTTCTGCAATGACACTTTTTACAATTGGTCACATGTATTTCTGCACTGACACTTTTATAATTAACACACAATAGTATTACCATGCAATAGTATTATATTTATACACTTAGACATTTTATAATAAAAATCACAAAATAATATTACATTCCGCACTAAGACAGTTTTTAATAAGACATTTTATAATTAGCCATACGTATGTATTATATAGCTTTTAAGTCATCATACGGTCGGTTGGTTGGTTGATTGGTTTGGCATGAAATGAAGATATACAAATTCGTCATGCCAATCGGTTTTAAGGAGTGCACGATTTAACAAAATCTTGAGACGCAAACTATTTCTAGAGTTTTAAAGATATTCATAATTAGACAATAAACTTTACATATACATTCTGCATATAATATAGATTTGAGTGATTTTTTTTATTTGATTATGGTTATTAATCTTTTTTGGAAGGAGAGCACCAGTTCAATATCTTGTGGCTTGAACTTCCTCTATACCGAGATATTGATTGTACAATCACCCCAAAAGATATACTTCCTGCTTTTTAAATTTTGCCTTTGGCTTTGTCTGTGATACGCGGGATTTATATTCTAAGATACCCTATCAAAATTCTATTCTGTTTAGTTCTGCCCATTGTTTTCTCGTTTAGGGCAAACCCATTCTTTTATCTGGGGACCATACGCCGCTGAACATGGAATGGTATTAATCTATAAATACCTCATTGAAGGTTCCATATGCATACCATCGTTTGGGATGGATCAAAATTGTACTGTTTATTGGTGTAAATATTGAGTTGCGCTCAACCTGGGGCTAGGCGTCGTGGGCAGTAATATGCAATCCCATTACTGCCCATGAACAGGCTATATCAAACTTAGCCTGCAGTATTTTCATATATGTCGTGTTCGGTGGCTTTCAAAGTTCCCTTTCCATCTATTTAAACATATATTCGGCATGATATAAATATGCGCCTGACCTTTTTGCATATAGATCAGTCCATTAGTTTTGGAGGTAAGCAGTTTAAACTAGTCTTACATTTTCAAAAGTCACCGACTCGAATTTGACACTTAAACCTCTCTTAAAATACAGTTTTTTTATCATTTCATTCATTGATTGTATAGTAATTAAATTTGAAACAAAAATATTAGTTGCAAAGAGAATATTTTTACCTGGTCGTAAAACAAAAAAGATGTGGAATCTCTTCTTGGTCTTCTTGTCTGTCAATGACCTGTTGAACTCTACTGCTTAGATTAAGACCATCGCTGTGGAGGGTTTAATACATTAATTTCTTTTTCTACAGTTGTGAACCTAATATTAAACATTTTGTCTGTTTACCGCTTTAAAAATCAGGCTTTTCTGAATATTTCATTAACTGTTCAGTCAAATACAAACATTATCTCTCAGACCGCATAATCTGACAAAGCAGTATTGCGGGGGGTATAACCACTTTAAGTTATACATATAGCTCTAGTTCAGTACAAATTTACTCAAATACGTTCTTATCAATTTAAGGTGAAATATTGCACATCTACGTAAGCGACATGAAATGGAGTTTCCTTAACGGCGGGGCTTTGTTGTGTCGTCATAGAAGATCATCGGTCTTGTATAAAGTGTCGGGCTTCAATGGATTATCGGACCAGTACGGATTTTCGGACCATTATAGATTATCGGACCTCTACATATGCTATAGGTTTTGTTTTCTTAACTTAATTCTTCAAATTGGAAACTGTTTTAGTCGGACATGACAAGCCAAATATAATGGAACTAGTGAAATGTGCATATCAAGCAATGCCACACCCAGAAAAAGAGAGCATGCCTTTCTAAAATGATTAGATCGTAATAAGTCAGGCAAAATAATTTTGCCACTGAGTTTTTAAACCAAGTGCAGGATGGCACCAACCTCAAACTTTTTTTTCAAAAGCGCACACACATTAACAACAAAAACAAAACAAACCGCAAATAGCAATGTGAAGCAAATTATTGGTAACCAATCAGATACTGTAAGTCAATCCGGAGCATCTGGAGTCAAATTAGCAAATAAATGATTTATGCTATAAGTTCTAAGAAATCGCCACATTCACAAAACTGTCAACGCAGCAAAAAAGAAGAGAACGATAGAAAACATGTGTTTATAAGTATGTCAAATTCAAATAAGACATCAAACAATTAACGAAAAAAGAGAACCATTGGGGTTACCGCATTGGAACGATAACAAGCGAAAATAAAATAACAAGAATAAAAGAACAAGATCGAGCTTTCATGTAATTAATTGTCTGACATGAAATAATTTTATAATAGTTATTTTATTGTAGGTCTCAACATGGACGATATATTACACTATCTTCTCCTAGAATCTTGGGTTTGACAATATACAAATCATATCACGTTGGCGTATTTTCGTACAATGCGTCTCAAGGTAAGAGCACTTCACGCAGTTTCTGAACACCCATATAAACAAACAAATACCTAAACTAAACGCATTTCTTCAATATCATTAATTTCAGATAATTATCATTGATAAAAATGTGAAGTAAGCATTATCATTTTCAAATCACCAATGAGTAATTTAAAATGTAAATCGGAAATGGTGACCGCCTTAAAAACGGCAAATAGCGAATATGTTGCCACTGGCTGTTTTAGAGGTTCTAGGATGCACCAACCTTACACTCGCCCAAAAAGATTCATGAACCAGCACATACAAGCTGTAAGCACCGATAAGTAATAATTTTTTTAGTGGCTATTTTATACAACAAAAGCGATATTTAAACGAACAAGATAATTGAAGACTGGAATGTACAATCATTTTTAGTGACGGAAATACTAGCACGTGGTGACGGAAACTACAGTTCGTTGTCTGAAATAGCAAAGATGCTCAACCACACAGGTAAATTAAACAGTTATAAATGTACCGTGTAGTTTGTCCTAATAACTATAACATATATTCCAAAACCTACCTAATTGTATTTTCTTTATATTAGTATTTAATGCAATACAGGCAAAATGTGTGATTTGTATATGGGTTGTAATAAAGCCAACACATGAATGCTATCGTAAACAACCTATTACACATTGCACCGGGTTTTAAACATCAAGGTTGATGCAAACATATCCGGAGCTAGGCGGCGTGGTCAATACTATGGATTTCCATTTGTATCCAAGAACAGGCTCGATCAAACCGAGCCTGCAATATTTTGTCGTGTTCGGTGGCATTCATAGTTTCCTTACTGTTTATTTTAATAAAGAATTAGACTCAATGATTCTTATAAATTCCAACTTGAAGTTGCGTACATTTTAATCAGATAGTTTTACATCAATTGAAAGCATAAACACAACAAAGTAATATAATTATTGCTTTTGAAATATGTATTTAACTTTATATGACAACAAAAACAAGAAACATTTTTTTTATTATTTCATTGAACAAAACCAAATACCAAAACCTTCATTATACTCTTACAAAGAAAAATATGTATAAAAAGTGTGACACATACAAATCAGGAACACCCTCAATCAGACAACACAGCCTACCTACATGACCTTAAAGACAATGGAAATGGGATTATCGGTTTATACAATAGTCTACTTCGAATAAGACACCAAACACAATTAACGAAAAGCGGACCTTAGGATTAACCTTTGCACTGGGGGATTAAACAAGATTCTAGTATGCAGCAGCCACACACTTACCCCAACAGCTTCTTATATAAACAATTTGAGCATTTAAGGTTAGTTCGTTTAATAGACGCATACATTAGAATATGATTTCATTTGGGGCGCGTCACGGGAAAAGGTACCTTCGGACAGTTGACGTCAATCTTTGAAATGACGTCATAAATTTGAGCAGACGACATTATTTATTATGCATTTCGCGGTAAAAGTAACGTTTTATTGTCAAAACGTGTAATAAAATCACATTTTAGTAATAAAAAATTGATTTATATTTGTAAGTTCTTTCTCAATTTAGTAGAAACTAAAATATCACTAAAAATGACAGAAGGTACCTTTTCCCGTGACGTGCCCCATTTCATATATGTGTAAAATTGAAAATTGTATATAATGTAAAATGTTGGCATGCTCATACATGCATAATGTATATCTCGCTCAGATTTGTCAAGTGAAAGATGTAACCAAGACCTTGGAATGATTGACTTCGGTATAGACGACTCACAGATAACGGCGTCATCTTGGCAGACCAATCATCAACCAACGTATGCACGGCCACAACATATAGGATGGTGTGCAGCACAAAACGCCACAGAACCTTACATACAGGTTAGATTCATATAGGTTAGATTCATATTCTATTTAGTTGCGTTTCAATTCACGTTATGAAAAATCCTTTTATAAAAATTATGCAAATACAATATTGCTTTCAAAACAATAACAACAACCTCAAACTTAGAATAAATATATACTTCTTCAAATTTGATAAGTGCCATTTTTGTAGATAGTAATTATTATTGTTGAGATAAACATTTGAAACATTTTATGAGGCATTAATTTGTTTGTGCTGTTTCTTTGTTAAAACCGATAAATTATTCTGAATTGAATTATTGAACTAAAAACATGAATGTAAAATTATATAAGCGGAAAAGTTCACAGACCCCAATAGTAGCTATTATCAAGATCTGAGAAGTATATTTCAAAATCATGTATATAATACTAATCCGTGACTGTGACAAGGCTCAAAAACGCGTGGGCAGTAATATGCATTACCAACACTGCACATAAAAGGGCGAAATCAAAGGCATTAAATAGTTCCGTATTTGTAGAATTCGATGACTTTCAAAGGTCGCTTTTCAATATAAGTATATAACTTGGCGTGTAACTATCAAATTTACTGTACACAACTTGTAATTTATAGTCGCAATGTATAGTGTAAGGAAATTTCCTGAACTAGTGAACATTTTTTATATAGCACAATTTTTTCTGTTGAACCAACAATTGTCAGTTTTGTAAAATTATTTAACACAATTATTTATAGGAAAATCATTTTTTAAAAGAACCTTGAAGCTCGATTTGTTTCTTTTATCCCTGTCATCGCGTTCTTGCTGATTTGACACAAGGTGCTCTGGTCTTGATAAGGCAATTGAGTACCCGCCCCTTTGGCTTTTCAATGCTATTAGCTTATTATGTGTTAAGCTTGTCTCACACAGAACACGGTTGGGCACACGGTTCCAATACGGTATACACGGGTTGACTGGTACGAGTATTGAGCTCCAACCGTGCCTGGGGATGAGTTAATACGATTTAGACTCGTATGAAGCATGAGTATGTACGAACAAAGCACGGATATACTCGGCCAAGAAAAAATTTGTCACGGTTTGAACACGATTTGCAAACGATTTCCATACGATTGTTCTACGATTCCAAGTACGGTCTAGTACGGTCTGTTACGGCTTAGTACGATTAAACACGGATTTTACTCGATTGACTGGACATTTACAGGGCTAACATACGGTCCCTCCGACTTTTGTTACATTCGATTTATATGCGATATTGACACGGTTGAGCTCACTCGTGGAGTGGACTTCATGTGCGGTTGTATATACAGTCTCGTACGGCCTCACACGGTCTCTTACGGTCTTGTACGATCACTAATACGATCATACACGGACATGGCACCCGTGCCAGTTTTTTTAAGTTTTAAAAATCATACACGGCTTTCAGAAATACACTCGAATGGCCCGAGTGTAACTCGGATAAGGCCACGGTTGGTTCGGTTGTATGTACGGTTTAAACTGGTTTAACCGCATAAGCCGTGTGTTCTGTGTGAGACAGGCTTTATATGTGTGTGTGCTTCTGCATGCAACATTATTGAGCTGATGGGTGGGTTGGACTTATTTCACTAAGACAACTTGCGCGTGCTTGTTTTGTGATATGAGAACCTGTTGGGGCAAATGTGAGGTTGGTGCACACTTGAACCTGGTTTAAACCCCCAGTGGCAATTTGTTTTGCCACTGACCGTTCCAAGACGTTATCCCCAGAGGTTCTCTTTTTCGTTGATTGGCGTCTTATTTGAATTGACAAACTTATAACAATCATGCTCTCTCTTCATTTCTTATTTTTCGCTACTTGGGGAGGCTCTGTTTTGTGAGTGTGGCAATTCCCGATATGCATATTTCACTTGTTTTCTTATTTTGTGGCACTGATACCCTGCCTTTTTAAAAGTGTTTTTCTGTCAAGCAAGTATTACGTTTTATTGGAAACGAACTGTGATATATATATATATATATATATATATATATATGGGTGAGATAAGTAACCAACGAACAAACCTTCAGACATAAAGGAACAGATCTAAGCACCAGACACGGCGACATCGCCTAGCCAAGAGTGCTGTACATGGTTATAGACGTGCCATCCAAGTTCTCATAGAGAATGTTTCCGGCAACGCATATAAACCATAACTATCTACAAATGTCCCTCTGACTGCCTAGACATTTACATACACTTATTTTTATACATATACAAACATGTAGGACAATTACATATACACATCTATTAGCATCGTGCTTCCTCCTTTTTTATTTTTGGAGTTTTTATGCACACTAGTGCTATAGACAGAGACACACACAATGAAAGTCAGCTGGATCTTTCGATACACTGAATTGAAGATATATATTATGTTAAGGGGAGATAATTCAATTCAAACAGCTAACTTTCGAATTAAGGGATCCCCGAAAGGATTCATGTTCGTGGAAGTAAGATACATATGGGTGAGATAAGTAACCAACGAACAAACCTTCAGACATAAAGGGACAGATCTAAGCACCAGACACGGCGATGTCGCCTAGCCAAGAGTGCTGTACATGGTTATAGACGTGCCATCCAAGTTCTCATAGAGAATGTTTCCGGCAACGCATATAAACCATAACTATCCACAAATGACCCTCTGACTGCCTTTGACATTTACATACACTTATTTTTATACATATACAAACATGTAGGACAATTAAATATACACATCTATTAGCATCGTGCTTCCTCCTTTTTTATTTTTGGAGTTTTTATGCACACTAGTGCTATAGATATATATAAATAAACCTCGTAAGATTTAGCAATCACCATCTTAAAAGAAAGTTTTCATTATACAAATCAAAATTTAACTTTTGATTCACATAATATAGAAGTTTTTAAACTATTTCCAATGAACCAAATAGATCAAGACAGTTAGCTTTTCGGATTGTTTGATGTGTATGCAAGTTGTATGAGAGTGTGGCTGCTATTTGTAACTATTCTTGATTTTGCTTTATTTCCTTTTTTTATAACATTTGTTTTCAGATTGATTTGAGATGTGTCACGTCTGTAGACGGTATAAGACTTTATAATTGGTTTAATCTTATTGAAACTCGTGATAAGAACGTGCGAATAAAGACTTGGCATATGGAGGGCCCAGCAGCATTTCAGATTGAATATGGTATAGAAGCAAATAACTTGACATCAGGAAAATTGCAGGTAAAGATGATGTGTATCTTTGATCGTCGTTAATTCTGCACATTGTCTCGCGAAAATCAAAAGTTATTTACAGTCTCGTACTACATGTTTTTTAATCCAAGTATTAAATTTGATAATTACCCCTACCCCTTTCAGTTGTTTAGTTTGACGCATGATATTATTCTTGTGGAACATACTTGTTTGTTTGTCCTATAAATCGAAAAATGATGGTCGACATAACTTTTGATAGGGTTCTTGTTTTGGTTGCGGAGCGATTGTTAACCGGGCATGCAGGACCTCTTGTAATACAGCATCTATAAACTGGCCAAAAACAAAAGCAATTTTAGACGTACTATCGACATAACTATCGTGCTCAACGACTTTCAAAGAACGTAACTGTTAACATCACTGATTGAATGTACGAGGAGACTTTTTACAGACCTAAACAATCCATAAATTCTATTTGCAATGAAATAGAACAACAAAGCAACAGTAAATTACAATTTAAATGCCTTCACTTGTAGTGAATTACGGACAATATCTAAGGTCCTTTTGTGTAACAAATGTATACAATATGAGATGTTTGTAAAAATATGTTTTATCTTCAATTTCCTGGTCGCGAAAATAGATGACACTCTATTAAAAATGTTGAATACTCCTTTTTTAATTGACAGTTTTTTAAGGCCCTTTGATATTGTATTATCAGTATAATTGTACCCATGTGGGCATTTGAACTGTTGTTTTGTGTTGCTTTGTCTTAGTGTGCAATTGCAACGAGAATTTTAGAGAATTTTGTTTAAAAACAAATTTAATTTAATATAATTTGTTTTTATTTACAAATGGCGAAATCTGGCTAAAATTTCAAGAATGAATTTTGGATAAAATACTCATGACCGCCTAGATTTAGTGTAGAGATGTATTTATCTAAGGATGCACTGTTTGTAAGTTCAGTTTAGTCTTTTTCGTGTTCTAGTTACCAAGCACATAATTAAACAAAAAAAAACGCTTGCATGAGAACTCTTAAATTCATTAACTATATATATATATATATATATATATATATATATATATATATATATATATATATATATATATATATATATATATATATATATATATATATATATATATATATACCAAACCAACTCATACCTGAAATAAGTATATGCTTGGGTAAACTAAGTTGTGGCAATTCGTCACAATACTGTTAGAGATTTCATGAAATTCAAGAAAATCTTACTTCCTGGTCTAATTTCGGTTTCAATGGCAAATCATTTTGATGTATCTTTTTAAAACTCGAAATTCATCTCCGCTGGCCGACCAATTAAAGAAAACAAAATATAGTATAAGTAAAATATACAATATGAGTATTGTATAGTGCCATCTTGCTTTATTTTAGTTTGGATGTTCGAGTTGTTTGAAAACATGCTTTATTTACATAGAACAGACACACACAAAAGGTAAATACCGTTTGCACAACAACACACGAATGGCCGTTTAAGACGTCTAGAATAAAGAAACCGTTATCGCGTAAACATTTACCTAAACAATATTTCTGTAATCTGTTAAAACAAAGTCAGAAATTTAAACAAGTACATCAAAATGTTTTGACCTTCAAACCGAAAGAAGACCAGGAAGTATTTTTTTTCTTGAATAACTACATGTATAATATCTACAAATAAAAGTAAATAAAAAAGTTGAAAAAAATAAAGCAAATACAAACAAAAAGAAACAATTTCACAGGAATGCTGTATTAGAACAGTCAGCCTCAAACTTGTTTTTTTTTCCTATTGTAGATATTCCAGTTCGATAGGTCACAGCCGCTAGAAGACCCACAAACCTTTCTATTAGCGATTCCAATATTAGCTCGATTCATTCGGATTGTTCCAAAACCTTTTGCTGGAAATACTCATACCTGCATGAAGTTTGAGTTACTTGGCTGTACAACATCAGGTAAATTCTAAATATATCAACACCTTATTGTTTAATAATCTCAATTAAGTTAAATTTATATATTTTCTACATTATATAGTTGGGGAATTAGATATTTGTTGTTTAACCCCAGATTTGTATTTTAAATATCCGTCAATTCCCCAAATATCATAGAGTTAAACATGCAACAGTATTGGTAAACGTGACATATAGATATCGGGAATTGCTACATGTACTTCTAGTGGTCTAGTGTGCATTTTACAATTTTGTCCGTAAATATTTTATATTATAGACATTAACGTTTCGACATTTGTAATAAAATATTTAAGGACTTTCAAAAAAATTTCAGTAACTGTTCATGAAAATTTAAAAATCAAACATTTCAATATTCATATATAACGTTTCTACTTGGTATAGCAATTAGATTACAAATTAAAACCATTCATCTCTTGCCGGTCGGAGTAGCAGCTCGATGTTGCTGAAGTTTAAGTGTGACACCTTAATTATGCGATTCATATTATAATAAGAAATTCTAGTAATTATCATATTAATAGTATAACAAACGCTAAAATAACATGTTGCGTATGATGTAATTTTATCTCATAATGTTCTGTTCCCGTCGCCGCGTTTGTGACTAAAAACACTAAAGGCATACACACTAAACAATGGAATATTCAAATGCAATGCTTTTTATAGCACGTGATAAATTGCACGTGACTATGGATCTATAAACAAATGTCACAGAGGCGACTGGCTACCATGCTTATAGGCTAACAGATTTCTTTTGCTAGTAAAGAGCGGTCAGTGCAATCAGTTTTCATTATTAGAGATAATGATTATACTACTTTCTTTACCATGCACAAGCTGGACATGGTTCAGTTTTGAATTATCTTTGTTTTTTAAAATTGTTCGAACCGTACCTAAGATTATGAAAACCGCTCATACGATGACAGAAAAGGTTTTTCTGAGGATCAAAACAAAGTATATTGACATGACTTAATATAAGATATTTTAACACAATTAAAATTAAACCAGTTTTAATTGTTATGATGCTGAATAAGTGAACAACCCGGAAAGGCGTGACATACTATGGACCCGATATCGTGTGACGCATATTTCTAGCAGCGATTTTTAAACTGTCTTAACGATTTGAACGATTTGTTTATCAGTATAAACAACTACTTTTTGACAAAACATTCTTTGCGTTGGTAAGTGGCATTAAATGTACAACACAACTCTCCGAACTATTCGTCTATCGTCTTTTAGTCTGAATAACTCAGTTGTACTTTACTACTTACGGTATAAAGGGACGTTTAGTAAAACTATCAATATCGCGACAGTCAGTTCATTTATTCATCTATTAAATACTGCCTGTTTAGTAATTGTATACACATGATCGTTTTTATTGTACTTTATTTTTCAGTGTTTCATACCTCACTTTTATAAAAAAGTTCATTCCAGATTTTCAACACTTCTGTTGAAATGAAATTTTAAACAGGTCGTATTATTAATAACCCACTGTTCTGGTTTCAGAAATAAGATGTCCAGACAGTCGGCACGGAAACAGTACCGACACATCTCCAGTCGTTCTTCCTTCCAACCTTTCCTTAAAATTATTTACTGATACATCGAAATCAAGCAGCTGCATTGCATATCATAATAAAGCCAGAAAATGTGTAGATTTGAAATTCAATGCTTATAAATACTGCACAGTCTTTGCTACAAACGACAATCAGAGATATTTAGAATACATCCAGCTATCTGACTCTTCCAGCGTCCTGTGTATTTCAGGTATAGTAAAATTGAAAGCAATAAATTATAATTATACAATCCTGCCCGAGGGAAGTTTTGGAAGGTATTGATTCTCTGCTGTGTCACCGTATAATTCATTTACCCATGAGCAGTATACTTACTCATGCATACATGTACAATACACCAAATAAACATGACTATTTAATGTGTTTTTTCCGAACTTGATTCGTATCGTAGCAAGAATTACAGAACATTCTGTCACTGGAGGTTTAAACAAGATTTTGAGGTGCACCGACCGTTCTCTTTCTCGAACAATTTTTAAATAAACAAGCAAGCAGAAGTTTACAATGGAGCAATATGCTTACTCTTGCATACATGTACAATACACCAATTTAACATGTTTATTTAATATGCTTTTTCCGAACTTCCTTCGTATCGTAGCGAGATTTCATTCTGCCACTGGTGGTTTAAACTAGATTATGAGGTGCACCGACCTTACTCTTTCTCGGACATTTGTTTTAATAAACAAGCGAGCAGAAGTTTCGGTTAATTACCTCAAACACACCAATTTATATTTTATTAACTTTATTACGTGTATTGATTTATTGTGCAGTTGAGTTCTAAGCTTGGTCTTGTTAATTACTCATAAAAATTGTATAATACACCCGATGTTCTAACTTTTAATAATTTGAACAAGTTTCCAATGTATAATAATTTCTTAGCTTCCCTATTCCAAGAAAGCATTGTAAAGATGGAATACATTATTTCATGTCCTAAATGTTTTCCCAGCTGGAAAAGAGGTTTCACGATTAGGTTTGGAATAGTCCCTAACTACAGGCTGAACAAACTGAATACATACTTCCTAAGCTGGTACACCTTTTAAAAAGTCTCGTTTTTACCAAGAAAAAATATTTTTTCTTCTAAATAAAAATGTTACGCAGATAATTATTTTGTGTAATAATTATAAATATGCTTCAGTTGTTTATTACCATTATTTTACACTCAATACAGAAAGGCGAAAATCGGGATCTGTGATGTTTGAACGTCAATGGATAACGAGTCCTTTTGGACAAAAGGTCGCCATTACAAGAACAGGATTTTTCACAAGCCCTGGCTTTCCTTTTACCTACCCGTATAATGCTGTATACAACTGGACGCTGAACCTTGCCCTCCCTGCAGGGAAACATGTCGGTATTCAGTTGACCGACATTCATCTAAGAACGTTCAAGGTAAATATGCACGAAAAAGCTAAAATTAATTTTATATAAAACCGTAGTATTTTGTTTGAGGTAAATTGGCACGTTTGGACGTAAATTGGACTTTAGATTTTTGAAAATGGATTATCTCTAAGGTTTATATGAAAAACTAACAGAGACTGTTCAAATATTTTACCTTTCGAAAATTTTAATTTTGATATCGGGTTTTGTGCTCCCGGACTAACAAGCGTCACCTTGGGGTCTTTAATTACATGTGAATTTTGCCGTTAAAGACTTGTAAATAAACGTTATATCGGTATATGTAATTGATTTATATACATAATTAAAGTTTCTTCGTTTTCGTTTAATTTCATCTTACAGGAAACAGGAAACAGAATTTTGGGCGTAAATATTTCATACTTAACTGATGTCAATAAATCATAATTTTGCATTCGTGTTAGTACTATGTAGTTGTTGTGCATTTGCCTGATTGAACCAGCTATGAAAGATTGGCAAGTCCGAGAAACGTTGTAAATATTTGTGTGCAAGGTTATAAAACTGAACATGGAAACCAGTCTCAAATCTCAAGTATCTGATGCTTGAGATTTGAAACTTGTTTTAAATATCAGTTTTATAACTTTGGGACTTGATATCACTCCATACGTTCGGTTTTGATTTCAGGAAGATGACCATTGTCAGGACAAAGTAAACTTAGTTATACCATACAACAATAAATATTATGATAACATCTTGACAAGCGTAAATAACGACCAGACACCTTCATTTGACTTCTACTCGCTGAAAAGAAATTCTGAGATTGCATATATTGAGTTTCATGCATGCTCTTCCGCAGAGTTAGTATCGGAAGAAAAAGGCTTCCGCGCCCTCATCTACACCACAGGTAACATCAAGTTGAACTTTGAAATGGTTTTCGTGACTATGATTTTTATAAAGCAAATGCTATTTTAAGTTTGCAAGGCTGTGTCAAAAACGGCAATACGATGTTGAGCTTTAAGAGTAAGTATTCCTCAAATCATGATTCGGACTCAGTTTTTTGGAACAATGAATAGTAAGATTATTGTGGTACTAAATAATACTAAATCATATAATTATTGGGGTACTAAATCATACAAATCATAAGATTATTATGGTACTAAATTATACTGAATACTGAATCATGTGGTACTTAAAGGGCAATTTTAGAAAGCAATTATCACTTCAACCGATTTTCAGCAACTTAAATAGTTACCTTATACCTGAAGTATATATTTGCAGAACGAATGCCGTGTATCCACAGCCAGATTGACGCGTTTTACAAGTACTGCAACATGCCCCAGGGTGAATTAATAGCTGATAGCGGTTTCTTAAAAACACCGCTTGATCAGTTCGTTTGGGAAATCAAAGCAACAGTGACAGCAGCAGTAGCAAGGAAAATCAAAATCAAATATTACTTTATAATGACTTGGGAGATAATTGAAATGGAACTCATCTGCTCTTCAGGTAAATGGTTGTAGAATAACTGTTATATCACTTTCATTTCACTCTGGTTGCGTTTTCGCAGATTTCCGTCTAAAGTGCCCAAAATAAAACTATGACTAAAATGTGATTTTGTTACACATTTCGACAATAAAATGGTATTTTTACCGCGCAATGAATAATAAATAATGTCGTCTGCTCAAATTTTTATGACGTCATTGTCCGAAGGTACCTTTTCCCGTGACGCGCCTCAAATGTCATATTACTTGTGCTTTAAATTATGTTTCCTGGAGAAGTAAGACTTTAAAGCCAGCAACGAATTAACAGACAAGTGACTCGCAAGTGTTACTTCAAATGGTTCTAATTGCTCGCTTCATTGCTTAATGTTATAGGTGTTTGGGCAGTTTGGTTAAATGGTATATTATGTTTGCCAACTAGTGCGACTTCCGGAGATCCCAGACGCTTTTGTTCGGAGCGTTCTGATTGGTAGAACTATTGACGTGGTCCGGGAAATACTTTGCACACAAATCGTTCGACCAATCAGAATGCTTCTATCAAAAACGTCGGGGATTTCCGGAAGTCGTACAGCGGAGAAGAATCTATGTAAAAATAACCTGCATTTCGGAGGCCGTTTTCTGTTGAATATTACGCGTATTTCGAGCTCTTGGTGAGACTTTTTGACATTTACTGTTAGATCAGACACTGTTGCGTTGAACCAAATAGCTGTCAGGCTGGAATCCGCCGTATTGTAGGAAAAACAGCCTCTCGAACGGGGATAGGGTCTGGAGCCGTTCCTGACCATTATTCAATTATATACTTAGAAATATATTTTTTTTAGAATACGCTTTTGACGGTGTATTTTGGCATATTTTGATAGAATGGAATAATATTAGTGACTTGACACCATTTTTACAAAAAAGGGCGTATTAGTAAGGGTTGGCAGGGGGTGGGGCGGCTGGTCAAGCGCCAGTGGTTTGTGAGTAGATTTCCATGACATACTTTGTTTCATGTAGATCCGTCCATTATTTTTAAGCAGGGGAGCATGATTCAACAAAATCTTGTGACACGAACTACTTTTACAGTTTTTAAGATATTGACTTGAAACTTTTAACATATGTTCGGCATGAAGTGTAGATCTGCGTTACATATTTTTCGTGTGAATCAGTTCGTTATTTTTGCAGGGGACATGATTTAACAAAATCGTGTTATGCAAACTTCTACAGTTTTCAAGATATCGATTTTGAAACTAAAATTGTATGTTCTGCATGAAGTGTGCATGTAAGCGACATATTTTTTGTGGATCAGTCCATTATTTTTTGCAGGTGAGCATTATTTAACAAAATATTTTATTTAAAATCTTATTACGCAAACTACTTCTCCAGTTTATAAACTTTAAACATACGTTTGTGAGTAGATTTCCATGACATACTTTGTTTCATGTGGATCAGTCCATTATTTTTTAGCAGGGGAGCATGATTCAACAAAATCTTGTGACATGATCTACTTCCACAGTTTTTAAGATATTGACTTGAAACTTTAAACATATGTTCGGCATGAAGTGTAGATGTGCGTGACATATTTTTGTGTGGATCAGTCTATTATTTTTGCAGGGGACATGATTTAACAAAATCGTGTTATGCAAACTTCTACAGTTTTCAAGATATCGACTTGAAACAGAAATCATATGTTCTGCATGAAGTGCGCATGTTAGTGACATATTTTTTATGGTTCAATCCATTATTGGTTGGAGGGGAGCATTATTTAACAAAATCTTATGACGCAAACTACTTCTCCAGTTTTCAAACTTTTAGCATACATTCGTGAGTAGATTTGCATGACATATTTTTTTCATTTGGATCCGTCTATTATTTTTGAGAAGGGGAGCACGATTCAACAAAACCTTGCTACGTCAACTACTTTCACAGTTTTGTTTAAATCCGGTGAAAACCCAAGTCGCTATTTTTAAACACAACTTTTGCTTTACACGCACGTGGCGTTAGCATTAGCTCACCAAATGACATCACTATTCTTATCCCTCTCGGAAGAATAACAACATGTGCCCGGGTGAAGGTCGAGTAGCTGTGTGCTTATCAACAGATTGTAAAAAAATACTCAGAAGATGCTCGATTGTTTTTTTTTCTGACGCAGAGACAGCGTAGTAAGTAATATGTATGTAATTATCATGCAACTGAAATGGACTTGTATCGGTAGGCGATTATAGTCCTACGTTTGTTTTCGTTAGCATTAGCTCTCCAAATGACGTCATTATTCTAATCCCTCTCGGAAGAATAACAACATGTGCCCGGGTGAAGGTCTTGTAGCTGTGTGCGTAAATACAGATTGTAAAAAATACTCAGAAGATGCTCGATTGTTTTTTTTTCTTACGCAGAGACAGCGTAGTAAGTAATATGCATGTAATTATCATGCAACCGAAATTGCCTTGTATCGGTAGGCGGATATAGTCCTACGTTTGATTTTCTTAAATTGTTATGCCGCGAGAAATTTAATCTCGGATTACACAAAATGAAAGTAGGTCTACATCAGAATATGCCGTCCAATGATGTACTTTGGAAACTAAAATGCGCAAAAATTATGTACATACTTTGTATTGGAGATTTTTATTATCAAACAAAACAAAAACAAACAACAGCAGAAATAAACAACTACTGTCAATTTCATAATTATTGAAAATATTCATGAAGTTCTATAATAATCTTTTTTTTTATGGAGAATTTTCACTGAATTGAGAGGCAAGGTTGATTTAGATAAATGATAAACCCATGCCTCCAGATGTCTTAATTTTGTGTTTCAAAAAAGCTCAAATGCAATTAAGAAATGGCTTCCCAATGGTATATAAATTGCTATCTTCCAGAAGCTTCGGGGTGCTTCGACCCCCTTGTCCCCCCACCAGGGCTTTGCCCTGGACCTACCGGGGACCCTGGCGGCCCCCTGGAACCCCAGCAAATTTTCAGGATTTCAATTATTTTTCAACTTTCACCAATGAAAGATGCAAACATCATTTATGTATACTCTGACAAAGCAGTATTGCGGGGGTATAAATCACCTTTAGTGATATCTCTAGTTAACATTGTTAACTTTGATTTGCTATTTTATTTGATATGTATCATTTAATTGTGTTTGGTGAAATGAAAAAGATATTTTATAAATGTCCAACTGTGCAGAACATTTTTGCTGTGTATCTATGGAATATTATAACAGTATGCATTCTGTAGGTTCGTATTATTCGAGTTATGTATGTAAACAATATCACGCGAGACCGAAGGTCAAGCGTGACGTGGTTTACATTCGCAACGAGAAATAATACGAGCCTATAGAATGCATTCTGTCACAATGTTCCATTTAATATATACCCTTCTCGCTCAAATCAAATTTAAAATAAACTAAACAACAAAATTTTAGTCAAGCACGCGATTTTCATAAAAGAAGGAATAAGAAAAGTAACGCGATAATAAATTTATGAATGGCGTAGAAAATTTATGAATGGCGTAAAAATATCGTAACAGTTGAAAACGGAAATTGTCCAATACGGAATTACTAATCTGACGAGTTGTATCAATTTTGCAGATTAACGCTGCATTCTGCTAAAATCGTTCTGGGTATATAATAAAACTATATTATTCTTGTCTCTACTTTAGGTTCGAAGTTAATGTTATTCGGATGGCAAGATGTTTGCAACGAGAATCGACCTTATGGTGAACAAACAAACTTTTTAAGTCAAATTCGCGAAGTGGTTGTCCGATACAAATACAGTGCAACACACCTAGCTGGTATCAATCAAGGATTCCAAATATCGTATCAGATGAAAAACGTATTGAGCTCTGCCTTGGACGGAGCAATAAATAAAGGTAAAACACGGTCATATTTACTAAATGTTGTGTAGATAAGCAAAATTAAACAAATTGAATTTATAATGATCAACTAAAGTTCAATCGATAAGCGCTTATTGACAAGTATAGATAGAAGATCGTTATCAATAACTGTTTTATAAATCACTGATATCTAACGTGCAGTGTTGTTAATATTTTATTTTCAATCATCGAGAGAATGTGATAACGTAAAGTTGTGTTGTTTTCGTAGACGTTTTAAACAAATCAGCAACAAGATGTGCACAATGCAAGCCTATACTTTTCGAAACTAAAGTTTCTGTTGTTAGCAATAAAACAGAAAAAAATAAAACGATTCAATCAAATCCTAACAAGCCCATTTGTCCTTCTAATAGAATGTTATGTCCATTTTTGCTTATATAACGTGTAAGATGTAGTCATGCCAGACAAAAATTAATTTTACAATACAATAAACGGGGCATGTCAAGGGAAAAGTTACCTTCGGTCATTTTTAGTGATATTTTAGTTCTAACTAAATTTAGAACGAACTTACAACTCTTAATCAATTTCTTATAACAAAGATATGCTTTTGTTACACATTTTGACAATAATAAGGTATTTTTGCCGCGAAATACATGATAAATATTATTATACCTCAATTTCATTTACAATGTTAATCTTCCATAGGCCACCGTGACATATGAGTACTGTCAAAATAATTTACTGTCGGAAAAATACCATAGGTACGGAATGTTCGAAAATTATACTGTGCCATTCGCGCATGCGCAATATCTATTTTTACATTTCCGTTGCAAACCGACGACAATAATGTCAAGCAACAAACGTTTTTCTACCATAAATGAGGCAGATTTAAAGACTCTGGATCAAGAGAAATAAATTAAATTTTCAGTTAATAGTGACTGTTACTGTTAGAAAAGAGACTGTTAAACTAATGACTTTTCTGTGATAACCAGTTTACTTATCCATGACCTACTGATTACCGGTGTACTAAGAATTTCGCATTTATCAGCTTAATCAAAAGTTGCAAAATCTATGGTGGCTTTACATTTTCTTTAATTAAAATTATTTTTCTTCAAAAGAATATGCTGTTCTGCTATAAAAACTCGTCATTTTAGGAACATTCACGCATTTACATAACCTATCTATGGCGGCCATCTTGGATTTGTTTGTTTACATATTACCGGTGTAATTGTAAGAAAAGTGTTTCACACTACTAAATTTCCAACCAAGCAGTCATTCTTGCAGAAAATAAACAAGAATGTTTTGTGCAGCAAATTCATATTGTGTATACGATTGAAATAAATATTTTACTTTAATGAATTATAAACAACCATATAAACTATTATAATGATCATAGGGAATTATCATTGCCTGCCTTCACGATTATTAACAACACTGAGCATCAGTCACAGAACGGGCACAGGAATGTTTTACCCCTTCTTAGAACCTTAACCTCCAGAAAAGTATTTCATGCGTGTCCAGAAATCAAAATTCTCACATTTAGCTCGTTTACTTAACTCTAATGTGTAAAAATATAATGGTTGAATGATTTGTTTCATGAACTAACCTCTATAGGGAGTCTAGACAGAGTCTAGAGAAAATTTAGTATTATGGCACCTGTAAAGAAAAAAAGCGGGAAAAATCATGTGCCTCGATACATCATCAAAAGGAAGAATTTCATAACCAAAACTTTTTCCATAAATTTTTTTTTCGGGGAATTTATGAAAATTATGAATGAAAAGGTAAGAAAGCCATACGTTTTACATTGATTTATATGAAATAAAACTAGAACACACCTTAGGGATGAAGTAATGCATAAAAAAACTTCGACAGCCACAAGGTGCGATGTTTTGTAAACAATTAATTCCGTAAGTGCGCTTTGGTAAGCAAATATTCGGAATACACGGATTACACCTGTGAAATCTATACACTGGTTATATAAGAGCAGGGGAGATATTTTAAAATTGCTGTTTCATTATCATTATTACATCAATTAAATACCATTATTGAATAATGTTGTTCATGGTTTGAATAGTTTTTTGGTATAATAAAATAAATGTTACATGTCTCGGTTGACAATATTTTTTCAAGTTGACAATTTTACTGTCACCCTGTCAGACATGTAATATTTATATAATGTCGTCTGCTCATATTTCTGACGTTATTTCAAAGATTGACGTCAACTGTCTGAAGGTACCTTTTCCCGCGACGCGGCCCAAAAATATAAGTTTGGTATTGTTGCTTTAAATGAACTAAAATCAGATAACAAAGTTGATGTCTATTACCATATCACCATATTGCTGACTCCGACAATGCATTTAAACTTCAAAAATACTTTCAGACGTTTTATCTACCTTCGAACAAAATATCCAAATCTTCGGGTCTCATTTTACCCAGTTTATTGATTTTTGCATGCTTTGATTTGCTTTACATTTAATATCGTAGATTTTCAGGGTGGCTTTACCACGTGACTTGTAGAATGTCGTGCACATATTTATATTGTAAAAAAAATCTCGCTTTATATTCGGTTTTTGCTTGTTTCCCATAAGTTACCAGGCCGATTTTTGACCAGATAAAGCGCTTCGTACGCTTCTGTTATCAAGCATTTTCATTCACAGTTAGTCTCTCCTATTAGTTGATGGGCGTTTTCTCAAACATTCAAAGACAAATTTTGTCTGAAGCGTCGAAAGTTTAGATGGCGCGCACACACAATCCTAAAATCCAATCCAATGATTATAGCGTATAAAACATTATTAACTCTTACCATGTTATTAAGCTAGTGTTATCTGATTTTCTGGAACATACGCATGTTGTATTACATCGGGACTCCGACTTCTTTTGGAATGACATTTTTTTTTAAATTGAGTACACACCTGTAAGACTCCTTTTGTCTCAAATTTATATATTTTTTCATTTCGGGGTTCCATTGAATTTTTTTTCCTTTTCTTGAACTAATCTCTCTCTTTTTGTGTGTTCTTTTGATTTGCATTCATATAAAAGATTTTTAATAAAAACAAGTAGTACAATCTTGAACATTTCATTTATATCTTTAGTGAGGAATGTTTCTATTTTTCACAACGTAAATAGATACTGTCGCAAAATTAATTTGTGTTCCTGTTGTAACCTTTGAAGTGGGAGAAATTCTGGTTTGATTACTTATACCATATTTTTTGTTCTATTTTTTTAAATATGAAGGAAACTTCTAAACATTTGTGGAATGATTTGTTACTAAAAACTGTGTTGATTTATATCTGACATTGAAACTAATAATTATAATTGTCAATGGCAGATTCTGTTCCAACGGAGACAAAATAGGCAACATATATTTCACAGGCAGATGAAAGTTTTATAAACCTTTTTCAGATTAAGGTCAATCGTATTGTGAAAGCGTTCTAGCTGAGAGTAAATATTACCACGTGCTTGTGTTAACAAACACAATTTTTATCAGTTAGACCAGATTGTTTTCAGTAGTTTTGTCATATTTAAAATGTCAGAGGGCATATAACATAATTTAAGTCCGAAAATAGATGACAATGAAACACCCTTAACTCAGATTCGTCGAAACGCTAGATTTCTTCTATTATACTAAAGAAAATCTTAAAAAACGATAATCAAGGAAAAATAGTGCCTAATCTGAAGGTGGCTTTTGAACCGCATAGATTCGATTCGATGGTATGTTATAAATTAGATTTGGAAAGTCATATTTGAGCCAACTACCTACTATACAGTTCCGACTTGTTTCCGGTTATAAAAACTTTGAAGTTCAAATTTTAAGTGCTTAAGTAATCCAAAAATATTATGTTTATGAATTGTTTTTCTGTATAAAACATAGGAAGTTATAAAAAATTTTCTTTAAGTCTTTACATATTGTTTTTCTATTTGTAACAGTATGTTCTACCCAGTTTGGCAAGTGTTTCACCATCACTCTTGATTTAAATAAATCTTGGAAAGACGTTGCGGAAGACTGCGGAAAGAGAAATACACGTTTGGCCAGTTTGAAGACTGAACAAGAGTTGAAAATTGTTCAGTCTTTGATATTGTCATTTTACCAAAGAGTCATTGGAAGATTTATGAATACCCCCAATTTAAGGATTTATATCGGTATGTAGATTTCACTTTATATCGAGTAAAACGGCTAATAATGTTCTTATTGAGCATTTGCTGATATGCACAATTTATTATTTTACAAAGTATTACTAATCATATTTTCTTAAGAAATATAGTGTTAATCAGGATTATTATTGTTTACGTCTCTCTCATTCAATTCTGCTGGTAGATAACTTTTTTTCAACTTATGATACTACGAAACGTGAGAAAGTTTACAAGAATCTTAAGTAAAAGTATTTGATCGTTATGTATATTTCTTAGAAATAGCTATTTTACAATAAGGTGAAAGTACTATTGTAATTAAGCTTAAAAGTAAAAAAATGAGGAGTTTATAGAACGTTTAATATGGTGTACTAGTCTTAGAGAATAATAGACTAGTTTTCGGCTAAAGCAAATATCAGTGTCATGGTTCAGTTATAAAAAAATTAAACAGCAATGGTTACACATTTTGAATACATCTTAAAGTAAGGACATTTATCTTTAGGCATTTGATAATAAAACTAATTTGATCTGCTATTCTGGCTACGAACAACCCAGTCCTAAACAGGGGAGGTAAGTTTACAAAATGAGAAATGACAATGGGTTCGTTTCAGCACTTGTGGGTAAATATAGACACATGAATTTTTACAAATGCCAAGTGTGTGTTAAAGCAGGCAGTAAATCTGTGTATATATTGTGAGATTCCAATTAATAATATTAATCTTAATTTTTAATATATAATGATAGTGTGTCTGGCTGGGAGCGAACCCGCACCGTCACGGCGACAGCGCCAAGCCCTGCAATTCCTGCGACGCATCCAAATGAGCTAACCGGAACAACCCTAAAAAAGGTTGATCGGATAGATATAAAAATGTTTCCCTTTTGGACTTGCTAACACATCATTATTCAAGTTTAAGAAACTGATAATTTTGATAATTAAAATTAGAAATACACATTATGTTTTTCTAACAGGCAATCAAAATTGAAACAACAAAAATTTAGAAATAAGAAAAGAGGATGAAGCAAACTTGGTTATAAAACTGAGCATGGAAACCAGTCTCAAATCTCAAGCATCTGATTGGCTGAAATGGCGACCAGTCGCCATTTCAGCCAATCAGATGCTTGAGATTTGAGACTGGTTTCCAATCTAAGCTTTATAACCTTCAGCCCAGATTTTGGTTTTAGCCTGTAAAATTCGCAGTGACGTTTATTTGCCCATAAAAGATTCTGACACAGCAACATTCGTGAACTGGCCAAAATGTTTTAGAGTAAATACAGGAATGATAAATACATCTATCATGAATAATTGAAAACATTTGAACATCGATATATGTTCTGCAATATAACTGCATAAGCATTACTTTTTGAACACCCCTCGTATGTCTCTTTTAACGATAATGAGTTGTTTTTTTTAATTGAGAATAAATTTACTTCGTATAACTTGTAAATTCAAAAAATACAAATTAAAATAATGATGATACATAAATATTACTTTTTACAAATTGTATATGTACGTGATTAAAAGTGTAAATCAAAGGTGTGATTCGAATCATAAAGAATACATATTGTAACGCACTAATGTTTTGTCTTGTTTTTTTCTTGATCTGTTTATTCTGAAAGCAGTTATTTTTGCGGGCATAACATTTTCAGCGAAATGGCAAAATGGTTCTTAACTTAAAGGTATTTAATGTTCTTAAATACGGCAACTATAGATTTTATACATACTGGTTTTGAATCCGTGAACTGCTCTGTCCACAAAATTCAGGAAATTTAAGTTCTCAAATATTTTATTGAATTCTCAATTTTTCGTTGGTTATAGCATCAACATCGTCTTTAAAATTAAAGCAAATCCTTGTTTATACGAATTCAAGCTATTGCTTCACACTTTCAGGCTTATTTAGCTTCACCGATTCATCCGGCAAACTCCTTGAAAGCTGGTTTGATGGAACCTCTCCTACATACACTGCTTGGTGAGAAAAAAAAGGTGTTTTTCACATGCCATACGTGATAACTCGATTTCTATAGTTTGTAACAATGTAAACGATGTTGTCGTTTCATAGCAGAAACACTTTACAAACAGGGTTATACCTACAACAAATTAACGAATATATTTTCCCGCTTTTTTTATAGGTGGGCTACCTCTTTTCTGCACGACGGCGGAAGAGGTTTAAGAGTTTATAAAGGTTTATAGGGAAATCTTGAAAAAGAACCTAGAAGCTAGATCTGTTTTTTCTTTATCCTTGCCATCGTGTTCTTGCCGTTTTAAATCCAGGTCAAAAAACGATCCATACAAAATAGAAATCATAATGGTATCGAATTGTTTAGACGGTGATCATCTCTGACATAACCCACTAAGATGCTGCCCCGGTTCCCGACTAAGATTTGACTTAAACACACATCGTTATTGCCTTAATTTTTATTTCATTTTATGTTTCTTTATTTTAATCAAACAGTTTAATCAATAAAGAATAGCAGGTTCTGTCTTTTGATAATGATAACACAGTACTTAGGTATTGTTTGTAACGACCTTCAAAGGACGTAAATGATGACAGCACTGATTGAACGTACGGGGAGACTTTTTACAGTCGCCACATGGCACAAACAACGTTGCTGTGATAATAAAATAGATGAAACGGAAACTTTGAACGCTATCATTTTTCAGTTTAGTTTGGAAAGAGACTTTATTATCCCTTTCTACCGAACATCAAGATGATATTATAACAGCTATTAACTACACCTCAAGGTATCTTAATTATTTACTTATTATAAATAATAATCATTCCCCATCACCCGTTAATAAAATTAATCCTAATGAACTACAGCTTAATAAAGCAAACACTTCAGAAAAGCAAGCAAACTTTCTTGATCTAAGTCCGTCCATTGAAAATGGTCACGTCACTACTAAATATTTGATAAAAGAGATGATTTTAATTTTACGATGTTTCGTTTTTGATGGCGATGTTCCTCGTGCAACATTATTCGGGGTTTAAATCTCACAGCTTGCTGCTTTTCTGGAAAAAGTTGAAATATGCATATCAGGAATCGCCACATTCAGAAAAAAACAGGCTCCCCACACAGCTTGCAATAATGTTAATGATTTCAATGAAAGTAGTCTTTGCATAACATAAAACACTTTTAAAACAAGTTTATTGGTATCACAAATTAAGATAAACATTTTGCAAGTTTTATCGCCGATACCCAGATTTAATAAAGCAAGTATGTGCAGTTTAAAATAACTTTTGCAACAAGACATTTCACAGCCAGTTTTTATGGAGATTTAATTTATAAACTTAAGAAAATAAAAGGCAATATTAATTTATCCAGGTTATTTGTATAAATCATCTGTAAATTCAAGGAAAAAGCTTAAAAAAGTTTCTTTTATCCCTGTCATCGTGTTCTTGCCGATTTTACTCCAGGTGTTCTGGTCTCGGTAAGATCAATGAGTACCCGCCCATTTGGCTTTACAATACTATTATCGTCTTATGTTTTATACGTCTGTGTGCTTTTGCAACATTGATGAGCTGTTGGGTGGCTTGAAATAATGTCACCAAAACAACCTGTATTTGTGTGTTGATATGAGAACCTGTTTGGTTATTTGTATATGGGGTCTTATTTGAATTGACATACTTATAACAAACATGCTCTTTTTTCCTCTCTTCTCGTTCGCTGCGTGGGGAGGCTGTGTTTTGTGAGTGTGGCGATATCTGATATGCATATTATACTTTTTTCATGCATGTGTATTTGCTAACATTATTAAAATGTCACAATTTGATCTGTCAATCATTTTATCTTTCAGGGATAGTGATCAGCCGTTCAGAAGAGACATTTTACAGTGTACACTCATGCATATCCGGACTCCGGACGTCATGAAGTGGAGAACTTGCCCCTGTGATGAAGAACTCAAAGCCGTTATTTTTCCAGTTTGTGAAAAACCAGAGAAAGAGAATTCCGACATAAAAGAGTGTAAGTAATAACACTTAACCATCCTTAGCAGTTTGTTTTATTTCTGGGAGCATACAATTACAAACACGTTTTGAAAACAGCATGTTTGGTGATCTTATGTTTATAAAGTAAAAGTAAATCTATGCCTCCCAAGGTCAGGAAAGCAACGTAATTGTTTTTATTTGATTGCAAGAAACTTACGTTAAGTCTGTTCGATACAATTTAAAGAGCCGAACACCAAACGTATATCCTCTAAATAACGACACCTGACCCCGCTTGAAAAACAAGCATCGGTTACCACCGACATTTGTTCGATTCAAAGGGAATACCTATTTGCTTTGATTGGTGATGCTGTTGTCCCCTTGCTATTTTGTGGTTATATGTTCTATACGACTTTACCGAGACAGAGGAAACATCTTATCTCAGTAAGGCACATAAACGTGTGATAGGAAACCACCAAACATTGAGACATATATATGTAAGTCAAAACGGCATCTTTATGTTAACCCAGTTATTTATCGTAACACTACGTAATAATGTAGAAAAAAGAACCTCATTATATATACTCAACAAAAATGAGAAATATCCACTTTCCTATCTTCAATTTTGTACAATTTGAAAATGTAAACTCAAAATTCTCTATGTAAACAAATTTGCATTTCTGTTATCTTGGCAAAAAGATGAAGTTTTCTTAAAAAACTGCAGCCACACCTTAGAAATTCAACCATTTAGAATTTAAAGGTTTCTCGAACGGTTAATTTCGCGGTAGTATGATGCAAACACAAAGTTAAGAAAACAACGCAAACACTTTAAACAGATAAAGAAACGCACACGGAAATCGACGATGTACAGGATAAAAGGTCGTATTATATACATGTACTATGACAGAGCTTCAAGCAGGACAATGCGCAGGGTTAATGGCAATTATTTTTTGTATTTTGTTATTGGTATCATCTAAGTCAATTAAATTCTGAGAGATCACAATGGTGTCGAAATAAGGTACGGCCATTCTAAATGGAGACAATTTTAATATTGGTTAAGTATGGTTTTCTTGAAAATATATAAATACTTACAACCATTGTACTTACATTTGAATCGTTTATTTTTATCAATATCATCTAGCCTGGTGGCAACTGGCACAAGGGGAGAAATGTTATCAATCGTCCTATCAAATGTGTAAAGTTATCAGGTCAGCCTCTAGACTTGTGTGAAGCAATCAAATCTTGTGCTAAATGAGAAGTAATTTGGCTTAAAGAGACTTACAATTCGCCCCATTTGGCTTTGCAATGCTATTATCTTCTTTTGTTTTATATGTTTGTTTGCGTTTGCATGCAACATTGTTAGTTGGTGAGTTGGAGTTATTTCATCAACTTGTGCTGGTTTGTTGATATGAGAACCTGGAAACTGTGAGGTTGCACTTTAGAACCTGGTTTAAACCACCAGTGGCAATTCGTTTTGCCACTGACCGTTCCATGGCGATAACCCCAAGGGTTCTCTTTTTCGTTGATTGTTTGTTGCGTCTTATTTGAATTGACACACTTATAACAAACATACTCTCTCTTCCTCTCTTCTTTTTCGCTACGTGGGGAGGCTGTGTGTTCTTTAAGTGTGGCGATTCCTGATATGCCTATATCACTTTTTATGTATAGTATCGATCTAAAAATATCATTGTTTTTATTCGCGTTAAGCAGATTCAAACTTTTTGTGTGAGTCAATAGGATAGTGATACTGCTTTATTGTACATTGTTATTAGCAATATTTTAAAGATTAAATCAAATAGTTTGGAAACTCAACATTTATCAAGTGTGCACTTAAAACTTTTGAGTAGAGTGGTATATAATAAATGTACCTAATCTTTTATTCAGAGGGTTGAAATATTACATATATTTGTTAGTGTCACCACCTAGCAACTTTATCCATAAACCACTGGGAAGAGATCCAGTAACATTGTTTCATTGCTCAAGTGGAGAGTGGATGTCACGTCTTGTAGTATGCAACGGTATAGCAGAATGTCATGATGCCTCGGACGAAACCAACTGTATTTGTGAGTATCGCTATATTCAGTAAAGGACCAATTTAATAAAACAGAGATAAGAGACCGGTTTCAAATCTCAAGTATATCATTGATGAAAATGAAGGTTATCGTTATCATTTATCAAACATATGATTGGTTGAAATGGAGACTAGACCATTTCAAAAAGTAAGATGTTTGAGATTTCAGACTGGTCTCAAGTTTTAGTTTTATTATCTGGGACACAGTTGTGTAACAATTACTAGACGATAGGTCTACACAACATGTACATATCAGATATTTTATAACGAACCCTTAATAGCAACATCTTTTTACACACTTAAATGCATATGATTATATTATAATAGACGAAAAGGAAACTTTGTAAGCAACAGAATACATCAAAAAGAGCCTGCAATATTTTTCCCCCGCCGCATAGCGGCTGGGGGACATAGGAATGTTCTTCGTCCGTCCGTCAGTCCGTCCGTCCGTCCGTCCTTCCGCGTGCGCACATTTCGTGTCCAGTCCATAACTTTTCAACCCCTAGAAGGAATTTCATGAAATTTTAGGCAAATGTTCTTCCCATCAAAACGACGTGCAGAACCCATGTTCCAACATGACAGGCTCAATATCAAGGTCACTAGGTCAGATTAAAGCAAAAATTTTGTTAACGCAATAGAGGTCACATTTTTGTGCGATTGTCATCAAATTTGGTTTGAATATTAATATTGATGATCTCTACTCAAATTATTAAAATCATGTTCTTGAATTGCCCAGGGGCTCCGCCCTTGGAATTTAAAGAAAATCTTTTAAATTATGTTTTGAGCCTTTCATTTTCTACAGTAATCAACCAGATTTTGACACAAACTTTATACCATCTTAAAATTCAATCTTTCCTGAACAATGCATTCACTGGTTGTTCAGTGATAAAATTTGAAACAAAAATTTTAGTAGCAGAGTGAATCATGTGTCAAAATTCCAATATTTCTACCTGTCTTCACCAATATTTAGATTCAATCATAAGGTGGCAATATCAGAGTGTATTTATCCAGTTGCTGGTTTATGACACAATGAACTTTCCACCTGAGATCTGTGTTATGCAATATTAAGAGCTTTGCTCTGGAGGTTTTTATAAGGAAAATTTTGTCATTTTCTATGGATACTGACCATTGCCATGGATACTGACCAAGCAAACATTCCTACTTCATAGCACTTTGAATATCAGGCTTTTCTGAATAATTTATTCACAGTTTGTATGTGAAACAACAACAACAAATTTGTAGCACATTCTCAAAATGTTAAGACTAAATTTAAGAGAGGTCTCAGCTGTATATTAATTCTAAATTGGAGGTCTCTGAACCCCTGGAATGAATATCATGAACATGCTGTGCTGAACACATGTTCCAACCTGGCTGGCTCAAGGTCAAGGCCGCCTGTGGTGTTTGAGCATATTTCGTGTCTGGTCCATAATTTTTCAACCCTTAGAAGGAATTTCATGAAACTTTAGTCAAATGTTCTCCCCATGAAGTCGACGTGCAGAACCCATGTTCCAACATGGCCGCCTCAACGTCAAGGTCACCAGTGGTGTTTTTTTGAAAAGCCCAGAAGGAATTTCTTGAAAGGTGCATGCTTTTTGTCCGGTCTATAACTTTTTAACCCCTAGAACGAATTTCATGAAACTTAAGTCAAATGTTCTCCCATCAAGACGACGTGCAGAACCCATGTTCCAACATGGCAGGCTCAATGTCAAGGTCACCAGTGGTGTTTGAAGATTTGACCCATGCATTTCGTGTCCAGTTCATATCTTCTGAACGCCTGGAATGATTATCATGAAACTTAAATGAAATGTTCAGTTCATGAACCTGATACCAGCCCGGTTAGCTCAGTAGGTAGAGCGTCCGCTTCCGGACTGGGAGGTCGTGGGTTCGATCCCCGGCCGGGTCATACCAAAGACTTTAAAAATGGTAGTAATGGCTTCCCTCCTTGGCGCTCAGGGTGTAAGGGTTAGCATTACGACCGATTCGGCTGGTGTCGGTATAGGAGGACCCGCAAGGAGATCCGAAGTCGGAGGTGCTGAGCCTGCAATATGGCGGTCTCCTATCCAAAAGCGCAGCACCACGCTTACACGCCGAAAAGGTGAACGCCAAAAAAAAATGTACCTGATGTGCAGAACCCATGTTCCAACCTGGATGGCTCAAGGTCAAGGATGCCTCTGGTGTTTGAGCAGGCCAATACTCTGAAACTTATCTGAACACTACGTACCCTTGCACTTGAATTGGCTTCCACCTGCCTGCCCGTTGCCCAGAGCTATTGTTTAATTTGCTCTTAACCATCCATAACCTTTCTCACATTTACATCTGCGGCGGAGGATATTGCTGTCGTTCCGACTGCCTTGTCATTTTTGTCGTGATCGTGCGCTTTCAAATTTCTCTTTTCTCTATTTAATCTAGAACCAAATTTTCCATCATTTCCTCTGTCACAATTTTCCGCGACCAAGTAATTCAAGGTCAAACATAGTTACAAATACAAATGTCTCATATTATATGCATTTGTTAGTCAATTGAACACACATATGTTTGATAGAATCGTATTATGCATGCCTGTAAACGTTTCAGACAATGACGACTGCGATAAAAAGGAGTTTAGGTGTGCTGATGGAACATGTATACACGTCAGTGAAGTGTGCGACTACAAGTCGGATTGTTCGGACGGATCAGATGAATTTTGTGGTATGTTGTGCATAGAGATAAACTTTTAAAATCTACGTTGTTATTTATATTCTGTGAAATGATTAACATGATCAGATGTTTGTATTCTCTTTGTTTTTGTTTTAATTAATTTATAAGTTATGTTAATTTAACACAAATACACAATTAAATTAAGGGTTTTTGACAACAGTTTAATAAAATTTTTATTTTATTCAGTTTTTGTGATATAATCAATAGCAATACAAAGAAGAATAAAGCGAATAATAACCATAACTTTCGATAAAATGAATGAATACGTTAATTATGTGTTTTGTAGTTTATTTCGACTGTAACGACCAATTTAAGTGTGACAACGGACAGTGCATATCAGCCGATGAAAGATGTGATTCTGTGAAACATTGCACAGATGGAAGTGATGAAATAGATTGTGGTTTGTTAATTATTCCATAAATCTATATATATTTCTAGTCGTTGTAGTATGTTACTTGTCGAATTGTCTAAAAGATGGGAAATCCACTACGCAGGTGGTTAAGTCGTGTGGATTGATCAAAGTGGTCCTGCTGTAATTTGATTGCAGTGTTTATGATTTGTAATATCAACATATCCTATATATGTCGTAATGATCAACATAAACATGTGCGTGTACATTCAATTAAGAAGTTGAAAAACTATCATGTATGTAAATTAGAACGAAGGCGTATCAATATCCTATTAAGCACACACAAAAAATTGAATGTGCAAGAATTTATGACAAATGTTGTTGTTGGTTGGCATCCTTCTGTCTCTAGAGACAATGGAGTCTGCACCCGAGTACTACTAATTTGTAGGGCTGAACCGCCGGTAGTCACCGAATAAGCAAATGCGGGAGCTGCATCTCCTACCGTACTTGCTGCAAGTGTAGTTTGTGGCGGGTACCATTGTGGGAGCAGTGACAGGCTGGGTCCGCTGCTGCTTTAGTTTTTTCTTTCCTTGCGATGGATCTCTCTCTTCTAATAAGCCTGCTTGACAACGCTTTTGACATGTGTATGCCACATAGAGCGGTCGGAAGACGCTTTTTCGAAATCTGCCGGGTTTCCACAATCAATTTACATAAATTAGTTGTGTAAAATATGAATTGGTTTGTTTTATTTTTAATTTTGAAATATCTTAGTGAAAAGTGTGCTGATCATTTTCTTGTAATGTTAAAATGCTTTTCACTTTTGTTGGTTAAAAGCTGTAGAGACTATAATTTATTTTTTGCTGATTAATGCAATTCAGTTATGTAAAAAATAAAGATCCAAATGTCCACGTTTGTAAAGAAGGTTGGAATCTTGTCTATTTGTCAAATCCCTTTTAGTACGGACACTCCTTTAAACCGGAAATTTTGTTCGGTCTCGACTTCTTCCGGTTTAAAGAAGTTTCGGTGTTATATCCTTCTTTCTTTTATGTAATTGGTCTTTGAGATATCCGATATTGATAATTGTGCACTAGTTTTCAAGTATATAATGCAAAACTTTGTTTACATTTTCAGAATTTTGCAACGCCAAAAAGGCTTTTCACTGCATTTTAAGCCGTACATGTGTTTCCAAACATTTGGTTTGCGATAAATTCGAAGATTGTACTGGCGGGACAGACGAACAAAAGTGCAACACTATTCATTTTGATACATGCAAGGATCTATGGTTAAACGGGCAACATATATCGGGATATTATAAAGTAAAATCAGGTACATCATGTGGGAAAGGAAGCATTTTATTTTATTTTTATTTATTTTTAGACGGACTGCTTATAAAGATAACTTTAATTGATAGTCTATCTATTTTAATATGTGTTTTAAGAATCGATCTTAAACAGGCAAATGAACCCGATCTTATTGACATTGCAGCTTGTATAACATTTCAGTAATATTCCACCTTTGTACCAATTTAAAATTATTAATTCATGATATAAATATTTTTTAATGTAAGTAAAAGCTGTCAATCTATTCCTACTGTATTTTTTGGTTTTGAAAATGTGCAATGCTATTAAAAACCCACATGTCTTTAAAGTTGGGAAAGAAAGATATCCAAATATCTACAAGGGCATTTTGGAGACCATATATTTGTTATCTGTAAAGAAGGACCCGAGGTTTTTTTCTACTCCAATTAAAATGGGTTCATGACAAGCGTTTATGTGAAAACATGAGATGAGCAAATATTCCAAATTGTCATCAACTGTGTACGTTTACAATGTAAAGTTTCTTCTTATTGTTTAGAAAGGTTGCGAAATAGAGAGATTTGTCCTTGAAATCAATCATTTAATGTACTTTTAATCTTTATTGATATTTTTAATGGACCCAGTACCATTAACTTATAGCACACGGTCAATATTCAAACAGTATTTAATTGAGATGGAGGTAATTATAATATTGGATAGTTTGAATGTGACCGATTCAAATTAAAATGCTGCTTAGTAAGTGTTTATCTTTTCCAAATAACGTGTTGTGCAATTAAAACATAACAAGCAACATAGAATTACTTTCCATTACCCTGGCACTAATTTGCGCAACATCGTAAAAACGCATGTGTTAAAAATGCAAAAATGTGCCGCAATACTGTAAACGAGTATATGGTGCCAAGTAACTTAGTAATTGTTGTTGTGACAAGTATGTTTGTGATTGATTTTCTTTCTATTTGCTCGACTTTCAATTGAAATGCATTTAAAACAAAATTTAAGATAACTCTAGCAAAAATGTTCGAAAGATAAATATTACAAGATAAAAAGCTAAAAAGGAAGACTGTTGTTGGCAAATGAGTTGTCCGTATCTTTCTATTATGAAATTATGAACAAAAAAGCGACCAGTTCGAACCTTGGATGGGTGTAAACACATTCATCCATAATTGTTACCAACACGGGTTCATTAACATATTTAGATATAAATTAAATTGTTAATGCATTTGTTTTAGTCATGTTTATTCCTAAACAAAAACTGATTAAATGTTATTTTTTTTACTTTCTTAAGCAAAATTGATTGACTATCATGCATTTTTGGATGTTGATTCAATCATTATTCGTGATAAAGCGCCATGCAGTTAATATTATAACCTATTGTTCTGTGAACGTTTCAGATTTGGTGATAAACGGTGAGGAGGGAAAAGATGTCTATATCTTTTGTGACTTTGACTCAGTCAAGGCATCCGGTAATTTACAAATGACGATCTTCAATACAGATACGATACCGGATAGTGAAAAGCGTTATGATTTCAGTGCACCAATTGATATTTATAAATTATCAGATAGTTTCAGATGCACCCAAAAGGTAAATGTCTTCTCCACAATTCGAGAGTTTAGTGCGAAACTATTCTATCTGCATTTTAGAAAACTTTTTCAGGAGAAGAAAAAAAAACTGTTTATTTTTGTTAAAACTAAATAAAACTTAAAGTTATCCACAAATGTTTTTCATCTTTAATGTTTACATATAGCAAGGTGTAAATTTTCAAAAAATATTAAAAGAAAACAGTTATTTTGATGAAAATGTCACATAGAGTACTTTCGCGCTGAAAAATGGGTCTAATGGACTATAAAACTTAGTGCGAAACTATTCTGTGTGAAAAATAACAATTATTGAATTATTTTATATAAATCTGTGTTAGTTAATTATATTTCTGCAATGATTTGAAAATATGTTAGTAATACATAGAATAGTTTCGCACAGAAATTTTAAGTGTTCTTGTTTTTTCAGTGCGAAACTATTCCATGTAACACTGATGTGATGCTTTTACAGTATTTTTTGACAAATTATTACCATTAAAAATGTGATAAGATATTTTCATTTTGTTTTTATTAAAATGAACAGTTTTATATAGGTAAAGCAAATATGAAGCAATTTTTTTTATTATTATTATTTCATTTTTTTCATAAAAATCTTTTGATTATAATTAAATCCTAACATGAACATGATCTGTTGTATAATATGCTCAATACCAAAGATAGTAAACATGTTTATTTTTTTTAGATCTTTCACATTTAAATAAGTACCCAAGGTTATAAAGCTGAACATGGAAACCAGTCTCAAATCTCAAGCATCTGGTCGCCATTTCAGCCAATCAGATGCTTGAATTTTGAGACTGGTTCCCAATCTCAGTTTTATTATAACTTCCAGTCCTGAATGTTCAAGATCATTCGTGTGCGACTCATATTCTTAGTTATTATACTGTGTTGGATTGATACAAGCAAAAGAAAGACTGGCCATGATCAATGCCTTTATTTTTTTTAAACTAAGGGTGTAATTGAAAGCCATACACAGTATGTGTAAATAATCTAAACTTTTTTAATCCAAAATAGCCTTGTGCTTATTGTGTCGGACAAGGAAGGCAAACTAATATACTTATCAGATTCAATAAATGGCATTGTCTTCAATTGACCTTATACTTCATGGATATAATTATGGCTTATATCCCATGTCCTACCACTGTAGAACCAGATCAGACAACATATCAATGCTGTCACATCTAGGTATACACTGTTTGCTTTTTAGTCAGAAATAAGCTAATAAATATAAAAGCAATTTGGACTTTAGATCCTGATCAGACTGCATGCATGTGCATATGCTGATCTAGATTTACACTGATGCAAATGCAGTTTATGCCTGTCATATCCATTGAGTACAAGGTTAAAGTTCCATTTACCTTTCATCAGCATTATCTATTAAACATCTTGTACTTTTATATGATATAACTAAATATCATATTATTTATATATATTACAGTACTGTGGTTCTCCACTGCTGTTCACTCAAGATTTGAAAAATGGGTCTCTTACACTTTTTCTTTGTCCTTGGTTTTATTTCTTTCCTCATGGATTCGGTAACATAAACAAAATAGTAAAAATATCATCTCAATCACTTGAGATAATATAATAATAATGATTATTGAACACTATCAATCCCTTTAAATTACAAATAACTGACATACATGTAAATAATTTAACTAATGGCATGCTTTTGTGTTGGCTCCTAAACAACTTAGTATGAGCACTTGAACTGCTAGACACAGAAAGACCGGGGAGTTTTGACTGGATCGGAGCCTACTGCTACTATTAGCAGCTTATCGGTTATTTGTAATAGCTCTCCAAAACCTTTTCCACTTCTACCTGTTCTTTTATGAAAACTAACAAGTCTTTTTCTTTTATCGATGGTAATAATCTGAAACTAAGGTAACACTTGTTAAATATTTTGATTCAAGAAGTATCCCGGATAAACATTTAGATGCATGACCGTTCAGATTTATTTCTTTAAAACATCTTGTCATATTTATAAATGAAATGCCTATAAAACACAAAGTTTAACAAAATTCCAATGAATAGAAAAAAAATATGAACACACAAAAATCTTAAATCACTTTTGGTTTTATTAATTTACAAAACTGTTTGTTCAGAAATCATTAAAACATTTTATAGCAAATCCAGTCATTTCAGTATTGAACGTCAGTTAACGGTGATTTTCATCAGTAAATTGGGAAGAGGGCCTGGCATTTCCAATTGAGAAATTTATGCGTGATAATTGTTTATTTTGGAAAAATAAATTAATTGAAAGATGGGTTCTAGTTCATAAAATTGAATAGTAATACCGGTAGGTATTTTTAACTTCAATCTTTTTTTATTAAGCACTTAATTTTTCAGACTTCAATTTTCAAACACCCCTCAGAGGAATTTGAACCACTTTTGGACATCTTAACTAGCATTTTGGGAATCTTACCTAACGTTTTGGGAAGAGTATCTGCCACAGTTGGGAAAAATACTATTTTTTTTATTGGAAGAAAAGGGCCTCTGTTATATAAGGATGAAAAGCCATGGTTAATACTTATTGCAAAATATAAAAATGATTTAATGCATTTCCTTCAGAATATAGACCAATTTAAATAATTATAAACAGAAATTGAAAATATACGAAACAGTAACAAAAAAGGAATGGAGCAGGGTGCATATCTTTAGGGTCAAAAGAATTGGAATGCAAATGAAGTGGAATCGGATTGGAGTGGTTAAAAGTAATAAGCTGATACAGCAGGAAACCAACTGGAATAGAATTAGCAAAATTGTTCATTTCAGGCTTTCCAGTACTGTTTATCTAGAAAAATACTAATTTTACCTAAAATATGAGTACTTTAACTGAAGTTTTATTGATTGGTGCATGTAACTTTAATAGACAGACATACATAAAGCTCATGGAATATAAGCTGAGTCTTTTCTTTTCCATACTACCATTGTCAATTCTTTCATGTATTTGATTATGTATTTATACTGAACCAGGAGTACTGTACTGTTTCTGTATCTTGCGAGGTGGACTAGGCGCTGCTGTTGTATTTCATGGCTATTGTTATCTACCTTTTAATATATCACTACAACAGTGCTGTGTGGCGGCTGTAAATGTCTCCCTGAACTTATCCTCAGTGTAGTTATCAGTTTCAATTATCTCCCTTGATGGTAATATGTTGATTTAAGACTTTGATTTATTTGCATGGATTTGAGGTTATCTTTACATGTTATATCAGACTATCGCTTATTTTTTAGATAACACTACTATCACAACGACGCAGATTACTTCCAATGACCACCGACAACCCAGTTGATATGACAAATATTAATTTATTTAATTTATATGGGTCGCCAAATGAAGAAAAAATCTCCATCAACAGGTATATCGACTGTCATTTAATTATGTCAATAGTTACTTTTGATAAACCCTATATGGTTAATCGTTAGAAGTTTAATGCTCAAGTAACATAATTTACATTATAACAAGAGATGTTTAAACAAATATGCGCCCCCCCCCCCAAAAAAAAACAACAAAAAAAAAACAAAACAAACAAAAAAACAACAAAACAAACGTCAAATGGATAGTAAACCGTAATTATTGATCACCTAATTCATTTTCTAGTTATTGGTGAGAAAAGATGTTTGAATTGATGTTCACTCTAACCTTGATTTTGACCTACTGATATAAAAAGGGAAAATCTTAAGATTTGATGACGATGCTTCCTACCAAATTTGAGACCATAGGTAAAATAATTTACTAGATATTGATCGAAAAAAAAAGTTTGTTTTAAAGGATTCTGTGACCTTGAATGTTGACCTACTGTCCATAAAATCAATAGGGCTCATATGTCATCCACAGATGATGAACAACCACCCTTCCAATTTGAGGAACATAATAATGTGAAAGCGTTCTTAATATATTAATCGGACAATATTTTGTGTTGAGAGTAACTGTTAACTTGACCTTTGACCTACTGACTCAAAATCATAAGGGGCCATCCACAGGTTATGACAAATCTCCATAATAAATTTGAGGAATTTGGGTGGAAGCATCGTCTAGTTATTGATCAGACAATGTTGAAAATGTCAAAATGATGTTGACCTTTAAACTACTGACCTGTAAACAAAAAGGTTATCTATAGATGATGTCCTATCTCCATAGCACATTTCAGGACAATTATTGAAAACATTGTTTAGTTATTGATTAGACAAGGTGGTTACGGACCGACCGACGAACGGAAGGACAGACCGACATGTGCAAGGCAAAATACGCCCGCTTCTATGAATGGGGAACATAATAAGAAGAAAGAAATGACGAATTCCTAACCTTTCCATTATACAAGAAGTAAACATTTGACCGTATTCACTGTCATAAGCATACATGTACGACCTGCCTGTGCCCAATGTAGATAGTCTGTCTATGCATTAAAGAAACTGATGGACAGCGTAACTTAGACCCTACTGTGGTGTCGTTATAGTTTTTGGTGGTTTATTTTTTTCCGTATTTCGCCCTCGTGAACGTACGCAAAATCAAACCCTAGCGAAATTAAACCCTGGAGATATCAAACCTTTGAATATCTAGTCTTATAAGAACAATACAACAGCACTAATTTATGCTTGTGCGAAAATGGTATTTATTTCTGTGCGAAATTTAATATCCGCGAAATATTGATTTTTTATGTTCTAATGTTTCTTTATTTTTTATTTCAGTACGAAATTCGACCGAGTTCAGCGAGTGGTAGGGAATAATTATACTTTTGCTGTTCACCTTACGGAACCAGTTAAACCTGGTAATTACTTCGATAGAGGAGACATCATTTGCAACGGTAAAACCCGTTTTGTTTATTTTTCAAAACTAGAAAATATTTTCTAACATTAAACTTCCAATACTTTATAAATGAAAACATGGATATACCTATTGCAGACAGAATTTTAAACATTTGATTTATAGCCATATTGTTTATGAAAAACTGCTAGACTATCCGCTCTCAATATCCAATCGTTGAGACATTGTACAAACTAAAATTTCACATCTTGTCAAAAATGAACTTTATAGACTAATTAATCACAAAAGGTCTTATCGTTTAATGTAGAGTGCCTTCTTCTCTTAATATATTTTAAAAAATTAATAATTATACTTGATGTCAGAATTGAAAAGAGTCTGCCCCTCTGTGGGACGACAATAACATGTATCATTGTAGAAAATGTTAGTCTGTTCATCAGCAATAACAGCTTCACCAATGGGTTCATGATTTGCACCGCCTTTTACTTGTTTTATCATGTTTATACTGCTATGAAGTAGTCTGACCATTTTTATCCTTTTGTTAGAACATTAAGATAATTCATCGAAACATTTTCCGTGAACTTCGTAAAATATGCATATCAGGAATCTCCACGTAGTGACATGCACAAAGAATGTTGTTGCGCATGGTACACAACCTTCTAAAAAGGGAAAGTTTTCCATATTAAAAGAAATTCATCACTTTTATCATACATTTTGGTAGTTTCTTGACCATTATGACTGGTAACATTAAGATGAGAAAGTGAGCTCGCTTTCCTATTATGTAAGCACTAGGGTTGGGTTCATTGGGAAATATTTTTTTTGACAACAGATATACAAATGTTAATTGCTTTTATCTATATTTAGCAAATCGTCAACATACATAATAAGTATCCATAGTGTTGCACGTAATTTGTTAATCTTATAAATACTTTCAAGTAACAAAGAGAATTAATCGATCAGATCTTGTCTTGGTCAAAAGTATAATTGTCTTAAGAAACATATGTCGAGTATATGCGTTCATTACAAGCATTAAAGATTATTTATTCTCGTGCATAGCCAAACGTTTTATTTTCAATGAAACTTTTGAGCTTGTCTCTTATTAACTTGTCCAAAAGGAGTGTACATATGGAAAAATTATAAAAGAGAAGCCCTAAACATATTTTGATTTGAGCTTCTTTATAACGTCGTCGAATTTTTGATAGACCAAAACTGATTTTATTACAGTGGTTTCGAAACTTTTAAGCATAACCCAATAGCATGTTCTTTTATGGCGGTTAGACAAAATGTTAAGAGCACGGATAATTGAGTAGTTGTTCAAGAACTGAAGTTGGTTTTTGAGGTTGTTGTGCGTATTTTCGCTACCAGTACTTAGAATATATTTCATTTTGTTTCGACTCGTCACTGATTCTTAATTGTGTAATATGCAGTAAAAATATAACCATTAGGGGACGGAGTCAGAGTTTAAGTTGTCTTGGTGGAATAGGTATAACCTTTCTATTGGTTTTATGTAAATATCATTGCAGCTACCGTGACCTCAAACGAAATTACAAATGCAAAACTGTTTTGCCGGGAAGGCATCTCTCCTGTTGCAACACAGCATCGTTGTTTGTATGAGAGAGATACGAACGGATATGTAACAGGATGTCGAACGCTAGAACATTTGAACATGTGTGGTAATGAAAAAGTTCAATAGCATGCATGCTCTATCTCATATAGAGATTTTCCAATGTATGGTTATGCAGTATAAATGATATTTCTCGTTTTTAATTGTAACAATAACGATGTTTGTGCCGTGTGGAGGCTGTACACAGTCTCGTTCATTCAATCAGTGCTGTTATCAATTACGTCCTATAAGGATCGTTGAGCACGATACTTATGTGCTATATTAAAAGTATTTCTAAAATTGATTTTGTTTTAATAATTCGGCCAGTTTTAAGATAGATGGTTTCAATATTACTGTTCATGAGCAGGTTCAATCAAACCGAGCCTGCGATATATTCATATTTGTCGTGTTCGATGGCCTTTAAAGATCTTTTTCGTCTATTTAAGCATTTTTGACTTTAAGTAAATGTTGTCATAAATCACTTAGTATAGGAATAGTTTATAACTCTAGCATAATTCAGGATAACAAAATTATATTTGTTGGTTATTGTTCTTTCTAAATTGCCACTATTTGTATAAAACTATCACTCGAGTCTATTGTTACTGTTTAAAGGTACCAGTCGTAGTTGTTACTTTTTTCATATTTTATGTACTTTTCAAAATCTATCATCTTTATATTTGTAGAACGACTAACCGTTGTGTTTGCTAAACAAACTTTTAAATATTGAAATCTGCAATACTGTCACGGAACGGAATTTACCAACGTGTAAAACCTGTTAAACATACAACGATATATTAAGTTAATTTATTTAAAACGATAAATTAGTTAGTATGGAAATACCTAATCAAAAGTCACAAATATAATTTTTCGTTTGCATCTAATGCCTATATAAACCCTCAGAGACCTTAGACAATATTTTACAATATTAAAGGTTTTGGCAAGTTAAAATTGAATGTGAAAACGCAGTCCATATCGAATAACCTCTGTTAAAAGTTTAGCAATTGCATAAATCATAGTGATTTCGTTCGCTTTTTAGATAACTCTTCGTGTCCAGAAAACTATTTTAAGTGTCCTCGCAGCTTTTGTATTCCACTGATGTATGTTTGTGATGGAAACAATGATTGTGCCTACGGCGAGGATGAATTAGTGTGCGGTATGTTAATTTGTTCGCATAATTATGTACATCATAGACCAATATTTAAAAGCATGATTGAAAAATTATAAATCTTTTTGATTTTACTTATGTCTATCAACATTTTTCTACATTATTAAAATGTTAATTTCCAAAACAATATAAAAACGATAACGATTTTACATAATTTACTTACTCTCTAAAAACAAGTGTGTATAATGCACCATTTTGGTCTTCCGTCTGTCCGTATGCCCGACTATCTGTCTGTACCAGTGTCACGTGTAAGGTTCTGAACAAAAAGCTTTGTTAAGGTTCCATTAATTCTATTACTTGCTTGGGGCAGAATAGACACATCCGGAAGACAAGGCCACAGTTTTTGGCATATTGCAATAAAATATGGTACCCATCATCTTTAAGATAAAAGAGGTGGACTTTATAAAATTTTGTGACGCAAACTATTTCAAGTTTTCAAGATACTGCCTTGAGCCTTTTTATGTTCGGAATCTTAAAATATTTAATAATGTCTTATCTTTTAGGAGGCGTAGATGCAGAATTAAAAGAAAGTTCTATTACTTCTACAGTTTTTTATGATTTGAACAAGATTTTGGTCAAGAGTGTGACATATTTTGTTTGTGTATATCAATACATATATATACTTAAAGAAATTAGAAACGCATCTTCTTTAAACAAGAAATACATTTCACGTTGAAAGAAGTTGCGTTTCTAATTTCTACAAATACATATTTTATAGAAAAGAAACTAAAAACGCATTTTCTTTAATCACGAAACATATTTTGTGTCTAAAGAAGTTGCGTTTCTAATTTCTTTAAGTATATGTATATGTATATGATATCCAACAGGGTCAGTGACCTATTATAGGTTTCCATAGAGTTCAGTGACAAAAGGAAGGTTTTTATATATACATTATATATTCTTGTTCTTCAAAAGGAAATTAATAACTAACTATTCGTGTTTATTAAAATAATTTACTTATCCGGTAAATAACATAACACAAACTGCAGAACCGGGTCATACACTCAGTACCCAAGGTTATAAAACTGAGCATATAAACCAGTCTCAAATCTCAAAGACTGGTTTCCAATCTCAGTTGTATAACCTTCAACCCTGGTGTCTATTTTTACTGGTTCTAGTCATTTAAAAGTCTCAATTCTGCTTCAAATACAACTTGTATTGGTTGCAGTTTTATTTTCCCTTTTCAAGGTAGCATTCACCTAAATCTTATAAAGGAATTGTCAACTGTCTTACTTGAAAGTTTCGACATAAACGATAATTGTCACTGTGCTTTCACTACGGCTTCTTATAACAGGTATTAGGGAAACCCTTTCCTCCGTACATATATTACGTATTTTTATGCATGTGCGACCAGTGTAGATCCAGATCAACCGGCACATGCCTGCCTGGTGTTATTACCCTTTCCTCCATATATATATTACGTATTTTTATGCATGTGCGACCAGTGTAGATCCAGATCAACCGGTACATGCCCTGCCTTCTTATCAGGATCTGCACTGGTCGCATTTCGGTCAGAAATAAGTTAATGAATCAAAAAGCGAACAGTTTAGATCCTGATCTGACGGCACGGATGTAAACTGTTCGCTCATGCAATTGAGGTGTACTTATGGAGGAACGGGATAAATCAACACCTTTACTATTATTCGCAATCCCAGGTTGTGTATCGCTAACATTTGGCAGAGATTCCAGTCTGGATACGATGCACTGTATTACTTATGTTATTAATTACTAACTTATTATGATAACACTAGTTTTTGTTTGTTTTAACTGTAAGTCTACCAGACAACGTCAACATATATGTTACATGGTTCAAATATATTTTCAAGTCATGTTAGTGAAGAGTTTTGGCGTCTATAATGAAAACAGTGTTATCCACTGACATAGAGTAGTTTACCGCGTGTATTGCATTTTGAAGAATGATAAAACTTTTGTTACTAATTGCGCAAATGAAATATTGCCACAAATCCAGTATCGGCGATATGTTGCTCTCAACTGGTGCTAGGCGGCGTGGGCAGTAATATGCATTTCCATCACGGCCCATGAACAGGCTTAATCAAACCGAGCCTGCAATATTTTCATATTTGTCGTGTTCGGTGGCTTTCAAAGTTACTTTTTCATCAGCTATTTTGCCAATTGAGAGGAAAAAGTTTTAAGCAAATATTAATAAAACTGAACTCTCTCTGCACTTCGTTTCATTGCGATTTTCCGTTTCATTTGCATCCCTTGATGGTAATACACTAATATTAAACCATGCGGAATTTCAGTCATTGTGGGTGAAAGTATATAGGCATACTTTACATATTTTTCTGGTTGACTTGAAGCTTTAGCTGTAATAATGTGGCTTTTGGGTTAACTATACACCGAATATATCACTACAACATGTAGTAAGTGCCCTGTGTCGGCTGTAAGGTTGCACAAAGTCGCCATGCACTTCTCTTCAATGTAGCTATCAGCTTCAATTACCTCACTCAAATCAATGATTTTGTTCTCCGTGATACAGGAAGCTACTTCTGCTGCGAAATCAGCACTGGTGTTGGAGTTCCTGTTTTTTCCTGACCATTCAGCTCAGTCTTACCGACTTCCTCATTACACATATCCACATTGCATGTCTTTATTAGTTCAGTCCTCAACACTTAGCTTATAGTTGAGGTTGAACAATCTGATGTTCATTTGCGAGGCCTCCCAGCTCTTTTCTGATGTTGAATTCTTCGCCATGTGTTTTTCAGGTTTTGGTATAAATAACAATATATATCATGTCTATAGTTTCTTTTCACCCCATAGCCAATATGTTATGGGGAATGTGAATCATATTGACTGCACATGAAAAAATTCAATACAAAAAAACATAGTACCATTTCAAATTAATGAATTTTCTGGGACTTTCATTTAGTTTTCGAATCCAGGGATGCGTTAATTCGTCGGCAATTGATTCATCGATTTCGTTTAACTTTATGCTGTTTCGTTATACACGGCTATATCTATAGAATGTTTGTTATTATAATAATTGTATTTCTTTTCTTTTGCTAGCGTGTCCCAACAAACCACCGGCTGACATTGCGATAGTTGCAACTGTTGAGGTTCAGGAGAGAGCACTCCAACTAGCAGGGTTGCTTTATTCGCCAAACAACTCAGTGCGGATTCTTAATATAAAAAACCCAGCTTTTACATTGAGTGGGATTAAAATACTCACAAACACCAAGCACAGCAGCAGAGAAACTATTACATATTTTAACAAAAGCGTTAAAAATGTAATTGAACAGCTCTTTTTAGAATCTGAAGGCGTCCGTACTTCGAGTTTGGTTGTGATTTCAAAAAGCAAAGGTATAGAGGAGAAAGAAATGCTACTGTTATCCAATTTAATATCTGCGAAAACGAAATTGACCTACAAACTATTTAACGTAACTATAGCGAAGTCTTCAAATCATCTAATCACACAAAGGGAATCTTTGAATACAACGGAAATAATTCTCAAAGATGAAAAGATAATTGGAACCATAGGACCTGTTTTATTTCCGGATCAATGCAATGGTGAGTATCCTTCACGTTTGCTTTGAACAATATTATTTTGAAAAAAAGATGTCAATAAATAGCTAAAATGGCATTGGAATATTCGGATGTGTAAGTATTCAAATTTTCAAATATTCGATGGTTATGTTTATCTACGAACACTTTGCTGGAATATGTCGTATGAATCTGTCAACCAACACTTCCGGTTTAATAACGACATCCCAACTATAAATAACCCTGTCATCAGGTCAAGCTTTAAAAGGCCTAATTACGATTTCTAACATTTAATATTCATGTGCTGTCCACTTGCTTAATAATAACATGAAGTGCCCATAAAAAGGTCAACCTACTTCCGTTTTCGTTGCACGTGCTTTTCCGGGACAAAGCCATTCTATTTTAATATCATTGTCGTCACGGCCTTATCTCCGATTGCCAAATTTTTTGCTTGCTGGTAATGTGAATTTTACAAGTATTGATTTTAGTTTATAAGACGACAAATACAAATTAGGGTTGACTAATTATTTAAAATTCAATATTTTAAATAATTATCTATCTCCAGGAATGTTGAGATGTGCAGGGCTGTATCGATGCAGGCTGAGCAAAGTGTGCATACCACAGAACCAAGTTTGCGACCATACAACACAATGTCCTTTTGGTGACGATGAAGACCATTGCGACTTCTTCTGTCCTTCTAATTGCAGTTGTGATTTGTTAATTGTTAATTGTTCGAACGTTCAGATGAATAGTGACTTCAACTTGTCGGTCTCGACACGAGTTCTGGACATTAGTCATTCCCACAGTCTTGCAAATGGACTTCTTAATAAGCTTGAAAGAAAAATATCGTTTCCCGTTCTTGTGAGACTTAATGCATCCTGGTGTGGTTTAAATAGTATTAACACTGAATCATTCAAGTTCATTCCAAATTTGATATCGTTAGACCTATGTTACAACAAGATTTCCAGACTTGAACAGAATATGTTTGTTAACTTGAAAGTTTTGAAAGATCTATTTCTTACTGGAAACATATTCTTAACGTCAATTGACCAAAGAGCCTTTAATGGGTTACACCTAAAATCGCTTACAATTGCAGGCGCTAAATTGTTTACACTCCAAGCCAACACATTTGCCGGATCATCGCTTACATCACTATATATTGATGGAAATGATTTAAGAGAAATTGATGATTTCGCATTTAACGGATCGATGATAGAGGTTTTAAACATTGATGAAAAATCCATCGCAATGTTTGGTAAAAACATATTTAGTGGTGTTATCGGATTGAAGCATCTCACTACACCAGCTTACAAGTTCTGTTGTTTACGACCAATGCAGTTAGCTGAAGAAAATTGTTTGCCATTTAAGGACGAATTTTCATCATGTACAGATCTTATGCGCAACACGGCGCTTAAGGCTTTATTGTGGACAATAGGACTATTAGCATTATTTGGAAATTTATTTTCTCTTTTTTATCGTCTAATATGTGACAGAGAGAAGATGAAATTAGGTTACGGAATCTTTGTAACAAATCTTGCCGTGTCTGACCTTATGATGGGAGTATATATGCTGATAATTGCTGTTGCTGACACTTTTTACCGAGGCAGGTTAGGAACATTTCTGAAACTTGAAATTATGGTTTCAATGTTCCAGCAAATATAGATTTTGATATTGTTCAATAACCCCTAGGATATACTTTCTGCTTTTTAAATTTTGTTTTTGGCGTCGTCTGTGATATGTAGGATTTATATTCTCAGATCCCCTGTCAAACTTCTATTCTGTTTATTTCCGCCCATTATTTTCTCGTTTAGTCCAAAACGATTTCTTATATTTGGGGCCATTGTATTAATCTGAAAATACCGCATTGAAGGTTCCACGTTTACCGCAATATGCATACCATCGTTTGGGATGGATCACAATTGTACTGTTTATTAATGTAAATATTAAATTACCCAGGGCTAGGCGGCGTGGGCAGTAATATGCATTTCCATTACTGCCCATGAACAGGCTCAATCAAACCCAGCCTGCCATATTTTCATATTTGTCGTGTTCGGTGGCTTTCAAAGTTACCTTTTCCTCAATTTGAATACATTTACACGAAGAAAAATACGAAGATAGTATGAATAAGTAAAAGCCGATTCATAAAAACACTTAACAAATAATAAGTCTTTATTTGACAGACAAGTTTAAAATAATATCAAGCAGGGTATTATCACGCGAGTTAAAATATTGATAATCAAATAGAATCGAACAACACATTCACGCGTTACTCTTAATACATTTTAAACACTAAAATAGTCTTTAACAAAATTCTAAATCTTAAATACTAAAATTAAAACATTTTTTCAGATATATAGAAAATGACGACTCCTGGAGAAACAGCAGTTGGTGTAACTTTGCAGGGATTCTATCAACACTTTCATCAGAGACAAGTGTCCTTTTCCTGTTGTTCATAACATTAGATAGAATTTTTGTTGTCAAATTTCCATATGGACAAGTCCGATTCAGGACAAAATCATCAATGTATGCTGCGATTACTGTCTGGATCGTTGTACTATTAATAGCCGTTTTACCAGTCGTCTACGCGGACTATTTTAAAGAAAGGTTTTACAGCAAGACTGGAGTGTGCTTAGCTCTACCTTTGACACGAGACAAGCCGCCAGGGTGGCTTTATTCTATCATGATATTTATCGTTTTCAATATGATTGCGTTTATCTTGATTGCAACCGGACAGTGGCTCATTTATTTGGAAATAAAGAAGAATCGCATGACTACTAAGTGCCTGAATGTTTCCCGAAGAGAAAATGATTTAAAAGTGGCAAGAAATCTTCTCCTTGTGGTTTCCACAGATTTTGCTTGCTGGTTTCCAGTCTGCACAATGGGTATGCTAATGCACTTGCAACCTTCAATATTTCATAGCGAAATTATTACGAGTTTTACATATATCAATTTCCCAATTAAAACGATGAATTTGACATTAGTTTTATTCAAAGGAATAATTAAAAACAATTTTCGTGGTTGATTTTAATATCGTCACCTAAGTGCAAGAACAGTATAAGTTACATTGAAATATGAGGATACATTCCGTTATTGCACTAAAGCGACGATATATACTTTTTCTTTATCAGTTACGTCCTTTGAATGTCGTCAAGCACGATATTTATGTACTATGTTAATAGTACTTCTAAATTTACTTTTTTTAATATTTCGGCCAGATTAAAGATGGGTGGTTTAAATATTCCAGCCAATATTAATTTGAAAATTTGTTCAATCGTCCTCAATGATATACTTTCTGCTTTTTAAATTTTGCCTTTAGCGTTGTCTGTGATATACAGGTTTTACATTCTAAGATCCCCTGTCAAAATTCTATTCTGTTTAGTTCCGCCCATTGTTTTCTCGTTAAGTGCAAAAGCATTCTTTTATACGCCGCTGAACATGGAATGGTATTAATCTGAAAATACCGCATTGAAGGTTCCACGTTTACCGCAATATGCATACCATCGTTTGGGATGATTCAAAATTGTACTGTTTATTGGTGTAAATATTGAGTTGCGCTCAACAGAGGCTAGGCGGCGAGGGCAGCAATAAGCATTTCCATTACTGCAAATGAACAGGCTCAATCAAACCGAGCCTGCAATATTTTCATATTTGTCGTGGTCGAAGGTCACCAATGATCACTTATCATCTATTTGAAGAAATTAAAGCGTTTGGTAAAAACTGTTGCAGCAGATGAAAACTAAGTATTTAACAATGATCTCGTTATATTTATGATAATATATAAAGTTAAGACAAGATGGCCATACTACGGGGTTTGTGACGTCAATTTTAGTTATACGGTATGAAAAAAACATTGATTTAAATCTTTGAAGCCTTGTAAGTATTTAAGTACTTCACCAGTTCGACGAAATTAAGCGCACTATAAATGAAAAGTAAATACTTTAAACGGTGAGCAATATATTTGTAGAATTTTGTCTATTTTTTTGTTGATTCGGGGCAAATACTGACGAAATTCTCTAATTCGATTTCAGTATTTGCCAAGAAACACAAACAGAAATAAATAAAAGGCGACAAATGTATTGGCAACATTGAGTAGTGTTAAAATTTCCCGTTTGAATGCTCTAAATTCCTTCGAAAATGATCAAATATTTGAATCGATGGGTATTTTCTTGCAGTTATTCCAATCAATGACGTCACAAACCACTTGGTATGGCCACACTGTATGAATGGACAAAATTTATAATATTTTATATTCATGTGAAAACATCGAGATTGAACATGCTCGTACATGTATCCCTTATATCTGTGCAATTCTTTCATTCATTTTGTTTCATGCGTGTACAACATTATCAACTTTAACTTTATTTCAGGACTAATGGCGCTCACAGGTCATGTTATTCCTGGGGAAGTCTACGCTTGGACGGCAGTGTTAATTTTACCAATCAATTCTGCTCTTAATCCGTTCCTGTACACAATTTCGGCGATATATGGAGCAAAGGTTTTTTTTGTTGCCTTTTCTCGTGAATATCATTTTTGAAATCTTAATTTAACTAAAATACAAAACAACTTTTACTTACATAAAAAACAACAAAGGTCAATATCAATGTATAGTTTAGAAAATAGCTCGGGTAACACTTAAGTATACCGAAAAACTACACAAAGAAAACAGAAATATCTTTATTTATCGTTAAAAATAAAATCATCATTTACAGTACGTCACCTAAACATTGCTCTTTTATGTACGTCCATAAAAGGTATTATTATGTCTGTAAATTGTACTCCGAAAAAACTTTTTTCTATATTTCCGCCTTTTTTGTACAGATGGATGCAATATCTCAGCCTAAATAGGGTTCGATAAAATTGTTCAATCAACCGAACGATAAACCTCCAGCTTTTTAGTTTTGACCCTTGACGTCCCTTGTGATACGGAATATTAAGGCTATTAAATAACGGGAAAATGCCGGTAAATGAGATTTTGTACAAAATTTAATGAATATTCTGGTCAAGTTGGTGTAAACTTTGAGTTATGCTAAACCTTGGGCTTCGTTGCGATGTAGTGCGTTACCATTACTTTTTATAAACAGCTCAATCAAACCGAGCCTGCGATATTTATTTCAACTTCAGTCTCAAAACGTTTCAGTAACTTTTAAACTATTTTGCTGTAAAAGATTGTATGCATATAAAACTCAGTGCATAGACCTTGGTATCCCGAAGCTGAGGACACACAGGAAAATGTGCACCATGTGTTTTACACATGTTTTGAGTCACGTGTGTTTAACACGTGTTTAACATATGTTTAACACATAGTGTTGTAAACATGTGTTTATAAACACGTGTTAAACACATAGTGTGAAACATATAGTTTACAACATACATGTGTTTAACACATGTTTATTGTACTTGTGTTTTACACATGTTTCACACATGTTAAACACATATTTTCAAAATACGGTTAACAACATACACATGTTTAACACATGTTTATTGTCCATGTGAATTACACTTGTTTCACATTTGTTTAGCACATGCATATTTAATCTAACACGTTTAAAAATCCACAAAAAGCTTTCTAAACCAAAACATATCAATTTAAATAAAAACGAAAAAAAATGTAAATCTGCTGGTGATTTGGCCTATAGACTGTTTTTTTTTTCAAAGTCATCACATATACAAATGTATTTTAGAGCCCTCTGTCACATCATAAGCATATCCTTCCAACTAAAACGTCACGTCCAAGACCATTTAATGTTTGTATATAATCAATAAAAATAACCTTTATTATGCATGGTTCGTACATACAAGTATTTTGCAATGTTATTTAGACTATTTACTTTGATCCATCCACAGGTTTTTAATATGAAAACAAAAAGCAAAGAACAGACAGAATAACGTCAATTAGCGGCTCCGTTTTTTTTCTAATCAGTACATAAATTAAAGCCCCGGTCACAACCCGCCGTGCGTCTTATTTTTACCGTACGGGTTCTGCGGAGGTTACGCTCGCGGCGTTTTTTGGTCGGACGTGGCAAGAGCAGAGGACGCACGTCACACTCACGATTGCGCAAGCTATGAGTATGTGGCCCGCACGCCACGTCTAGGGGTAAAAGGTTGCGTGAATCGTACGTTCCGTAGGTGGTAAGTGAGTTGTACGTACCTACAACATGTCAACTTACGGAGGCAGTACTACTCACGTACGGGCTTCTTAGGCCGGTATTCCATAGTTCCGTGATGTGTGATCAGTGTCCGCATGCGTCTGTGTCCGCGATTTTTCACTCACCAAAGATATCGTTGGGTATATTCCATACCTCCGTTTCCGTTTTCGTGTCCGCGATGTGTAACGGACACGGAGGTATGGAATGTACCCAATGATATCTTTGGTGAGTGAAAAACCGCGGACACGGAAGCGGACATGGGCACGGATCACCCATCACGGAACTATGAAATACCGACCTTACTCGCTCGCCCGTTGTAGCCTAAGTGCGTGCAAGTGCGGTGAACGTGAGTTTATTTCGGTCGCTGTTTGGTGATATATATTTAAGGACGACCTATCGATACTCGATATATATTTTATATACCGCAGAGGTCCGTGCGCACACCGTGCGTTGTAAGTGCGGAGCACGTACTTGCTCTGTAAGGTCTGTCTGAGTTCTCTGCGCGTTTTGGACGGCTAAACTGAGGAAGCACGGACCACGCACGGACCACGTAATGACTCGCAGAGGCAGTGCGTTATGCGCTCGTGGACGTAAAGGGCACGCACGTCACCCATACAGGTGGTGAATCCGTAGCCCGCACGCAGCTCGAACGCAGAGAAAGTTTTGCATGCACTTAAAATGCTACGGCGTCTCTGCGTGCTCCCAAATCCGTACGGAGGCGGTACTCATCACGTACGGATCCCCGAATTTGGCCCACGTTTTTGCACGTAGACAGCACGCACTTGCACGTACGGCGGGTTGTGACCGGGGCTTAAGTGACGCTAATCCGCCTGGAACGGTTGCACGCGATTTTTAGACGATGATGACGTCAGAGCTGTCAACAGAACGCTACCGGGAATAACAATATGTGTCGTTTACTGCTAAATTTACAAGGTTAGTATAAGAATATAGGCCTAAGGTTTTCTTTTAAGATAAATAATATGAACTAAGGCAGAGCCTCAACGCGAGCTCAAGCTTTGTTAAGGTAGTCTAACTGTAATGCTTTCCCGCGCATAAATTTGCGACGTCGTCAAACATCGGCTCGCTTTCGGTGACTTCCGACGCTACTCGTCAGAGCCGATATTAACCGAAGCGACATCGATTATTGTCGACTGTTAGTGACAGTTAACCGAGTATTCCCGACATTCGAGAAAAAAGCGCGGGAAATCATTACAGTTAGACTACCTTAAATAATAGGGCATAAATACTAACCTTTTGTAGCTAGGTTGAAGACTAACTATTGTTTGCATAAAACATTCCAGCAGATACATATAACATATCACATACATGTCTTTCCAATAAAAAATAGTCCCTCCTGCTTTCGCACTCGGGACCCGACGATGGCGCAGTTGCCTATTTTTTTTTAAATTTTTTAAATATTTTTTCTATTTTTTATATATTTCATTACAAATAAACATTTTATAACCTTTTTCAAAGCATTTATTCTACATTGTGTAGAATAAAATAATGATGGATAAAAATTGTACTAATCAAAATTAAATATAATTCACAAATGTGATATCACTGAAAACCAAAAGCTGGAATTTTGCAATTGCATAGTTACATTAATTTTGCTCCCGAGAAATAGAAAATAACATGCAAATGACAGATCTAAAGAAATGGTTTTTGGCTGTATCCTGAATAACGCATGTATATATATAATGCACACTGTTCTGTTGGTGTAATACTTATCAAAAATATAAAATTCAAAATACACATGTCATTTTCAGATGGTAGAAATGAATGATATTTACAGAAGCTGAAATAACTTTGGCAAATGATCAATTGCTGGTGCACTAAATTTAAGAACATGATATAGTCTTATAGACATTTGCAAAATTCCAGCTGTGAATATCTGGGTGCTAATAACCCAGCATAGATACCACATGTATGAGGGTGAAGCTAGAATCAAAATAGGCAACATGAAATCTTATACGTGCAGCTTTTCAATTATTCATTTGAGAGCTTTTTAAAGCATTGTTGATGACATTAGATACTGATTTCTCTGTCATCACCTTTTCTAAGAATGAAAAATGTTCATTCCTTAGAAGCAAGTGTATTGTCTTTGACTCATTTGTACCATAAGTTTGATCTGAAAATGTTACTTGACCTAACTTGTATCGCCTTGTACAATACTTTTATTCGGCAAGATAAAAGCTGTGTGGCAGCCTCAACTTCACAAGCTGCAGCCCACCATTGTTTATAACTAAATAACTGCAGTTAAAAAATCCCCATGGAACAATATAACTTTTTCCTGCCAAGTTGGCCATGCATTGGCATTTTTGAAACAAATAAGATTTCTAAAAATTTTAGAACTGTCCAGATTTCTGTGCAAAGCAAAGCTAATGCAGTGGAAAAAACAATCTCCATCTCCAGGCACCTGATGTACTGCAAACAACTGGTTATTGATATGCAAATACCTTTAAGAGCCAGGGGCGTAGCCAGCTTTTAATAAGTTGTAGGCACATATTAGGGGTTCCTAGTGGCGGTTGCCTCTCCCCCCCCCAAGAGGCATTAAACATGTGGAGATTTTATATAGCAAATGCAAAGAAAGCGTGACAACACAGAGATTTGGAACGAAGGTCTACATTTACATCTGACATATGAAATAATCATTTTCCCTGATGGCAAATCAAAGCCAAAGACATTTTGATTCGACGAAAAAGGCTTGAACCTGCTACCATACAACCCCGTTATTTTTTATTGTATTTTTGGAACTTTGGAAAGCGTTATTTTCCTGTCAAACTTGTAGGCCCGGGCCATCATGGCCTTATAGTAGCTACGCCACTGAGAGCTTTGCCAGTAGTTTGCCATCATGTTAAAGTGTTTATAAAACAGTCAAGAAGAAAAAAGGTAACAAAACAAAAAAAAAACGCCAAAAAGCCAAATATGATGTTTTCTGGATTATTTTGTATTTAGAAGACTTGCAATAAGAAAGTGACCCAATTTTTCATGCCATTTGTTATGTAAACATTATCACGTTGTTACGTAAACAAAGCGATGCTATGTAAAAATAGCCAGTTTACCATCTTCGACCTGGAAAATAATTCAAAGGTTAAGTGGCCCCAGGTTAAATTCGACAAAAATATCTTCCTGTTGAAAGGGACAACGAAAATATAACTGGCAGTTTCAGAAACTTTAATACAGCAGCCGCTAAGATTTGACAGCCTCAATTTCATTGACAGCGTGCGCAACGAACTCTGGGATAGAAATTACGTCACTAATGGGCGGAGTTACGCCCTGCTGGACTGCATTTAAGAATCGGATATAGAAATGGTAACGTCGTCAGTACGCGCTATAGGACAAAGTTACACGGAGAATGTGCGAAATATTATTTATTTGGTAAAATTAAAATAGGAAAAACATACAAAATGGTTAGCTTGTTTCTTTGTTAACATTTATTGACAAAAAAGCCTCCCGTACTATCGTGTAACATCGCTCATTTTCAGTAAAAAAATTGAAAGCGTTCTCGTGACGTTGTAAACAGTTGAAACACCATCCATTTAAGGGACAGACGTCATAACCTTTTTCTCATTAGTTACAAAAGATTTAGACATAACTATTATTATGGGAATTTCGTTATGACAAATTTAAATGAAAACACAAATACATAAACATGTATTTATTAAAAAAGACGGATTGAAAAATAAATAAACACTGACTACATTATGGTTATGTTGGCAATGCCTATTTACACCGTCGCGTAGTAATTCATTGCCTCATTGAAAACGAGGCTATCAGGAGAACATAACTCTAATTAACCGCTACCTGGTTCCCGTCGTACAGCTCTCAGTAATGATAAGGTCAGGGGGTCAAGACTAATAAACCGGTGTCAAGGAACCCAACTTCCTGTAGATTCTGTAAACGTTGTAGAAGGTTTGGAGCTTCGGTAAACTATCCTATTTTACATACGCATGTTACCGTAAACGCTCGCCCGCTCGCGAGCCCCCTTCGGGGGCTCGCTCGCTAGAGCTCGCGTAATATTTAACCCAGACAGCATGAACTCGGGGCTTACGGGATTAGAGCATAAAAAAATTTTCACAAATTTTCAGTTTTCGCGATGTAAACAAAGTCCTCAATGGTTTCATCAGCAACTTTCAATCTTTGCGTGAATTTTAAAGATCAAGGAGGTTGGTAAAAAGCGAGCGGAGAAAGAAAAAAGCTACTTTAGCTGCTTTTTTATATCTAACATGTGCGACAACTCAACGCGAGGGTTCCGGATCTCGGTCTATTCCGGATCAAACCCAGTTTTTTAAATTTTAATTAGACATTGAATTTAACGTGTTTTCGTTGTCCAACATTAATGGCTTTATTCAAAATAATTAATTTTATATTTAATATATATAAGCAGTATGGACTATAAATAATAACAACTTATAGTTCGTACAAACATAGCTTCATTAGCAAGTGAAATGGCTTTCCTTTTCACTAGATCCACAAAGTTTGTGCATATCTGATAAAGATAATGGTAGAAAAATGCTTTGATTTAAAATTTAAAAGACCATTTTTCTATTGTAATAGGATCTGATGCAAATTAAACTGATTTGTTATGGCAACAATGCTGACCAAGGAAAGATTTTGGCATCTTCTGCTGTTTACCAAGATACTGGGTTAGTATACACATTTACTATGAAATAATATAACATACATTTTTTTCTTTTTCATGTTTAGTTGTAGAAATCGTGTTTTAAAATTGTTAAATAAATAATATTTTAATTTTCCATTTTATTCTCTGTTTCTTTGATAATTCAAATGTCTTTTAACATATAGACAAAAAAGCAACATATGCATATCAGGAATCGCCACACTCAAAAAACACAACCTCCCCACGCAGCGAAAAAGAAGAGAGGAAGAGAGAGAGAGAGAGAGAGAGCTCATGTTTTATATATGTATGTCAATTCAAATAGGACGCCACAAACAATTAATAAACAAGAGAACCTTTGGGGATACCGCCTTGGAACGGTCAGTGGCAAAACAAATTGCCACTGGGGGTTTAAACCAGGTTCTAGGGTGCACCAACCTCACACTTGCCCCAACAGGTTCTCGTATCACAAAACAAGTACAAATTGTCTTGGTGAAATAACTCCAACCCACCCATCAGCTCAACAATGTTGCATGCAAAAGCATACAAACATATAAACATAAGAATTTAATAGCATTGCAAAGCCAAAGGGCGGGTACTCAATGATCTTTCCGAGACCAGAGCACCTGGAGTAAAATCAGCAAGAACACGATGACAGGGATAAAAGAAACAAATCGAGCTTTTAGGTTCTTTTAAGAAAAGATTTCCCCATAAACTTTCATAAACTCTTACACCCCTGCCACCGTCGTGCAACCAAAGAGGTAAGCATAATGATCAACTGTAGATGGGTTAATCACCAGGCCTGCAAGTGAAAATTGTTTCCATCTGATACTAAAATGAAGGATATTTATGAAAGAAATTGCATCTAACTTTAAGCTGATGTAAGAGTGTTCCGATGTATACTTTAAAAATGCGCCATCAGTCTTTGACATGTCATCTTTCCATTTAAAATCAACAAGTTTTTTAATGAAAGTTCAGGTAGGTGGGACTTGGCACCAGACAATTTAAAGAATGTTAAAGGGTCATTTTGTCACAGACTGGTTCAAATACAGTCAGTTATTCAGTTACGACATTCAATCAGTTCTGGCACATTTGAGTTATAAATAAAAAATTTGTTAAGAAATCATGGTGTTCTTGCAGCATTTCTCTTATTTGGAGTGATGTTGCTAGAACACACAATGATTTCTTGACCAATTTTTGTTTTTTAAATCAAGATTATGAACATGTTCCAGAACTCATACTGATTGAATGCCGAAAATGATTAGTTGTCTGTACAATTTAAAAAATACTTATTATGCTACTAATTTACATTTAGGTGTACAATGTCAAATGTGCAATACATGAAGACATTCCCTAATACAGAAGATTTTTAGAGAGACCTTCCTTACTTCTAGTGAGTATCTATTATTTAGATACGTTTGATTGTTTTGGTGATGCAAAACTTGCCATGTATGCCAGACTGACTTTACACTGGGAACACTAGAACCAATCATTGCAATGAGTTTCCTTATTATTCGGATTAAAACTTGCTGTTTAGGACATTTGATTAAAAATAATTCGAAAATAATTTAAAAACAAAATGAATGGTGTTACTGAGGCATCTAGAGCTATGAACTCTAGGGGCAAATTATTTCTTGAATATTGAAATCCAATTTATTTTTTTTTCTAAAGAAATAAAAGTATTATAGTCCAAATTAACATTTAAAATAATGTTGCTGTTTTGTAATTGATTCATATTAATTGAAAAGATATGACAATATTAAAGATATTACTTAAAATCTGGTCAATACCAGAAAGAGCAAAACAAAATGATATGTATATATGAAACTAGCAAACCAGCTTCCATTTTTCTTTGAACCAAGATACAGTACAGTTAAACCTGCCTTAGCAGCCATCCGGGAATAGCAACCACCAGTCTCAAAGAGCCAGTTTGAATATATCCTAAACTGACATTTTGTTCTCATTTTAACCTGTCTTTAACAACCACCTGTGTAGAGCAGCCACTTTTTGTCACTCCCTTGGGTGGCTGCTAAAGACAAGTTTGACTGTATTATTCTATAACGTTCTGGAGTCATTTAAAACTTTTATTGGTAGCTTACATTTTAGGAAGTACAGTGGATGCTCTATAAATGAAGTTGTGAAATGTGCATATCAGGAATAGCACACTGAGAATACACAAAAAGTAAAAAGGTAGAATAGGATGAAGTTATCAGCCAAACATAAATCAACTGTAATATAATGGCAGAAATTGTGATTGAAGTGAAATATACTTTTTTTGCAGTGCTCGTACACTAACAGTTTGTTGACACATGTATGATTACTGGATGGGAGTTGGAAAAGTTGAGGCAGGAAAGATGAAAAGAAAGATCACTTTAGGTAAATAACAAACACTTTAGACAAGTAATGATTTTCAAGAACATAACGGAGGCAAGGTATTAGAAAGACTATTTATATCATCAAGTATCACATTGGAAAAATAGCCTTTGATATAGAATGGCTGACTCCTTTTCCCTCTTTTATACACCTTTTATTGCATGGCGAACAGCTTAGATCCAGATCAGGCAGCACATCTGTGCTGTCTGATCAGAGTTTACATTGTTTTCTTTTAGATTCATTAGCTTATTTCTGATTAAGAAGCAAAAAGTGTAGATCCAGGTCCACATTGGTCACCCATGTGACAAAAAGGATGTCCATGGAGTAAAGGTTTAATATCCTGAAAGACAATTGGTTGAAGTGCAGGTAGATTGTACTGAATTGCAGTCAGATTTGTTTTTAGTTTTCTTTTCCTGGAATCCATTACAAACTATATATTAATGGTTAGACCATTGCTTTTTCAGGGTTTTTATCATTCTAATATTTGTTATAATATGTATTGTTGCTTTGTTTTAAGTTTTCATATATGTGAAAACAATCTTTAATATTATTTTTATTATAGGATGAAGTGAAAAGAAGATCAAGCTCCAGTCATCCCCTATGGGTTATCTACATCACTCTGAAGTTGTCAATCAGCACTGTCTTAAATAATCATAGGAACATTGGGTTCAAAAATGATGTGGCTAAACCTGAACTTTGACAGTCATTTTGTTATGATTGTTACCAACCTGCAAAAAGCATATATACACATAAATGGTGCTTTGCACAATCCAATGACAGTTATCCTTAGCATTGTTTTATCACTACTTTTATCGCATTACTATTCTGTGTGTTTGAATACATATTAGACGGTCTGTGAATAAAAGTTAAACAGTTTGCAATTGAAAGTTCTCTTAAATCTGAACACAGAATTAAATTGCTCATTATTATTGGTGCAAACGTAGCCAAGATATTTTAAAATAAATATTATCACATGTGTAGAGTGGATCCAGATCAGCTGGCATATTTGTGCCATGTGATAAGGATATGCACTATTCAGATCTTAGTACCAATTAATCTAATGTACAATAAGCAAACAGTATAGATCCTGATCAGAAGGCATGAATGTTTCAGCTGATCTGGTTCTAAGCTGTTTACATATGTAAGAAAACCTATACATCATGAGTAAAAAGTTTAAATGTGAAAATGTTGATTTAAACACTTTGATAAGGGTGATTTAACGCTGTGATAGAAATGGTGATGATTTAACTATGTGATAATGATGATTTGAAACACTGTAATATTGGTGATTTAACACTGTGGTAATGGTGATAATGGTGACTTAAGCCTTTACTCCATATATACCTGTTATATCAAATGTGCAGACAGTGTGGATTTAGATCATATGGTACAGGAAGTACACTTACGGCTCTTTTTCACATAATAATCTAACACTGATTAGTGTGATTTACCGTTTGTAAGTGCTTATCTTAATAGTTGGCAATGATTATTTGTTTTGATGTTTGATTAAAAATATTTGTTAATTTATACTATATCATAATTTTTTTTAAATTTTAAACAACAAACTGAACTGTAATTTATCTGTTGTTCTGTTAATGCATCTGTACAATTATTTTCCTAAGGCAGGTTCAACTGTATTTGTATTTAACAATAGTAAAGCCATATATATGTACAAATATGTAAGGAATGTACTAATATTTGTATAACAATGCTGAATAAATGTTTTAAACTTACACTATTGGTTTATGGTCATTTAAATACAGATGTTCTGTCAATGAACAGGTGTCAAAACCAGTATAAAGCCCTCGATTACCAACCTGACCAAATATTTTTCACATCAACTAGCTGTGCAACTGTGCAAAGAACAAGGAGAAAAAGAGTAATTTCCAATATATATTACCCGAGAATGTGCATATTTATCGGCGCATATAACAAACACGTGTTTACGTAAACATGTGTAAAACATATGTAAAACATGTGTCAAACACATGGCTTCAAACACATGTTAAACACTAGGTGCTCGTTTTTTGTGTAAAACACGTGTTTGTGACCATGTGTTAAACACGTGTTAAACATGTGTTAAACACATGGTGCACATTTTCCTGTGGTGCACAACATAAACATTCGTGAGAAATTGCGATCGTCCAAATAGAAGTTACTATATTTTAAAGAAGGGCAAATAATTGTCTTCGAATTCGTTTTTAGTTTTACAGATGGTTGTTACGAAATACGTGGAGAAATAAAGATTGTCTTTTTATTCTTAAGTTTATAAGTTAAATCTCCATGTATATATAACGGCTTTAAAGTCACAGAAATTATAGCGGTATGCCACGTGTGTTGTGAGTGCATGTCTGTTAATTCAACTCCTTTGTGGGTCCGCACCTCGAGGATAATCGACTAGTATGGATTTCAATAACTGCGTATAAACATTCTCATTGAACTATAACTGTCATATTTTTGTATTTTATCTCTACTCTTAAACACATTTTACTTTGCAGAAATTTACTCCCAGCGAGGACGAGCAATCCCATCAACGTGTTAATACAGGTAGGTCAATGTGCATTTTTCTCTAATATCTTACACGGTGTTTATGATATTATGCGAAGAGTAGAATTAAAAATATTAATAGCAGTGTTTGGGTAAATCTACTTTTTGCTTATTTGTTTCACAGTCTATTATTTTAAAATATAATCAAATGAATAAGATTAATTAAAAAATGATGCCGTTGATCTTCAATGATTGGTTAATATTATCGTTATTACACGTGTTGATATTGAACAGATTCTGTGCGTTGACTTATTTCTTACCAAATTGTTGGAGACGCGGGTTTACTTTTCTTGTTTTTACACTCGTCATTGCGCTGGCATCGATAAAAAAGGAAATTACTAAAATCACTCTATCAATAAATTGTTGTTTAAGAAAATTGTGCACAAATACATTACTGTATCGTAATTTTGAATATATTAAGTAACAGTAACAGTTAGAAATGAAAGAAATAAAGCTTAATCTAAACATTCCCTAACAGTCTATATAAAGCAAAACCCAAAAAACTGAACAAAACAAAATATCATTTTAAATGTCAATAGTAAATGACAACATTACGCTGTGACCTTTTGTCTAACAAATATATACCATATGAGTTATGTATAACATTGTGTTTGACATTGAATTGTCTGTATTTTGTTAAAATGTAGAACAGATTAAACATGATTTCATAATTGCAAGTGTTTAAAAAGGGACAGCATATTTGGTGTCAATGTCATAACACTCGTGTGGGCATTAAAAACGATGTCTTGGATTTTTAAGGTTTTGTGTTCGGTTATGATTCGCAAAGGCGATTAACTAAACTAATTCCGCTAAACACCCTATGTGTCACATGTAAAGAAAATGAAATATATAATGATATATGCGATGAGTGTAAGCAATCATTTAATACATTAAAGTAATGCGCTTATTATTTCAATTTCCTATTAGAACTGGGCAAGGACATTTTAAATATCCTTCGTGATGTGTTAACACACAAGGTCTTGCCAAGTAGAAGTCGTGCACTTCCTGATTTGCTGAAAGATCGCAGACTGACGACATATGAAGCTGCAAAAATTGTTCATCACGTGGCTCGTCTTTTGCATCGTCTACATGAGAATGGGCTCGTGTTGAAGGAGATCGTTAAGGAAGACATTTGGTTGGAAATATCGAAAAATGGACGGGTTTGTCTCAAAAATCCTTTAATAAAAATATACGTTTCTTTAAATGTGTACTATCCGTCATTGTAATGTCCAATCGACAACAACGTTGAGTTAATGGGTGGATTGGAGCAAGTTCATCAATACAACTTGTTAATCTTTCTATTGTTTAAGTTCAGTATCATCAGATTGATAGCACTTAATGAAGTGTTACCTATTACAATGTACATATCAAATAGTTTTCCACGTACATGTATAAAGCTAGGTAAAATATTTATATAAATACAATATCAATAATAATCTACAAAATATGAAACGGATAAGAACGAGACAAAACCGACACTAGACACAATGAATAACAGGTGGGGGGGGGGGCGAAACTGACAAAAGACACAACGTATATTACAGGGGGACAAAACATCAAAGGATAACAAGAATAAAACAACAACAATAAATGAAACGGACAACTTAATGATGAAACTAACAATATACGCAAAGAAAACGAAACTGACGTTAGGCTCAAAGGACAACTAGAGGTCGAAACCGACAATAAACAAAACTAATCAGAAGGGGACATAGCGACTGTCACAATAGACGCAACGGATAACAGGCGGACAAATCTACAATAGATACAACGGGTAGCAAGAAGACAAAACCGACAATAGACAGAGCGGATAACAAGAGGACATCACCGACAATAGACACAACGGACAAAAAGGGGAGAAAACAGTCACTTAACGTAAAGGACAACTAAATCCGAAAATAAACGCAACGTAAAACAAGAATACAAAACCAACAATAAACGCAACGGACAACCAGAGGACGAAAAAAGACAATACACGCATCGAATAACAAGTGGAAAAAACTACAATAGACACAAATGGCAACAAGAAAACAAAACCGATAATGCACACAACAGATAACAAGAGTGAACACCGTTAATATAATGTTTCCATACAATAAAACAGACGAAAGAGTTTGAGTTGTTAAACCTACGAATGTAACTCTGCTTTCTTTTCAGATCAAAAGAATTCGTGTGGACACAACACGTGGATTGACATTGTCACCGAAAAAAGAACACTTTCGAGAAAATGTGTTAAAACTTGGGCATTTAGCTGACTACTTGCTGGAAGGGATTGATTCAAGACGTCACTAGACAATTTTATTGGAATTGAAAACAAATAGTGTATTGGTGCAGTAAAATCGTTGTTGTTTTGTTCGTGATGTTCATTAAATGTTGTAGATTTTTCTACCATACAATTGATCATATTTTAACTAATCACACATTACAGTCATTTTTTTTCTATTCGTTTTTGTTTATTAAACAAACGGTAACGGTTGTATTTTTTTTCTAAACAATTGATCACATAAAAACCCCTCGCACATTAGGGCATTTTTTACGTTTTTCAATTAAATTTGTAGATTTTTTTTCTAAACAATTGATCAAATTATTATTCGTCGCAAATTTAAGTTTTTCATATTTTAATGTTATAGCTTATCACACATTAAAGTCGTTTTTTCTTGTTGTTTTTTTTAATATTATTGTTGTAGATCTTTTCTTAACAATTGATCATATTATAGCTTTTAGCACATTAAAGTCGTTTCATTTTGCGTTTTTTTAATTATCGTTGTTGATTTTTTTTCTTAACAATTGATAATAATATATTAAGTTATCACGCATTAAAGTCGATTTACCGCGTTTTTCATTTATTATTGAATTTTGTTTTCTCAACAATTGATCATAATATAACTTATCACAATTAAAGTTGTTTTTACGCGTTTTTCAATAACAGTACTTTGAACGTTTAATGTTTCAAAGGAAAGGCACGATGCAAGATACACTGTAGACGGTCACGCGATACACGATAGACGGACGCGCGATACACGATAGATAGACGCACGATACACGGTAGACAGACGCAATATACACGATAGACGAACTCACGATACAAGCAAATTTTGTTACTGTATACGTTCACAGTACTGTAAGGTAGGAAAATTCATTTGAGTGGAAAGTGTTTTATTTTGAAACCCGAAATAGGCATAGCAGGAACCACACTTTATTACTTTTCTAACAATATTCTTATTTTAAACAATTGTTTCCTGTTATTATCATTATACATATACTTAGGACAATAAAATATGTGTAACAGTGCTTTTGGCAATTATTAAAATAACGATAATTTTATTTCCAAACGTCATCATCTTCAAGGCAATAAAGTAGACAATTCATGATTCTTGTAAGCTACCCTGAACACAGTGTGCTGTATTTAAGGTATGTGTTAAATGAAAAAAAAAAAACACTAAAGAACATGTGATAAGAAAGGAAAAACACCATAATAAACAAAGGGTGCCAGATCAGTTTTCATTCATATGAAACCAACTAAGACTTGAAAAATCTCCTAGCTGCAAGTAGTGACAATTGCATTTATAATATTATAAATTCAAAAACTATTCTGTGTATTAGATTAGAAAATTAATTCAGTCAATATATTTTCCAAGTTATCGTTTATGAAATTTTAATGTTTAAATATACTTCTAGGTAAGTTCTATGTGGCTGTTAGTAGACACAGTCGCCTTCCAAATCCATGTATTTACTATTTATAACGAATGTGTCATCGCCTGATAATATGAATTTATTATACAAGTTATATGTGATAAAGATGAGATCCTTTGGTAAACCGGAATCCTCTTATAACCTTTTTTCCCAGTCATGAATAGGGAGAATTTACTGTATATTAATTATTTACGTTTTAAAAGACCAGTTTATATGTTGAATGTAATCTTTTATTCAAGAACATCCACTTGACAGTTTTAGTCCTGTTTTTGTTCGATCTCTTTCTTGTCTGCAATGCATTTTATTGTAATAAATGTCGTTCTCCGAATTTGTTAATTGTGTTATGTTTTGTCCGTAAACCTGGCCCAAGATCATAAAACTGAGATTGGAGACCAGACTCAAATCTCAAGCATCTGATTGGCTGAAATGGCGACCAGTCGCCATTAGAGGCAATCAGATGCTTAAGATTTGAGTCTGGTCTCCAGCTTTTGTTTTATGATGTTGGGCCCTGGGCTTATCTCGTTCGTCATTCTAAATAAATTCGATAATATTATGTCTTTAATAAGTGAAAGTCATACACACGAAGGACATTTACTCGAGGTGAAGGAAACTTTTGTAAAGAGGATACTTATACTGAAACTTGCCAAAACAGTAGTCTGTTTATCAGCCAAGCATTTGCATTCATGATTTAAGAATTGCATAGAATTGTTCAAAATTACTTAAGGATATATATTCAAATAACAAAAGAAGAATTTTTGTTAACGGAGAATATACCCGCTAGACGATTTGTGACTGATGTTTCTACCTCTATCTTATTAAAATGTTTCCAGACTTATATAGGGAATTACTCTGTACATAATTCTATAAAAGTGAAAAAGATGTTTCTAATTATGTTTTACAGTTCGAATGGTATACCAAAATATACCCGAATCCTAGCTGAAATTATTAAAACGATCCGTGTAGTTAGAACATCGGTTAAGTGAACCTCATCGAAACGCGATCACTTTTATTTTACTGAACACACTGGTTTTCAAGAAAAACTTAGAAGTTCACAGTCACAAGTCCCTCGCGTGGCAGGCGAACATTCTTCCACTGATGCTCTCATTGTATTTACAGTTTCATGGTACATGCATGTTGAAATCGATCATTGACTGTCACTTTACAGTAACGTCAAAATCGTCCAGCGGCAGGTTGAAATCGATCATTGACTGTCACGTTGCAATCACGTCAAAATCGTTCAGGGCAGGTTGAAATCGATCAGTGACTATCACGTTACAGTAACGTCACCATCGTTCAGCAGCAGTTTGAAATAGATCATTGACTGACGCGTTACAGTAACGTCAATATCGTTCAGCGGCAGGTTTAAATCGATTATTGACTGTCACCTTCAGCGGCAGGTGAAAATCGATCATTGACTGTCGCCTTCAGCGGCAGGTGAAAATCGATCAGTGATTATCACGTTACAGTAACGTCACCATCGTTCAGCAGCAGTTTGAAATAGATCATTGACTGTCACATTACAGTAACGTCATAATCGTTCAACGGCAGGTTAAAATCGATCATGGACTGTCACGTTACAATAACGTCAAAATCGTTCAGCAGGAGTTTGAAATAGATCATTAACTGCCACGTTACAGTAACGTCAAAATCGTCTAGCGGCATGTTGAAATCGATCGGTGACTGTCACTCAACAGTAACATCATAATCGTTCAGCGGCAGGTTAAAATCGATCATTGACTTCACTTTACAGTTACGTCAAAATCGGTCAGCGGAAAGCACAATAGTATTTTATTTACATCTGTTTTGCATGTATACACTACCTAAAATTTGCCCTTTTTGCTGATATCACTTACATTTTTAGCTCACCTGTCACGTAGTGACAAGGTGAGCTTTTGTGACCGCCTGATGTCCGTCGTCCGTCGTGCGTCGTCCGTCGTCCGTCGTGCGTCGTCAACAATTGCTTCAATCAACTTCTTCTCTGAAACGGCTTGGCCAATTTTGACGAAACTTGCCAAGGATGTTCCTTGCATGAAGCTCTTCCAAAGTTGTTCAAAGAAATCAATTCCATGCAGAACTCTGGTTGCCATGGCAACCGAAAGGAAAAACTTTAAAAATCTTCTTGTCTGAAATCACAAGGCCTAGAGCTTAGATATTTGGCATTTAGCATCCTCTAGTGGAACTCTACAAAGTTTGTTCAAATTATTTCCCTGGGGTCAAAATTGGCCCCGCCCCAGGGGTCACTTCATTTTACATAGACTTATATAGGAAAAACTTTAAAAATCTTCTTGTCTGAAACCACAAGGCCTACAGCTTAGATATTTGGCATTTAGCATCCTCTAGTGGAACTCTACAAAGATTGTTCAAATTATTTCCCAGGGGTCTAAATTGGCCCCGCCCCAGGGGTCACTTCATTTTATAGACTTGTATAGGAAAAACTTTAAAAATCTTCTTGTCTGAAACCACAAGGCCTACAGCTTAGATATTTGGCATTTAGCATCCTCTAGTGGAACTCTACAAAGATTGTTCAAATGATTTCCCTGGGGTCAAAATTGGCCACACCCCAGGGGTCACTTCATTTTACATAGACTTATATAGGAAAAACTTTAAAAATCTTCTTGTCTGAAACCACAAGGCCTAGAGCTTAGATATTTGGCATTTAGCCCTCTCTAGTGGAACTCTACAAAGATTGTTCAAATGATTTCCCTGGGGTCAAAATTGGCCCCGCCCCAGGGGTCACTTCATTTTGTATAGACTTGTATAGGCAAAACTTTAAAAATCTTCTTGTCTGAAACCACAAGGCCTAGAGCTTAGATATTTGGCATTTAGCATCCTCTATTGGAACTCTACAAAGATTGTTCAAATTATTTTCCTGGGGTCAAAATTGGCCCCGCCCCAGGGGTCACTTCATTTTACATAGACTTGTATAGGCAAAACTTTAAAAATCTTCTTGTCTGAAACCACAAGCAGAGAGTACTTTTGTACTCAGGTGAGCGATATAGGACCATCATGGCCCTCTTGTTTTTATATTTGAGAATGACCCAAATCTTCCCAGTTAACTAGTAATGTTTATAAAACAGATGCGTTTGATCGTTCGTTGTTAATTCCGGATTAGTCAAGTTTGTTAAGCGCTTTCTGCGTTTTGTTACAAAACTGAAAGGTTTTGGCACATTGTAAATGCAGTTATCTAAATTAAATAGAAAACGTTGACATATTGTCGCCGTGTACAAACAACGCGTTTGCATATTAGCAGTTGTTTCATTAAAATATGTAGCTGCCGCATTCAATCATCAGTTGTTCTACATGTACTTTAACTGGCATTGGCGAGAAATTTTATTTTAGAATATTAATGTGGGAAATGCTGCTTTAAAATACACGTTGAACATCGGGGCGTTCAGTTATGACCGAGCCTATGCCAGTCCAGGTGACTCTTACCGGGCTTAATGGACGACAGCTCTCTACAGTCCATGTGCCTCTCGTCTGTCATAATAGACGACAGTTCTCAACATACGACAATGACAATGACTTGTACTCTGATAACTGCGTTTCTTTCTATAAAGTAAGTAGAAGAAAATAGTAATATATTTCCTCCGTCAAACTTTTTGTTGTGTTGAACTACATTTCCTTGAAAGAAATCTGAATGAAGACTGGGGCTGTACAAATTATGCCGCTGGACACGCTTGGCTTAATTCATGTAACTGTGGAGGGTTACATAGTAATACCCAATCAGACAATAGAGGTTTAGAACCAGACAAGTACATCGTCTGTCTACATGTATACTGTAAACATACCAGACTGAACTAGTGTTCATACAAGTTCACTCCAAGCCCTGCAAGCACCAGTCATTTTAGGGGTACAGCATACTTTATTATAAATATATTCTCTCTTTTCCTTTCTTATTTATTGATCAGCATGAAATATGTCGCAAGCTAACACAGATGGTCTAGAGTTCGCAAGCACTTGATGATATTTTCTCAGTCCATTCAACTCCTTACAGCTTCCTGATAAAGACAAGTCAGAAAAAGAAGACGAATAAGATTAGGTAATGTCTAAGGCGGCAAAGGAAAGTTGGTATTCCTCAGATCAGTTTTCTGCCCTTGATATTCCCTTACATCTAAAAGGTCTATGAAAACATGCCATTTTTGTTCCAACCATTCAACAAAGTCAATTTCACGCAGAATGAAAAAGAACTCAACAACAATTATTATTAATAATAACAATTACTTAACCTACATAGCGCCATTTTCAAAGGCGCTTTACAATGATATAAACTGATAACTTATTGCAATATCATCAAATACTAAAACATCATTTAAATAATAAATTAATGTACATTTATTTATATTTCCTCATGCTGCATACTTGTACGCCTGAGATGTAAATAAAGTATTGTGCTGTTAATTTTTGTTCTATAACTGGTAGAGACTTGTTGAATTGTTGAAGACCCCTCAGTGTATTCCAACACTCTTATTTTTCCTCAACTGACGCCGTCAGAAGTCAAATTGGTCCAAACTCGGGAAAGTGTCAGACTGACCAATACATCTGTTAGGTAAGAGTTATTTTTTAAAATAAAATTTAAACAACAACAACCTATATCAGAAATATTTCATCAGTTGCTTATCCCGGTTTAAACGTTTTTTATTATCGGAAAATAAATATTCGCCGGTTAATTGGTTTAAGTCTCGTTTGTGCTTTATACAGGTTTACCTATAAAATTGATTATTGGATTATTGGATATCTGAACCGAAATAGAAATGACGACTGTTGAATGATAGTACTATTTCCATTCATGTAGAACATCTAATATTTACGCTGTTTATATTCTATCCTATAAACATGGATGCCGCGGCGGAATATGACTTTTTATGTAAAGGTAACTAAGCATTTTTCATTTCATGAAAGTAATTCATTTTGTATATCGTGTTCAAATTATAGATCACTTCTCCTATTCATTTACGTTTAATTGTGTTTAAGATGTAATTTAATATGTCGATATACTATAGGTTGGCAAAGCTAAATTGGCGAAGTTTACAATAATTAATAGAATGTTAACACTGGTTCAGGCAAGTTTACACATTAAAAGGCCATTTAATAACACATTGCTTTGCTAGCACAGTGGTTTACGCATCCGGCTGTCATAGCTCTAATGTTGTTTTTTTTCCCGACACGAGTTCCATTCACACTGACACGCGGTCGCAAAAATGTTGTTAAGTAAAAAAGTAAAAACACGTGTTTCGAACCTACAACCTATATCAGCGTTAATAGTATTGCGTTTAAAATTGACTGCGTTTTAGACCACTCGGCTAATGGGACAAATATTGGAAGCTTCACGGTTTTGTTAAACAACGATTTAAATATTAATTCATTGTTTACATGTAATGCCAATGTAAACACACCAATGTTATTGTCCAACAATATTGACCAGGCACTCTTGCATTTGACCCCATATTCGTTAATTTTCGTAAATGTTACGATCGGTAGTCCGGCATCTATTCCAATACTCCACACATCACTGAGTCGTAAAATGAATAATATATCGGTGTTTTCGCTGATACCCATGTTTATTCAATGACCTTTACGAAAATTAATGAAGTGCCAGGTCAATATTGTTGGACAATAACATTGCCAAATTATACCTTTGTCCAATAATAGTCATTACTGATCTAGATAAAGTACCAAGATGACAAGCGTATCCGGTCAGCGCTACATAAATAGTACTAGCTTTTCAAAAAGCTAGTCGTATTTCCAGAAACAAATGACAGCAGTTAATTTTAAGCCTCTTTAAAATAAAAGTTCCGGTTATATAATTTTACAAAAAATTATCATAAAATGAACAGCGGAAAGTATTAAGTAACTTTCCTTCTAAATCTTATAGTTTAATCGGTAAAATAAATACTGCATAAAACGGGCCAACATGTTGCTAAATATAACGGATAAATTCCGCAGATCATTCCGTTTAATTGAACATACATGCTTTTTATCTATACTTGTATCTACAATGAAACATTTTTAAATTATTTACAATAGAGAAATATAATAGTCTAAGAATATTAAAAATATAACTACAGGTTAAACACATAGGACGGAATTCCATAACACAACTTACATCGAGCTTACTACATTAATTACTAAATTTGGTTGATATCATGGTTCTTTTTATCAACCTTAATGATAGTCCTTAAATCAACACGATTCTGTGTTATGATGACAACCAAATTAAGAAGAAAACAAATTCCGAACAGAGCAATGTAGAAGCGCAATTTTTAGTGTTGCCCTGTAACTTGTACGTAACACAAGTAATAAGAATGTGGTTGCAAGCCAGAAGACATAGACATTAGGCTGTATTCGCAGTAGAGCGTGGTCATGGTGGTGATGCATTTGAACAATTTCATTTCACCAGAACCTGATCCATTTGCCGCGCTTGTATACTTTACTGCGAAACATTTTTTTACTAAAATAATGATAAATAAGATGATTGAAATCGACCGTTTGTTTTATTTGATTTAGCTGTCGGAATTTATACTTTGATACGGCGGGGTGTATTTTCTGCGTGTGGCAATTTCTAATATGCTTATTTAACCTTTTTATGTAGCAAAATCCTGCTCTTACTTTCAGCAATTGTTACCGGAGATACAGAGACTGGAAAGTCATGTCTGCTGTTGAGATTTGCAGACGACACTTTCACTCAAAGTTATATATCTACCATCGGTGTCGACTTCCGTGTCAAGCAAGTATCTAACTTTACCCACACTGTAAAATCCACCTTATCACATTCACGTATTGTAATATGATCTTTTACGAGCTGGAATTCTATTCCATGTATCATTATTGAATAGATGGGTTGGAGATAGGTCACCAAGGTAAGGCAGTTTTGTTCCACCACGTGCCTTTTACGTTTAACCTTGGTATTTGGGGGAGTGTTAGCGGATTTCTGTTATTACCCTAAACTTTTATATTTGCCGTGTCCGATTGCTTTCAAAATTCCCTTTCTGCGTGTAGCTTTAGTTATGTTTACTCAAGAAAAAATCAATATAAACAAAACTTATTTTGTGTACAGGATCTTGAGTAAATTTTGATATTAATGTCATAAGAGAGAGAGAGACAGACAGAGAGAGAGAGGGAGAGAGAGAGGGGGAGAAAGAGAGAGAGAGAGAGAAGAAGAGGTTGGTCATGATTTTAAAAACATTATGTACTCAAACGTTTAACTATTGCACAGGACCTTGAAGGTGGAAGGAAAGGTAGTGAAGGCACAGATATGGGACACCGCCGGCCAGGAGAGATTTCAGACTATCACTACATCGTGAGTGGACTAAATTTATTAGACTCTGCAGTCAGCATCCAAGCTTCAGCAATGCCTTTACATGCTGCCGAATCCTTGCGCTAGCGGTCTTCACCAGAAACAGATGATTTTAATCAGATTGAGTATGCGATGGCTTTCCCGCGATATGCATACCATCGTTTGGGATGGATCAACATTTTACTGTTTATTGGTGTTAACATTTAGTTGCGCTGAGAAGGCGGCGTGGCCAGTAATATGCATTTCCATTACTCTCAATGAACAGACCTAATAAAACCGAGCCTGCAATAGTTTCATATGTGTCGTGTTTGGTGGCTGGCTTTTAATGTTTCATTTCATTCGTATAGACATACGTATACTTAAGCAAGCAGTTCTTTAGTCAGTCGGTAATCTCCGCTTTTCTACGAATCGGGATTCCGGATATTTCCGAAAATTTGTGAATTGTTATATGTCGAGATATGTACAGCTTGTTCAATGTGACACTGATCACTGTAATTTCGCTTGCAGGTATTACCGAGGAGCACACGGAGCCATGGTAGTGTTCAGTGTGACTAACAGAGATTCTTTTGAAAAAGTTAAAGACTGTCTTCAAGATTTAAAGGTTAGACGAAGCTCATTGGTTTCCCTGTATGTCTAGTCTCGATCTATAACATGTTTAGATTACAGCATACTTTTATTTTATATCATAAGCCCCTTATTTTGATAAAAGAAACTTATGTTTAAATGGTTTATGATCATAATCAGCGTCCTATACTAGTATGTTATCAACCACGCATGAAACCTATGTTCTTTGTTCAGAAATACGCAAGCAAAAATACCCAAGTGTTACTGGTTGGTAACAAGGCAGACTTAGAGCACGAGCGTAAAGTGACGTCACAAGAGGCGGAAGCTCTAGCAGGTACAGTTTAATATATTTATACATTTTATAAAAAGGTGAAATATGCATATCAGGAATGGCCGCATTCAGAAAAAAACAGCATCACCACAGTCAAGAAGAAGAGAGGGAGAGAGCATGGTTAATAAAATGATCAGTTTCAAAAGAGACACCACTAACAATTAACACAAATGAGAACCCGAGGGGTTACCGTCTTGGAACGGTCAGTGGAAAAATTTGCCACTGGGGTTTTAAACCAGGTTCTAGGGTGCACCAACCTAACACTTGCCCCAACAGGTTCTCATATCACAAAACAAATACAAGTTGTCTTGGTAAAACAACTCCAACCCACTTATCGGCTCAACAATGTTGCATCCAAAAGCACACAAAGATATGAAACATAAGAATCTAATAGCATTGCAAAGCCAAAGGGCGGGTACTCAATGATCTTACCGAAACCAGAGCTCCTGGAGTAAAATCAGCAAGAACACGATCTCCACGGTAAGAACTAATTTACCAGAATCTAAATTTTATCAAATGCTTCGATTATTAAAATTGTGAGTCAATTCTGAAAAAATGTTAAATACAGCTATTAATTGTTATAAAATTAAAGTAAAAACGAGACTGATGCAATGCCGTAACACAAACCAAGGTTTAAAAATATGTCGAGCTGCTTATGACAAAACCGAGTTTGCAAAATTTGCATGTTCGGTGGCTTTAAAATATTTCTTTTCCTTCTATTTAATTATCACAATAGCCTTGTTTGTGCCGTGTGGCGGTCGTAAAACGTCGCTTCGTACATCCAATCAGTGCTGATATCATTACGCTCTTTAAATGCCGTTAAGCACGATTTTTATATTTGTGTTGCGCTCAAACCGGGGCTTGGTAGCATGGACAGAAACATGAATTTCCTTGACTGCTCTTAAACAGGCTCAATCGAACCGAGCCTGAAGTATTTTTATTATTGTCTTGTTCGGTGGCTTTCACATTTATTATTTCATCTTATTAATCGAGCCCGTTGTTTTTACGGAAACACATGTTATGGCTTTGATCGGTGTCTGCCGGAAACAAACGATTTATATGACTGTTATTGTTCTGCCTTGATTTTAGCTGAGAATGGTATAAACTACATAGAAACATCGGCAAAGACATCAAGGAACGTGGAAGAGGCATTTGTCAAACTCATTACAGGTATTTTATTTCTTAGACGGTCTCAGGACTAACCAGGACACATTTTAAAATTATTGTTTTGTAGAAACATTTCTTCTCAAAAGTTTTGTATAACTTTTTCATTTTAGGGTATTTAATCAACGAAATAAACATCTGCTTCTACATATAAGAGATTTTACATGCATGCCCTCAATCCAAAAAAAACACAGACTTTATTACGAAAAAGATTTTTTTCAGTTGTTTTTTTTTCTAGTAAATTTAATGACGTCATTCAAAGCTTGTTTTCCAAGGGAGACGACTTGCGCTGTTTGTCCTCCACGGTAACGGCACTACTTGTCACTTAATGTAATTTTACTTTAACAATATTTTGACAGGAAAAATGTTTGGTTAACCATGCATTCAACTTGGTTCCGTCACCTTCTGTCTTAGGTGCAATAACAAAATATGATATTTTCTCGTTTCAGAAGTCATCAAGAAAAATGATTCCATCAACACACAAGTAGCTAAAATGGATGCACCGGTAAATAAACCAATTCTAAATTCTTTCTTACATTTGTCCGTAACATGTGCATGCATATAGACTTACATGTACACAGCTTACATCACTCAGAAACTCTTTGTGGTAATTTTCGTGCGAATGCATTTTGAAAAAAAAAACATGTCTTTAGACTAAAAAGAGGTATACATTAAAGTATTGTTTAGACTATGCTAGCTCTCTTATTTACCAACAGTTTTCTATTGTTGAACTTCATCAGTGCTTAAGATCATAAAACAAAAACAATCACTTGCAATTCTGTTAATGAGCTGTCAAAAGAAAATTAATGATGTTTTACCGATTTTTTTTTCAAATAATAATTAAAAATATTTGCTTACTGTCTGGATATGTATTACAGTAACGTGACAGTCAGTCTTATTTTAATATGTTTATTTTAAATCTGCAAGATCTGCAAATTTAACATCGATTTCTTTTTAGAATGGTGTCAATAATTAAACACATTTTAATCGCACATCATCATTCGTAATTATATAATCCTATAACATGATTTTTAAGACAGAATTAAGAAATTTCATAAAAAATATTATAACGTTTATGATTGTCTGCTTATCCATTATGATAATCATTTGTAATCCCAGTTACACAAAATGGTATGAAATCAAAGGTGTAAATTCCAGTCTTGACAATTTTGTTTTCATGGTCTTCTATAAAAAAATTTAGCCACAAAATGTAATATTAGTACTGTTAACTAAAAGGTTTTCAATGTTCAGCTTACATGTCATTGATACATAATTTCTTTGCGAAAAACTAAGCCATGTGTCATTTTCCTTAAACATTTAATTTATTCTAATTATTGATTTTTTTTCCAATTTACTGATGATTTATATAAATTTCTCGATTATGTTCCACTTCACACTAACTGCTCATCATAATTTAAGAGAATCGTTAAAACAATACGATAAAAATACTCGAGTAGATTGCAAGAAAGGTGATATTTTAGTCAAAAGATGACCCAAGAAAAAGCTCAGATAAAATTTTTTAGATTTTGTTTCTTTTCTATAGTATAATCTGAACAAGTAGTAATTTACAAATAGCCTATTTGTTTTATATACTTGTTCAAACTTTACTATATTTTTCAGACTTTTATGGTTTTTTATGTTCTATTCACATTCACAAAAAGATGATAGCTTTTAAAAGGCATGGTGACATTGTTTTTTGTTTGTACCCACATGTTGGAATTGCGGATATCATCTGTCGCAGATCACACGACTCATGTATTATTTTTTACAGGTAAAGGTAAAACTTGACGTGTCAAAGGAGCAATCAGTTGCCACAGTTACAGTACCTGACCAGACCGTACCCGAATGGAGGTTGGAAATAGCACATGCGCTGCAGGAAGTTGTTAAAAAGATGGATGTTGTAGACCGTCTTGAAACTGTTGTTACAAATATGTCAAAGAGACTTGAAGATGTAGAGTCAAGGCTTGCGCGATTTGAATCTAGAAAGATTGATTTTAAAACTGCTCATGCCAAAAGTTCAAAACAATGATTATGGCAATGGAAATGACGCATGCGCTACATGAAGTAGTAAAATGATGGACGCTATGAAAGTATTGTCTTCGAAACTGCTCAAACAAAAAGTTCAAACCAATGGTTCAGGTTTCGTTATACATCAATGATGGCAATGAATTAAATGTTAGATATTTGTTTGTTTAAAACATTATGGACTATGTAGACCCTTGTTAAATACAGCTATCTCTAACCGTGGTCGGTTCCAAAACAATTGGCAAATTTTAAATGTACATGTATAACACTTAGACTTATATTAGGCAATATGGTCAGAGGCCAAAAATGCTGAAAGAAGGACTGGGATATACTTATTTCGTCTATGGAGATAAGGAGTATACTTGTGCTACATGCTGTTTTCTGGTTAATAGATATTAAAAATATTAAAATTTTACTTTAAAATGCAGGAAAATATTTGAAATATAAAATGCAGGAAAAAATTTGAAATAGAAAAACACAATCTATTTTGACTGTTTTGTCTGAAATGTTGGGTCTTATCAAAGGTGGGCCTTTTTCTTATAGTTTTACCTTTGATTGACCAATCAGTCTGAATGACTGGATTCAGTGGCTGCAAGCAAAGTTTGCGAAATCATTGTTTGACAGCTTTCACAGAATGCATCTTGGATTGCTTATTGCAGTTATCATATTCTCTTTCAAAAACAATTAAACACATCCACAAATGGGTTAGACAAGCTAGATCTAGGTAAGTGAGTATGTAGTAGTTCTACTTATGTTTTTCTACTTTTTTATTATTTTGAATTTTAAATTGGTATAATTATATAGTTACTTTTAATTCAACAACAACCAAAACCATGATCCGACAGCCATTTTATTTCTGATCATAAAAAAGTAACAGTTACATAAAGAGACCAATGCCTGTAAAAGTTATTCGCCGGGTTACATTGTACCAATGACCCCATTGTCTGCACACTCGAACAATGTCACAGATATGGATACAATCTTGGGTTAAATCTAAGACAATATCATTAATTTTACAAGAACAGTTAATTTGGTGATCGTCTTAGTGCATTATATACTTAAAAA